>CM075981.1:44907-69587 GCA_038087875.1 Malacoraja senta | reverse complement strand
ACGGGTCTCACTTAGTCTAGTGTGACAATCAAAACACTCTTGACTCTTGTCTTGCTCCAACACAAAGGAACGCAAGATGGGTCTCGTGTAGATGGGGTATCTGGGTCGGCATGGACAAGACGGGCTGAAGGGCCTGCTTCCGTGCTGTCTGACTCCATGCACGAGAACATCGCCTATATCCATTCCTCCCACAGATGCTGCCTGACCTGCCGAGTTCCTCCAGCACTTTGTGTTTTTATCCTTTCCTTTCTCTTTCCCTCCTTCCCTCTCTGGAGAGAACCCCCCCCCCCCCCTCCCACCAGCCATCTCCCTGTTGACTCCAACTCTTTGCAATTCTCTGCGCGAAATTCTCCACATTCCACTCTCTCAGCCTGAATGGAAACATTTATGCTGCTGGAGTAACACACGGGATAAATATCACCCTCCCACGCAATGAGGTGAATTTTTGATTCAGGCCCGATTCCAAATTTGCTGAGGAATTTTTATTTTAAACTGAAAACACAGTTAAAGGCACCGTGTGTTCATAATGCAGACCATTGTGCCAAGACACACTTCAATTGAGAACGGTCAGAGATGCAAATTAAATGTGCCATTTAGGCGGACACATTTAATTTATTTCCGGAAATTGACTTCCAGAACTATTCTGAATGACTCTTTGCGTCATTAACTCGTGTTTTATTGGTTTCAGGATGTGGGAGTCGTTGCCAAGGGGAGTTTAATTGCACAGTCCTTCGTGCGACTGCAGTCAATGGTCATTTTAAATTGTTGTGGCAGAGTCACACAAAGTGGACGCGGGGCCCTTCGGCCCACCTTGCCCGCACCGACCACATGTCCAATCCACTCTGAAGGTAGACACAAAATGCTGGAGTAACTCAGCGGGTCAGGCAGCATCCCCAGAGAAAAAGGAATCGGTGACGTTTCGGATCGAGACAATTCTTCAGACCGCTCGCCTTCTTCAGACTACGAGGACCGGCAGGCTTAAGGGCCTGTCCCACTTGGGTGTCATTTTGCGTGTCACGCAGGTGCCATGTCCTTTGTGCCTGATTTCTACTTGCTCTGACGAAACCCGTCGCAATCTGCTACCAATTAAATAGGAAGTAACAGAAGAAGGTAAACAATATGGTTCAAGGATGCAACTGTGTTAAGGTCAGTCTGATGTTCCATGGCTCCAAGCAAAATTCATTCCAGAAATGCAACACGCATGTTTTTCAGTTGATGATGCATGTGGAAAATATTCACTGACAGAGATTAAGACATAAGGAATCTGGGCAAGCACCGTGCACCATGCACGCATTATGCGCCTGTGGGGGTAACGGGGACAGCCCACGCGGTCATGGGGGGAACGTATAAACTCCGTACAGACAGCACCCATGGTCAGGATCGAACCTGGGTCTCTGGCGCTGTGAGGCAGCGACTCTACCGCTGTAACACCCTGCCGCCCTCCCATGTCCTCCAGAGAGAGAAACTGACCCGCTATATGAGGACCATATGGAACGAGCTGCCGGAGGAGGTGGTTGGGGCAGGGACTATCGCAACGTTCAAGAATCATTCAGACAGGTTCATGGACAGGACAGGTTTAGATGGACATGGGCCGAAAGCAGGCAGGTGGGACGAGTGTAAATGGGACTGAAGAAGGTTCTCGACCCGAATGTCACCTATTCTTTTTCTCCAGAGATGTCGCTGGCCCGCTGAGTTATGCTGTATATGCCCCCACAAAGGTAAACTCTCAGCTTCCTAAACTTGGGGGGAAATAGGTCCCAGCCTGTCCGGTCTCTCCTTAGAACTTAAAGGACCTGTCCCACTTGGGCGTCATTTACGTGAGATCATTTACGCGTCACGTCCGGTTTCCCCCCACCTCCAAAGACGTGCAGGTTTGTAAGTTAATTGATTTCAGCAAAAATTATAAATTGTCCCTAGTGTGTAGGATACTGTTAGTGTATGGGGATCGCTGGCCGGCATGGACTCGGTGGGCTGAAGGGCCTGTTTATACACTGTATCTCTAAACACAACTAACTAAACTAAACTAAACTAATCCAAAGTAAACTTCAATTGCAATTGTTATTTTTCCTAAAATCTTGCCCAGATTCCTTATGCCTTAATCTGTCAGTGAATATTTTCCACATGCATCAACAACTGAAAACATGTGTGTTGCATTTCTGGAAAGAGTTTTGCTTGGAGCCATGGAACATCAGACCAGGATCAACACAGTTACATCCTTGAGCCATTTTGTTTACCTTCTTCTGTTACTTCCTATTTAATTGGTAGCAGATTGCAACGGGATTCGTCAGAGCAAGTAGAACTCAGGCACGAAGGACATGATAAAAAGTGGCGGACACTGCCCGGTCCATCACGGGTACTGACCTAATTTGAGGAAGGACATTCTTGCTATTGTGGGAGTGCGGCGTAGGTTTACAAGGTTAATTCCCGGGATGGCGGGACTATCATATGCTGAGAGAATGGAGCGGCTGGGCTTGTACACTCTGGAGTTTAGAAGGATGAGAGGATATCTCATTGAAACATATAAGATTGTTAAGGGCTTGGACACGCTAGAGGCAGGAAACATGTTCTCGATGTTGGGGGAGTCCAGAACCAGGGGCCAGAGTTTAAGAATAAGGAGAACATAGATACATAGAAAATAGGTGCAGGAGTAGGTCATTCGGCCCTTCGAGCCTGCACCGCCATTCAATATGATCATGGCTGATCATCCAACTCAGTATCCCGTACCTGCCTTCTCTCCATACCCCCTGATCCCTTTAGCCACAAGGGCCACATCTAACTCCCTCTTAAATATAGCCAATGAACTGGCCCTCAACTACCCTCTGTGGCAGAGAGTTCCAGAGATTCACCACTCTCTGTGTTGAAAAAGTTTTTCCTCATCTCGGTCTTAAAGGATTTCCCCTTATCCTTAAGCTGTGACCCCTTGTCCTGACTTCCCAACATCGGGAACAATCTTCCTGCATCTAGCCTGTCCAACCCCATAAGAATTTTGTACGTTTCTATAAGATCCCCTCTCAATCTCCTAAATTCTAGCGAGTACAAGCCAAGTCTATCCAGTCTTTCTTCATGTGAAAGTCCTGACATCCCAGGAATCAGTCTGGTGAACCTTCTCTGCACTCCCTCTATGGCTATAATGTCCTTCCTCAGATTTGGAGACCAAAACGGTACGCAATACTCCAGGTGTGGTCTCACCAAGACCCTGTACAACTGCAGTAGAACCTCCCTGCTCCTATACTCAAATCCTCTTGCTATGAAGGCCAACATACCATTCGCGTTCTTCACTGCCTGCTGCACCTGCATGCCTACTTTCAATGACTGGTGTACCATGACACCCAGGTCTCGCTGCATCTCCCCATTTCCTAATCGGCCACCATTTAGATAATAGTCTGCCTTCCCGTTTTTGCCACCAAAGTGGATAACCTCACATTTATCCACATTATACTGCATCTGCCAAACATTTGCCCACTCACCCAGCCTATCCAAGTCACCTTGCAGTCTCCTAGCATCCTCCTCACAGCTAACACTGCCCCCCAGCTTAGTGTCATCCGCAAACTTGGAGATGTTGCTTTCAATTCCCTCATCCAGTTCATTAATATAAATTGTAAATAGCTGGGGTTCCCAGCACTGAGCCTTGCGGTACCCCACTAGTCACTGCCTGCCATTGTGAAAAGGACCCGTTTACTCCTACTCTTTGCTTCCTGTTTGCCAGCCAGTTCTCTATCCACATCAATACTGACCCCCAATACCGTGTGATTTAAGTTTGTATCATAATCTCTTATGTGGTACCTTGTCGAAAGCCTTCTGAAAGTCCAGATACAACACATCCACTGGTTCTCCCCTATCCACTCTACTAGTTACATCCTCGAAAAATTCTATAAGATTCGTCAGACACGATTTATCTTTCGTAAATCCATGCTGACTTTGTCCAATGATTTCACCACTTTCCAAATGTGCTGCTATCCCATCTTTAATAACTGACTCTAGCAGTTTCCCCACTACCGATGTTAGACTAACTGGTCTGTAATTCCCCGTTTTCTCTCTCCCTCCCTTCTTGGTTACGTTTGCTACCCTCCAATCCTCAGGAACTACTCCAGAATCTAAAGAGTTTTGAAAGATTATCACTAATGCATCCACTATTTCTGGAGCTACTTCCTTAAGTACTCTGGGATGCAGCCTATCTGGCCCTGGTGATTTATCGGCCTTTAATCCATTCAATTTACCCAACACCACTTCCCGACTAACCTGGATTTCACTCAGTTCCTCCATCTCCTTTGACCCGTGGCCCCCTGCTATTTCCGGCAGATTATTTATGTCTTAGTGAAGACGGAACCAAAGTAGTTATTCAATTGGTCCGCCATATCCTTGTTCCCCATGATCAATTCACCTGTTTCTGACTGCAAGGGACCTACATTTGTTTTAACTAATCTCTTTCTCTTCACATATCTATAAAAACCTTTGCAGTCAGTTTTTATGTTCCCTGCCAGTTTCCTTTCATAATCTATTTTCCCTTTCCTAATTAAGCCCTTTGTCCTCCTCTGCTGGTCTCTGAATTTCTCCCAGTCCTCTGGTATGCTGCTTTTTCTGGCTAATTTGTACGCATCATCTTTTGCTTTGATACTATCCCTGATTTCCCTTGTTATCCACGGATGCACTACCTTCCCTGATTTATTCTTTTGCCAAACTGGGATGAACAATTTTTGTAGTTCATCCATGCAGTCTTTAAATGCCTTCCATTGCATATCCACCGTCAACCCTTTTAGAACTAATTGCCAGTCAATCTTGGCCAATTCACGTCTCATACCCTCAAAGTTACCTTTCTTTAAGTTCAGAACCATTGTTTCTGAATTAACAATGTCACTCTCCATCCTAATGAAGAACTCAACCATATTATGGACACTCTTGCCCAAGGGGGCACGCACAACAAGACTGCTAACTAACCCTTCCTCATTACTCAATACCCAGTCTAGAATAGCCTGCTCTCTCGTTGGTTTCTCTACATGTTGGTTTAGATAACTATCCCTCATACATTCCAAGAAATCCTCTTCCTCAGCACCCCTGCCAATTTGATTCACCCAATCTATATGTAGATTGAAGTCACCCATTATAACTGATTTGCCTTTGTTGCACGCATTTCTAATTTCCTGTTTGATGCCATCCCCAAGTTCACTACTACTGCTAGGTGGCCTGTACACGACACCCACCAGCGTTTTCTGCCCCTTAGTGTTTCGCAGCTCTACCCATACCGATTCCACATCCTCCAAGCTAATGTCCTTCCTTTCCACTGCGTTAATCTCCTCTCTAACCAGCAACGCTACCCCACCTCCTTTTCCTTTCTCTCTATCCCTCCTGAATATTGAATATCCCTGGCTGTTCAGCTCCCAGCCTTGGTCACCCTGGAGCCATGTCTCCGTGATCCCAACTATATCATAATCATTAATTGCTATCTGCACGTTCAACTCATCCACCTTATTACGAATGCTCCTTGCATTGAGACACAAAGCCTTCAGGCTTGTTTTTACAACGCTCTTACCCCTTATACAATTATGTTGAAAAGTGGCCCTTTTTGATTTTTGCCCTGGATTTGTCTGCCTGCCAATTTTACTTTTCACCTTGCTACCTATTGCTTCCGCCCGCATTTTACACCCCTCTGTTTCTCTGCTCACCCATTTAAGAACCCCACCACCTCTTATTCTCTGTTTATACTTGTTTTCTTCTTTCCCCCCTACATGTTGGGTCTGAGTGCTTTCCTTCTCTGCCTCCTGCCTCACACACTGTCTAATAGCATTCTCTATTTGAGTCCCTCCCCCCAACCATTCTAGTTTAAAGTCTCCCCAGTAGCCTTTGCAGAGTAAGCCATTTAGAACGGAGACGAGGAAACACTTTTTCTCACAGAGAGTTGTGAGTCTGTGGAATTCTCTGCCTCAGAGGGCGGTGGAGGCCGGTTCTCTGGATGCTTTCAAGAGAGAGCTAGATAGGGCTCTTAAAAATAGCAGAGTCGGGGGATATGGGGAGAAGGCAGGAACGGGGTACTGATTGGGGATGATCAGCCATGATCACATTGAATGGCGGTGCTGGCTCGAAGGGCCAAATGGCCTACTCCTGCACCTATAGTCTATTGTCTATTGCCTACTGACCTCCCCAATGTCGAAGGAATCTACAGGAGTCGCTGCCTCAGAAAGGCAGCCAGCATCATTAGAGACCCACACCACCCTGGCCACGCTCTAATCTCACCCCTGCCATCGGGAAGAAGGTACAGGAGCCTTACAGAAACCGTAATGTCCAGGTTCAGGAATAGCCACTGATGGCTGTGGAGGCCACGTCATTGGGTATATTTACGGCAGAGATTGACAGATTCTTGATTAGTGCGGGTGTCAGGGGTTATGGGGAGAAGGCGGGAGAATGGGGTTGAGAGGGAAAGATAGATCAGCCGTGATTGAACGGCAGAATGGATTTGATGGGCCGAATGGCCTAATTCAGTTCCAATGACATTTGAACCCATCAGGCTATTGGACATTATGAACTCCAACTAAACTCCAAGCTACCAATTGCTTGAGCTCCACGAGGGACCCTGGACTTTGTTTTGATCTTGCATTGGGCATTATATTTATTGAATCTATTTCTGTTTATTTATTTAATTAACTATTGAGCACCGTGTATCCGAACCTGTTACGCTGCTGCTGCTGCTGCTGCTGCTGCTGCTGCTGCTGCTGCAGGTAAGAATATCATTGGTCTGTTTTGGGACATATGACAATAAAACGCTTGTTCAAGAAGGAATTGCAGATGCTGGAAAATCGAAGTTAGACAAAAAATGCCGTTGAAACTCAGCGGGTGAGGCAGCATCTATGGAGCGAAGGAAATAGGCGACGTTTCAGCGAAGGAAATAGGCAACCCTCTTGTTTCTTCATTGGCGACACAAGGAACTGCAGGTGCTGGAACCTTGAGCGAAAACACAAAAAAGTGCTGGAGGAACTCAGCGGGCCCGGCAGCGTCTGTGGAGGGAATGGACAGACGACGTTTCAAGTCGTGATCCTCCTTCAGTTTTGCTTCCTTACAAAGGGACTGGGATCATGGATTCAAACTAAAACCGGAAACTGCTGGAAATACTCAGTAGGTCAGGCAGCATCTGCGGGGGAAAACCCCCCATGGGATCGGCAGGTCAATTGACCTCTGTAAATTGCCACTGGTGCGTAGGGAGTGGATGTGAATGTTGGATTAGGTAGACCTGGCGAAAACGTGTGATCGATGGTCAGCGTGGACTCGTCGGGCCGAAGGGCCCATTTTAAACTTTCAATCAATTAAAAATGACAATGATTTGAGTTTAAGGTAGACAAAAATGCTGGAGAAACTCAGCGGGTGCAGCAGTATCTATGGAGCGAAGGAAAAGGGGCCCGAAACGTCACCTATTCCCTCGCTCCACAGATGCTGCTGCACCCGCTGAGTTTCTCCAGCATTTTTATCCACCTTCGATTTTTCCAGCATCTGCGGTTCCTTCTTAAATGATTTGAAGTTGAGTTTAGTTTAGAGACAGAGGGTGGAAAGAGGCCCTTCGGCCCACTGAGCCCGTGATCTCTGCGCACTGGCACTATCCTACACACACTAAGGACAATTTGCAATTATACCGAGCCTATTAACCTACAGACCTGTACGTCTTTAGAGTGTGGGAGGAAGCCGAAGATCTCGGAGAAAACCCGCACAGGTCACGGGGAGAACGTACAGACTCCGTACAGACAAGCACCCGTAGTCAGGATCGAACCCAGTTCTCCGGCGGTAAGAGGCAGTAACTCTACCACTAAGCCATGGTGTTGGGGGTCATATATACCTTCGAAACAAATATATAGATTTTACTCATTGGGAACTAGGACCTTGGGGCATAACCTCCGAACAAAAGGACGTACCATTAGAAAGCAGAAGAGGAGGAATTTCTTTAGTCAGAGGGTGGTGAATCTGTGGAATTCATTGCCACAGGCGGCTGTGGAGGCCAAGTCATTGGATACATTTAAGGCAGAGATAGATAGATTCTTGTTTAGTACGGGTGTCAGGGGTTATGGGGAGAAGGCAGGTGAATGGGGTTGAGAGGGAAATATAGACCAGCCAAGATTGAATGGCGGAGTAGACGCGGTAGGCCGATTGTTTCCAACCACTTTCCCGAGGAAATCTCGCCGTCCATGGATCTGCCACCTTGACGGCTTCCTCCCTGGTTAACCACGTGGCCCTTGTAGGTAGCCACAGCAATAAACCCACGACATACCCAAGTCACCGCAGCCGAACTGAAGCCAAGTAGCTCGATAAATATTATGGCTACCAACTGCGAAGTAGGCGGGTTGGTCAGAGACTTGTGGAAACTGTGGCTTCTTTTTAGCACCTAGGTACAATGAAGGTCCTACCAAACTTGGAAAGTCTATAGGAAGGAACTGCAGATGCTGGTTTAATCCGAAGATAGACACAAAAAGCTGGAGTAACTCAGCGGGACGGGCAGCATCTGCGGAGAGAAGGAATGGGTGACGTTTCGGGTTTGAGTCCGAAGAAGGGTCTCGACCCGAAACGTCATCCATTCCTTCTCTCCAGACATGCTGCCTGCCTGTCCCGCTGAGTAACTCCAGCTTTTTGTGTCTATCTTTGGAAAGTGTATTCTCTATATATCTCTGTAAATTCATAGCCTAATTCCTCTTTTTCCATTGACAAAAATCTTGCTAGCTGCTTGACATTCTCTCCCTCGATCAGGGTGAAACTGTGTCAGTATTTTCAGCAAAAGAAGAGATCAAAGTGCTGGAGTAACTCAGCGGGTCAGGCAGCATCTCTGAAGAAATGTGTAGGAAGGAACTGCAGATGCCGGTTTAAACCGAAGATAGACGCAAAAAAGCCAGAGTAACTCAGCGTGGGTTTCGAAGAAGGGTCTCGACCCGAAACGTCACCCATTCCCTCTCTCCGGAGATGCTGCCTGTCCCGCTGAGTTACTCCAGCATTTTGTGTCTGTCTTCATCATATTTGATGAACCAAAGGTCAAAGATGATCAAGTCTCCTGGGCCTTGTTGAATCTGAAAACCCAGAGATGTCACCTTCACTTTTAGTTTACCTCGGAGATTCAGCGTGGAAACAGGCCGTTCGGCCCACCAGGCCTACGCCGACCAGCGATCGTCCCGTACACAAGCACTACCCTACACACACTAGGGACAATTTTTTATTACCGAAGCCAATTAAACTACAAACCTGCACGTCTTTGGAGTGTGGGAGGAAACCGGAGCACCCGGAGAAAACCCACGTGGTCACGGGGAGGACGTACAAACTCCGTACAGACAGCACCCGTAGTCAGGATCGAACTCGAGTCTCTGGCGCTGTGAGGCAGCAACTCTACTCGGTATTTTTAAGACAGAGATTGACAGATACTTGATCAGTAATGGTGTCAAGGGTTATGGGGAGGAGGCAGGAGAATGGTGTTGAGAGGGAAAGATACATCAACCGTGATTGAATAGGTTGATCTCTGGGCCGGTTGGTCCACAGACTCAGTACGTTTAGCAATAGGTTGATCTATGAACTCAATGGGCCGAATGGCCTGATTCTGCTCTTATGACTTACGAACTTAGGAGCTGCCCACCCAGGGCAATTTTCAAGACAACCCGCATGTCTTTGGGATGCGTGAGGAAACTGGAGCACCTGGAGGAAGCCCACGTGGTCACAGGGGAGAACGTACCAACCCCACACACAGACAACACACGTGGTCACGGTTGAACCTGGGTCTCTGGCGCTGTGAGGTGGCAGCTCTCCCAGCTGTTACCTGGTTCCTAGACTCAATCAACATGCTGGATCGGTGTGGCAGGGCAGCTTTAAATAACATCAAGAATATTAAGAACCTCTCCGGTGGGAAATGTTGCTAAAACTAGAATTAGCCTCTGTCTCTGCTTAATTGAAAACTAGGAACTCGGGAACTAGGGTGGCGGTAGAGTTGCTGCCTCACAGCGCCAGAGACCCGGGTTCGATCCTGACCACGGGCGCTGTCTGTACGGAGTTTGCACGTTCTCCCCGTGGGTTTTCTCCGGGGGCTCCGGTTTCCTCCCACACTCCAAAGACGTGCAGGTACAAGTGGGTTAATTGGCTTTGGTAAAAATTGTAAATTGTCCCTAGCGTGTGTGTAGGATAGTGTGTAGGGTAGTATGGGGATTGCTGGTCTTGGTGGGCCGAAGGGCCTGTTTCCGCCCTGTATCTCTAAACTTAACTAAACTAATATGGACAGTAGACAAAAATGCTGGAGGAATTCAGCGGGTGCGGCAGCATCTATGGAGCGAAGGAAATAGGCAACGTTTCGGGCCAAAACCCGGAAGGGTTTCGGGCCGAAACGTTGCCTATTTCCTTCAGGGTTTCGGCCCGAAAGGTTGCCCATTTCCTTCGCTCCACAGATGCTGCCTGACCCGCTGAGTTACTCCAGCGCTCTGCGAAACGTCACCTATCCACGTTCTCCACAGATGCTGCCTGACCCGCTGAGTTACTCCACCGCTCTGTGAAACGTCACCTATCCATGTTCTCCACAGATGCTGCCTGACCCGCTGAGTTACTCTGGCACAGTGTACTTCTGTGCTTTGTAAGCTATACGGAACCACACTATAAATGATAAGGTAGACCAAAATGCTGGAGGAACTCAGCGGGTGCGGCAGCATCTATGGAGCGAAGGAAATAGGCAACGTTTCGGGCCGAAACCCTTCTTCAGACTAATCCACTAATCCACTAATATGGATAGTACTAGGTTGCAACTTTATCTAATTGTATTATTCAGTTCTACACAAATAAATCACCGGGGAATAACACTGGAAAACATGCCTAACTTTCCCAGAAAGACATCAAGGATAAGTTAGGCGGAAATGTGTATTTGTTGAATGTAATACAAATTGTTTCTGTGCCTGATTCCAGGAAGGTTCCGAAATATTTCTTGGCCGAAGTTACGGAGGGATTTTTTTATTTTGTTTTGTTTAGGTCGGGTTCCAGCTGTTATCAGTCTCGGTGAATGCTTGCACCTGAACCTGTGCCTGTATTTTAGATTTGACCGTGGGGTTTGTCAGTGCTGGGCGCGGCTGTGTGATCTCCACTGCGGGGCAGCTTGGCCGTGAAGGGAACGTGCGTGGTTTCAACCACGTTGCATTGTTTGCAGATAACCAGCGGCTCCTCCAGTAAACCCCTTCACTCTACCGCACTCGGACCAGAGAACAAACCAAAAGGCGGAAATGGGGAACAATCATCATGGTTTTCATTTTTACACTTTCATCTTTTCTTGAGACAGAGAGGAAGGGTCGGGGTGCAATTTGGGTTGTCAAGTCTATTCGTGCGGACGGAAGTATTCGCAGTCATCTAAGTTCATATGGTCATAGTTTAGTTTAGAGATGCAGCGCGGAAACAGGCGCTTCGGCCCACCGAGTCTGCGCATTAACACTACAGATTTTATAATACTGACCGCTAGGCTGTATGGGGATGCTTTGCATTTTTAATAGTTAATAGTTAATTATTGTGTCTTTATTATTATTATTATTATTATCTAATTATAAAAGGACTGGACAAGCTAGATGCAGGAAAAATGTTCCCAATGTTGGGCGAGTCCAGAACCAGGGGCCACAGTCTTTGAATAAAGGGGAGGTCATTTAAGACTGAGGTGAGAAAACACTTTTTCACCCAGAGAGTTGTGAATTTGTGGAATTCCCTGCCACAGAGGGCAGTGGAGGCCAAGTCACTGGATGGATTTAAGAGAGAGTTAGATAGAGCTCTAGGGGCTAGTGGAGTCGAGGGATATGGGGAGAAGGCAGGCACGGGTTATTGATTGGGGACGATCAGCCATGATCACAATGAATGGCGGTGCTGGCTCGAAGGGCTGAATGGCCTCCTCCTGCACCTATTGTCTATGTTTCCATGTTACCTCACACATACACTGGGGACAGTTACATTTACGCCAAGCCATTTAACCTACAGATCCAGGTCTGTCCAGGTGAGGCAGGGGTTCGCTTGCACCTCCTCCAACCTCATCTACTGCATCTGCTAAACACCTCTAACATACAGATCCTGTACGCCTGTGGAGTGCGGGAGGAAACTGGAGATCTCGGAGAAAACCCACGCAGGTCACGGGGAGAAGGTACAAACTTTGTACAGACAAGCGCCCGCAGTCAGGATCGAATCCGGGTCTCTGGCGCCGTAAGGTGGCAACTCTACCGCTGCTCCGCCGTGCTGCCAATTGGCTGGTCAGAAGTGTTCACTTCGAAGTTTGAATGGTCACAGTTATAGACAATAGACAATAGGTGCAGGAGTAGGCCGTTCGGCCCATCGAGCCAGCACCGCCATTCATTGTGATCATGGCTGATCGTCCCCAATCAATAACCCGTGACTGATCATCCACAATCAGTACCCTGTTCCTGCCTTCTCCCCATATCCCTTGTCTCCGCTATCTTTAAGATCTCTAAATATCTCTTGAAAGCATCCAGAGAATTGGCCTCCACTGCCTTCTGAGGCAGAGAATTCCACAGATTCACCACTCTCTGGGTTAAAAAGTTTTTCCTCATCTCCGTTCTAAATGGCCAACCCCTGATTCGTAAACTGTGGCCCCTGATTCTGGACTCCCCCAACATCGGGAACATGTTTCCTGCCTCCAGCATGCCCAAACCCTTAATAATATTATATGTTTCAATAAGATCTCCTCTCATCCTTCTAAATTCCCGCGTATACAAGCCCATTTGATCCATTCTTTCAACATACGTCAGTCCCGCCATCCCGGGGAATTAACCTGGTGAACCTCACGCTGCACTCCCTCAATGGCAAGAATGTCCTTCCTCCGATTTGGAGACCAAAACTGCACACAATACGCCAGGTGTGGTCTCACTAGGGCCCTGTACAACTGCAGAAGATATTGAGTTTAAGAAGGAACTGCAGATGCTGGAAAATCAAAGGTAGACAAAAGTGCTGGAGAAACTCAGCGGGTGCAGCAGCATCTATGGAGCGAAGGAAATAGGCAAATACTGCATCTGCCACCCATCTGCCCACTCACTCAACCTGTCCAGGTCACCCAGCATCCTCCTAATATCCTCTTCACAGTTCACACTGCCACCCAGCTTTGTGTCATCCGCAAACTTGCTAGTGTTGCTCCTAATTCCCTCTTCCAAATCATTAATAGATATGGTAAACAGTTGTGGCCCCAACACCGAGCCTTGCGGCACTCCACTCGCCACTGCCAGCCATTCTGAAAAGGACCCGTTCACTCCTACTCTTTGCTTCCTGTCTGCCAACCAATTTTCTATCCCGCATCCCGAAGTCGTGTGGGTTTGTAAGTTGTTTAAGAAGGAACTGCAGATGCTGGAAAATCGGAGATAGACAAAAGTGCTGGAGAAACTCAGCGGGTGCAGCAGCATCTATGGAGCGAAGGAAATAGGCAACGTTTCGGCCCGGAAACCCTTCTGGAAATAGGCAACGTTTCTGGCCGAAACCCTTCCGGGTTTCGTCCCGAAACGTTGCCTATTTCCTTCGCTCCATAGATGCTGCTGCACCCGCTGAGTTTCTCCAGCACTTTTGTCTACCTGCAGAAGATATTGATTCAGAAATGTGGTATAGACATCCCATATGGTAACCTTGTGAAAGATTGGGCATGTGCCACCTTACAGAATAATGACGCACGGGATCTTGGTAATATATTATATTTATTAATATTTCAGCATATAATAGTATTTATCAGTTAAATAACAGTCGCAAGTATTTTTTACATTGGAATGCAGCAAAACATCGATTTATCACTTTAGCAATGATGTCCTTCATAATTATGGATATGAAATAGCCCTATTCATTTCATGCCTTGTCAGTTCAGCTAACTTTGAGACGTTCCACTCACACGCTGACCGGGTGAACGACGAAAAACCAGAGAATGACTTTTTCAGGTTGTCTCCAAAGTTAGCCCGCGACAATGGTGCTTAATTGAGGACCTTCTGCATAACAGCCACGCAAAGTTAAAGGAAGGCGCCCAATGCAATTACTTCACCACAACCAACCCCGGCCACACGCTACTTCACTGGATGGCCTTAGTCCCGAGTCACTTTTAGGAGGAGAGGGAGGGGGAGGGAGGGAGGGGGGGAAGAGGGGGTATGAATAGGCGACAGACACTAAATGCTGGGAGTAACTCAGCGGGACAGGCAGCATCTCTGGAGAGAAGGAATGGGTGACGTTTCGGGTCGAGACCCTTCTTCAGACTGAATGCAGGAGACAGCTGACAAAGACATGTGTGGGGTTTTTTTTGGATTCAATGCAAGATATAACTTGGAAACAGGCCGTTCGGCCCGCCGGGTCCACGCCGACCAGCAATCAGCCCTTCACACCAGTCCTATGTTGACCAACTTTTTCATCTACCGGGCCAGTTAACCCACAAGCCCGCACGTCTTTGTGAGGTGACGGAGGGAGCGTGCAAACTCCACACTCGAGGTTCAGGATCGCTCCCTGGTCTCTGGCGCTGTGAAGCAGCAGCACTACCCGCTGGTTGATGTTTCCCCAACCATTCCCTGTTTTTTCAGAAAACAGCAGGGATGCCGTCATAGAGCCATGGAGAGTGGAAACAGGCCCTTCGGCCCAACCTGCCCGTGCCGACCAACATGCCCCATCTCCACTGAAGAAGGGTCTCAACCCGAAACGTCACCCATTCCTTCTCTCCAGAGATGCTGCCTGTCCCGCTGAGTTCCTCCAGCGCTTTGTGTCTGTCTTTGGTGTAAACCCGCATCTGCAGTTCCTTCCTAGATCTTCCCAGAAATCATTTAAACTCCACCATCTTTTAAATGCTCTTCCAAGTAGCGTGGAGGATGCGTGCCCCCTGACCCACGACCCATGACCCATGAGGAACCCCAGACTGCCCTGAGTTTAGTTTAGTTTAGAGATACAGCGCGGAAACAGGCCCTTCGGCCCAGCTAGTCCTCGCCAACCAGCGATCCCCACACACACAAGGGGACAATTTACCATTTTGCCAAAGCCAATTAACCTATAAACATGTGCGTCTGTGGAGTGTGGGAGGAAACCGGAGCACCCGGAGAAAACCCACGCAGTTCACGGGGAGAAGGTACAAACCCCGTACAGACAGCGCCCGTGGTCGGGATCGAACCCGGGGTCTCTGGCGCTGTGAGGCAGCAACTCTACTGCAGGTAACTGATCTCCATTGGGCTATTGGGACTGACCTGGCTTTCTAGGCTAAGCAAGGACGTACTTACACGGGTCCCACCACCGATTTTCCCGGCGCCCTTGTTTTCCAGAGCCTTTGCCGGATTATCCGCGTTGCCGGTCCAACGGAGGTCGCGGCCACCGAGAGGGGTCCCAATGGTACCGGGACGTCCCGCCTCGGCCGCCGTGATACCGGCCCGCAGTGTCGGCTATGGGATCGGATCTGCCGGCTCTGGCCGGGCCGGAGTTCCAGAGTCCCGGCCGCAGGGGGGCAGATTCCACCCGCCGATCGGCCGCGGAAGTCCCGATGGGGTCGAGATCGGCCGCCTCACCCGGCCTAGGGGCCACATTTTGGTGGTGGTGGGTGGGGGGGGGTGGGGGGTGGAGTATTTCAAGTGCGCTCTCGTGATTTTGTCCGGATTAAAGGAGGTGCCGGAAAATCGGCGGTGGGACTCGCACTTATTGGTATCCAGTGGGAAAACAACCACGAGGGCGTCGTAAGTCCGACCATGTGGACGTCGTAAGTCCGACCATGTGGACGTCGTGACCAATTGCTGGAATTGTGGCCGTGTGTGTGTGTGTGTGTGTGTGGTGGCCAAGTACACAGCATCAACTAACTAACCCCTCCACTCGATCCTTTTGTAAAGGCTTAAGAAGGAACTGCAGATGCTGGAAAATGGAAGGTAGACAAAAGTTCTGGAGACACTCAGTGGGTGCAGCAGCATCTATGGAGCGAAGGAAATAGGCGACGTTTTTCGTTTCGAAAAACGTCGCCTATTTCCTTCGCTCCATAGATGCTGCTGCCTGCACCCGCTGAGTTTCCCCAGCACTTTTGTCTACCTTTGTAGAGGCTTCTTTTGCCGCAAGTTCACCACCACACCTCGGGCTGAAATAGTCCCCGAGGTTTTGTCCAGGGACTCACCCTGCCGAAGCATTAGCGTTTTCAAGAGGGAGCCTGTTCTACCAGTATCCCAAAACCCCCCGCCGAGACCCTTGAAGGTCCCTGGCCCTTGGGTTCGACCATCGTCAGAGGGAGAGAGAGAGAGAGGGGGGGGGGTGTGGGGGGGGGGGGGTTGGGGTTGGTTGGTGGTCCATCTCGCAAACGATGCACTTGCCCTTCCCAATTAAGCACCGACCGGCGGCAGAGTCTTGTGGGTCCCTCAACGGAACCCAACGGGTCCCACCTTTAGGGGACCCACCTCCCCCCCCACCCCCCATCAATCTCCAGCCCGAGGGTAACGACCGAGGAAAAAACATAAGTGACGATTCCAGCATCTCTGGGAGGAGATTTTTCTGTTTAAACCAGTCACTCAGCAGGGATATTTCAACCAAGTACAATAATATTTTTCACACGCGCCGAATTAAACGATTTCACACAAGTGTGGAGATGGCTCGCCCGCCCATTGTACTTTTTTTTTTTTAACAATAAGAAATAGCATACTACAACCAAGAAAGAGAGTCTTTAACTAACAACTTGTGCCCGCACATCACACCCTTTTTTTTTTTTCCCCCCCCACATCCACTCTGTGTATCACGACTCAGTGAGACGCACTTTAACAATACACATTTGAACAAGTTATTTGATCCGAGAGCTCTCTGGCTTCGAGGGCAAATCACTTGCGTTTGTTCTCCACGCTCGCCGAGTTGGTTCACAGAATCGTGTGGTCTCCAGCGCCATTGTCAAACATTGTCCCAAACATGACCTGTGGGTGGGGTTGGGTGGGGAGGAAGCACAAATATCTTTACAGCAAAATGCTCCTTCATCACTGACTCCCCTCTCTGAAGAAGGGGTTTCGGCCCCGAAACGTTGCCTATTTCCTTCAGGGTTTCGGCCCCGAAACGTTGCCTATTTCCTTCGCTCCATAGACGCTGCCGCACCCGCTGAGTTTCTCCGGCATTTTTGTCTACCGCCCTCTCCACTCAACCGCGACGCCAAGGACAATAGACAATAGGCAATAGGTGCAGGGAACATGGAAACATAGAACAATAGGTGCAGGAGTAGGCCATTCGGCCCTTCGAGCCTGCACCGCCATTCGATGTGATCATGGCTGATCATCCAACTCAGTATCCCGTGCCTGCCTTCTCTCCATACCCCCTGATCCCTTTAGCCACAAGGGCCACAGGAGTAGTTTAAGAAGGGACTGCAGATGCTGGAAAATCGAAGGTAGACAAAAGTGCTGGAGAAACTCAGCGGGTGCGGCAGCATCTATGGAGCGAAGGAAATAGGCAACGTTTCGGGACGGAACCCTGAAGGAAATAGGCAACGTTTCGGGACGAAACCCGGAAGGGTTTCGGCCCAAAACGTTGCCTATTTCCTTCGCTCCATAGATGCTGCTGCACCCGCTGAGTTTCCCCAGCACTTTTGTCTAGGTGCAGGAGTAGGCCATTCGGCCCTTCGAGCCAGCACCGCCATTCAATGTGATCATGGCTGATCATCCCCAATCAGTACCCCGTTCCTGCCTTCTCCCCGTATACCCCTGACTCCGCTATTTTTTAAGAGCCCTATCTAGCTCTCTCTTGAAAGCATCCAGAGAACCTGCCTCCACCGCCCTCTGAGGCAGAGAATTCCACAGACTCACCACTCTCCGTGAGAAAAAGTGTTTCCTCGTCTCCGTTCTAAATGGCTTACTCCTTATTCTTAAACTGTGTGTGGCCCCTGGTTCTGGACTCCCCCCAACATCGGGAACATGTTCCCTGCCTCTAGCGTGTCCAAACCCCTTAACAATCTCACGTTCTGCTAAACGCTGTGTTTCTATGGACAGGTAAAGACGCCTGAAGAAGGGTCTCCAGCCGAAACGCACCACCCCCCCCCCCCCATTCCTTCTCCCCAGAGATGCTGCCTGTCCTCGCTGAGTTGCTTCTGCATTTTGTGTCTGCCGCCAGTTTAAACCAGCATCTGCAGTTCCCTCCTACAGCCCTGTTCACCTTGGTTTGCTCAATAGATGAACTGAGGTCCAGGCCAAGTTCAATTTCAATTTTAGAGGCCCCCCAAACCAAATTAAGCAGAGGCCCCTCAATTTTATTGGCCCCCAAGCAGACTGGCATGAGGTCCATGCCAAACGACACACGTTATGGCGGTGACTCAGTGCAAGTGTGGTCAATGCAAAAATAATGTCGCCCTGCAGTACACATGTGGCAATAAAGCACCATTAAACCTTTAGTTTAGTTTCGAGATACAGCACAGTAACAGGCCCTGCGGCCCACCGGGTCCGCGCCGACCAGCGATCCCCGCGCACTAACACAACCCCCCCGTGGGGCAATTTTACATTTTTACACCAAAGCCAATTAACCTACAAACCCGCACGTCTTTGGAGTGTGGGAGGAAACCGAAGATCTCGGAGGAAAACCCACGCCGGTCACGGGGCGAACGTGCAAGCTCCGTGCAGACAGCACCCGTAGTCGGGATCGAACCCGGGTCTCTGGCGCTGTGAGGCAGCACCTCTACCGCTGCGCCACCCATGTTCGCCTAGGTTTGGTCGAACCCCTTGGTTTGGTCTTTTAACGACTTTTTTCGTAAATGCCGTTAAAATATGGCGGTTCTGTGCAAGTGTGATCAATGCAAAAATAATTTCACCAGGCAGTGCACAAGGGACAATGAACCTCCAGTGAACCTTGTTCAAAATTATAATTGTGTCGTTTTTCACCAAAACCATTACCCCCGATAGTCTAACAAATTAATCTACGGAACGGTGACTTGGATAGGTTGGGTGAGTGGGCAAATGCATGGCAGATGCAGTATAATGTGGATAAATGTGAGGTTATCCACTTTGGTGGCAAAAAGCAGGAAAGTAGACTATTATCTGAATGGTGGCCGATTAGGAAAAGGGGAGATGCAACGAGACCTGGGTGTCATGGTACACCAGTCATTGAAAGTAGGCATGCAGGTGCAGCAGGCAGTGAAGAAAGCGAATGGTATGTTAGCATTCATAGCAAAAGGATTTGAGTATAAGAGCAGGGAGGTTCTACTGCAGTTGTACAGGGTCTTGGCGAGACCACACCTGGAGTATTGCGTACAGTTTTGGTCTCCTAATCTGAGGAAAGACATTCTTGCCATAGAGGGAGTACAGAGAAGGTTCACCAGACTGATTCCTGGGATGGCAGGACTTTCATATAAAGAAAGACTGGATAGACTTAGCTTGCACTCGCTAGAATTTAGAAGATTGAGGGGGGGATCTTATAGAAACTTACAAGATTCTTAAGGGGTTGGACAGGCTAGATGCAGGAAGATTGTTCCCGATGTCGGGGAAGTCCAGAACAAGGGGTCACAGTTTAAGGATGAGGGGGAAGTCTTTTAGGACCGAGATGAGAAAATTATTTTTCACACAGAGAGTGGTGAATCTGTGGAATTCTCTGCCACAGAAGGTAGTTGAGGCCAGTTCATTGGCTATATTTAAGAGGGAGTTAGATGTGGCCCTTGTGGCTAAAGGGATCAGGGGTTATGGAGAGAAGGCAGGTACAGGATACTGAGTTGGATGATCAGCCATGATCATATTGAATGGCGGTGCAGGCTCGAAGGGCCGAATGGCCTACTCCTGCACCTATTTTCTATGTTTCTATGTTTCTAACGCAATGCTAGAGGACATGGTGGAATCACTGTTTAAGAAACATTTAATTAGGAACTTAAAAAGACAAAGCAGATAAAGATATGGACCTAACACGGGCAAATGGCATTAGTTTTTGGTTTTTGATTTAGCTTTAGAGATACAATGCTGAAACAGGCCCTTCAGCCCACTGAGTCCACGCCAACCAGCAATCTCCCATACACTAGTTCTATCCTATCCTATCTATAAGATTGTTAAGGGTTTGGACACGCTAGAGGCAGGAAACATGTTCCCGATGTTGGGGGAGTCCAGAACCAGGGGCCACAGTTTAAGAATAAGGGGTAAGCCATTTAGAACGGAGACGAGGAAACACTTATTCTCACAGAGAGTGGTGAGTCCGTGGAATTCTCTGCCTCAGAGGGCGGTGGAGGCCGGTTCTCTGGATGCTTTCAAGAGAGAGCTAGATAGGGCTCTTAAAAATAGCGGAGTCAGGGTATATGGGGAGAAGGCAGGAACGGGGTACTGATTGGGGATGATCAGCCATGATCACATTGAATGGCGGTGCTGGCTCGAAGGGCCGAATGGCCTCCTCCTGCACCTATTGTCTATTGTCTATACCCTACACACTCAGGACAATTTACAGAAACCAGTTAACCTACAGCCTTTGGAGTGTGAGAGGAAACTGGAGCACCTGGAGAAAACCCACGCGGTCACGGGGAGAACGTTCAAACCCGGTACCCGTAGTCAGGATCGAGCCCAGGTCTCTGGCGCTGTGAGGCAGCTACTTTACCGCTGTGCCACCGTGCCACCGCTAAGTGTGGATGGATGTAAAGGGTAGCATGTACCTGGTGGGATGAATGGTCTAAGTGTAGATGGAAGTAAAGGGTAGCATGTAGCTGGTGGGATGAAGGGTCTAGTGTAGATGGATGTAAAGGGTAGCATGTACCTGGCGGGATGAATGGTCTAAGTGTAGATGGATGTAAAGGGTAGCATGTACCTGGTGGGATGAAGGGTCTAGTGTAGATGGATGTAAAGGGTAGCATGTACCTGGTGGGATGAATGGTCTAAGTGTAGATGGATGTAAAGGGTAGCATGTAGCTGGTGGGATGAAGGGTCTAGTGTAGATGGATGTAAAGGGTAGCATGTACCTGGCGGGATGAATGGTCTAAGTGTAGATGGATGTAAAGGGTAGCATGTACCTGGCGGGTTGAATGGTCTAAGTGTAGATGGATGTAAAGGGTAGCATGTACCTGGCGGGATGAAGGGTATAGTGTAGATGGATGTAAAGGGTAGCATGTACCTGGCGGGATGAATGGTCTAAGTGTAGATGGATGTAAAGGGTAGCATGTACCTGGCGGGATGAAGGGTATAGTGTAGATGGATGTAAAGGGTAGCATGTAGCTGGTGGGATGAATGGTCTAAGTGTAGATGGAAGTAAAGGGTAGCATGTACCTGGCGGGATGAAGGGTATAGTGTAGATGGATGTAAAGGTTTGCATGTACCTGGTGGGATGAAGGGTCTAAGTGTAGATGGATGTAAAGGGTAGCATGTACCTGGTGGGATGAATGGTCTAAGTGTAGATGGATGTAAAGGGTAGCATGTAGCTGGTGGGATGAATGGTCTAGTGTAGATGGATGTAAAGGTTTGCATGTAGCTGGTGGGATGAAGGGTCTATTTCTATGCTGGACAACTCTTTGCCTTTCCTTCAACTTGCCCGTTATTTTCAGTCCATAACATTCACCAACAATCAGGTCTCACCCCCTCAGGCTCCAGAGAAAACAATCCAAGTTTGTCTAACCTCTCCCGGCAGCCAAATACCCACTAATCCAGGCAGCATACTCTGGCGGAGAAGGGGAGGTTGGTGTTCAATGAATATTGAGGGGGGAAAGCGTCACCGTTTCGTACCTGTTCCAAATCCTGATTCACGTCGTTTTCATCACTTGATACGTCTTCGTTCATGTAGATCGCTGCTGCATCTGGAACCTGCAATGGTACACGTTTTTACAGATGAAATTCACTGAAAGGTGAAATGAATGCACGGGCGGCAGGCAGAGTGACGCAGCGGGTAAGGCCCGCCTCCTCGCAGCACCAGGGACACCAGCTCAATGCGGACCCAGTTGCTGTCCGTGTGGAGTTTGCATGTTCTCCCTGCGACTGCGTGGGTTTTCTCCGGGTGCTCCGGTTTCCTCCCACATCCCAAAGACGTGCGGGTTTGTACGTCGATCGGCCCCTCTGCAAACTGCCCCCTCGTGTGTGGGGAGTGGATGTGAAATTGGGATAACATAGGACTAGTGTGTACGGGTGATCATGGTCGGTGTGGATTTGGTTGCCCCCCTGCACCGAACACTATTGGCCCAATCTTTTAGTTTAGTTTAGTTTAGTTTAATTTAGTTTACAAGGTTAATACCCAGGATGGCGGGACTGTCATATGCTGAGAGAATGGAGCGGCTGGGCTTGTACACTCTGGAGTTTAGAAGGATGAGAGGGGATCTCATTGAAACATATATGATTGTCAAGGGCTTGGACACACTAGAGGCAGGAAACATGTTCCCAATGTTGGGGGAGTCCAGAAGCAGAGGCCACAGTTGAAGAATAAGGGGTAAGCCATTTAGAACGGAGACGAGGAAACACTTTTTCTCACAGAGAGTGGTGAGTCTGTGGAATTCTCTGCCTCAGAGGGCGGTGGAGGCGGGTTCTCTGGATGCTTTCAAGAGAGAGCTAGATGGGGCTCTTAAAGATAGCGGAGTCAGGGCATATGGGGAGAAGGCAGGAACGGGGTACTGATTGGGGATGATCAGCCATGATCACATTGAATGGCGGAGCTGGCTCGAAGGGCCAAATGGCCTACTCCTGCACCTATTGTCTATTGTCTATTGTAATTTCGAGATACAGCGCGGAAACAGGCCCTTCGGCCCACCGAGTCCATGCCGACCAGCGATCCCCTGCACACACTAATGCTATCCCTCTCCACGCCTCATTAGTGCTGTATGCCGCCCTTTATGTCAAGGTGTAGTTCTACGGAAAGTCCCGACGAAGTCCCGAAAGAGTTGTACGGAATTTGGCGACAATTCCGGGAGAAATTGAGTGAAACTGCTGAAGCCATGATCTAACTTACAAACGCCCTTGCGTCGGACTGCTAGGTCTGTATTTGTTCTTTCATTTCACCTTGACACAAAGGCTGGCAAACAGCACTGATAAGGGGCTGGAAATATCCTGAGCAGCTGGATTTAGAAGGATGAGAGGAGATCTTATAGAAACATATAAAATTCTTAAAGTGTTTAAGAAGGAACTGCGGATGCTGGAAAATCGAAGGTAGACAAAAATGCTGGAGAAACTCAGCGGGCGAGGCAGCATCTATGGAGCGAAGGAAATAGGCGACGTTTCGGGCCGAAGCCTTGAAGGAAATAGGCAACGTTTCGGGACGAATCCCGGAAGGGTTTCGGGCCGAAACGTTGCCTATTTCCTCCGCTCCATAGATGCTGCCTCACCCGCTGTGTTTCTCCAGCATTTTTGTCTACCTAAAATTCTTAAAGGACTGGACAGGCTAGATGCAGGAAAAATTTTCCCAATGTTGGGGGGAGTCCAGAACCAGGGGTCACACAGTTTCAGAATAAGGGGGAGGCCATTTAGGACTGAGATGAGGAAAAACCTTTTCACCCAGAGGGTTGTGAATCTGTGGAATTCTCTGCCACAGAAGGCAGTGGAGGCCGATTCACTGGATGTTTTCAAGAGAGAGTTAGATTTAGCTCTTAGGGCTAACGGAATCAAAGGTTATGGAGAGAAAGCAGGAACGGGGTACTGATTCTGGATGATCAGCCAATAGACAATAGACAATAGACAATAGGGGCAGGAGTAGGCCATTCGGCCCTTCGAGCCAGCACCGCCATTCAATGTGATCATGGCTGATCATCCCCAATCAGTACCCCGTTCCTGCCTTCTCCCCATATCCCCTGACTCCGCTATTTTTAAGAGCCCTATCTAGCTCTCTCTTGAAAGCATCCAGAGAACCGGCCTCCACCGCCCTCTGAGGCAGAGAATTCCACAGACTCACCACTCTCTGTGAGAAAAAGTGTTTCCTCGTCTCCGTTCTAAATGGCTTACTCCTTATTCTTAAACTGTGGCCCGTGGTTCTGGACTCCCCCAACATCGGGAACATGTTTCCTGCCTCTAGCGTGTCCAAACCCTTAACAATCTTATATGTTTCAACATATAAGATCATATTGAAGGGCGGTGCTGTCTCGAAGGGCCGAATGGCCTGGTCCTGCACCTATTGTCTATGTTTCTATGTTTCAAACACTGGGCGACACGGTGGAGCAACAGGTGGAGCCGTTACCTAGTCCAGAACCAGGGGCCACAGTCTTAGAATAAAGGGGAGGCCATTTAAGACTGAGGTGAGAAAAAACTTTTTCTCCCAGAGAGTTGTGAATTTGTGGAATTCCCTACCACAGAGGGCAGTGGAGGCCAAATCACTGGATGGATTTAAGAGAGAGTTAGATAGAGCTCTCGGGGCTAGTGGAGTCAGGGGATATGGGGATAAGGCAGGCACGGGTTATTGATTGGGGACGATCAGCCATGATCGCAATGAATGGCGGTGCTGGCTCGAAGGGCCGAATGGCCTCCTCCTGCACCTATTTTCTATGTTTCTATGTTTCTAATTATATACTTCTCATAAGTTCATGTGATAGGAGCAGAATTAGGCCGTTCAGCCCATCGAGTCTACTCCGACATTCAATCATGGCCGATCTATCTCTCCCTCTCAACCCCATCATAACTGTTATGCTAATAAGTTCTGCTTCAAATGTCAAGTTTTAAAAAAAGTACTCAAAGTATTATTTAAACACTGAGAGAACGATTGAGATTATCTTGTACAGATAAGCATTCACTAATGACTGGTGAGATTTAAGGCTGTAATCTAAAGAGGAACAGATGCTGAATTATGTTCTTGCTGTTTACAGTGGGCGGTGCAGTGGCGCAGCGGGTGGAACTGCT
>CM075981.1:30000-44707 GCA_038087875.1 Malacoraja senta | reverse complement strand
CGTCACCCATTCCTTCTCTCCAGAGATGCTGCCTGTGTAGGAAGGAACTGCAGATGCTGGTTTACATTCAAGATAGTCACCAAACGCTGGAGTAACTCAGCGGGTCAGGCAGCATCTGTGGAGGAAAGGAATAGCTGACGTTTCCTGCCGGGAACCCTTCTGCTGACTGAAAGATAGAGAAGGCAAGAATAAAACAGGGCCGGCAACAGATGACCTCAGGAAGGGTGGAGCCCACAATGGCCTATTGTTGGCTGGGGATGATGTGGTAATGACAGGGTTTCTAACCACAGGGCTGCCAGCCGTGTTCTACAGTCATAGAGTGATACAGTGTGGAACGATCTTCTTCGGATCGGTTACCTAGTCGTGGTGAAGAGGCTTGCGTGACCCCAATAGAAACATAGAAACATAGAAACATAGAAACATAGGTGCAGGAGGAGGCCATTCGGCCCTTCGAGCCAGCACCGCCATTCATTGTGATCATGGCTGATCGTCCCCTATCAATAACCCGTGCCTGCCTTCTCCCCATATCCCTCGACTCCACTAGCCCCTAGAGCTCTATCTAACTCTCTCTTAAATCCATCCAGTGACTTGGCCTCCACTGCCCTCCGTGGCAGGGAATTCCACAAATTCACAACTCTCTGGGTGAAAAAGTTTTTTCTCACCTCAGTCTTAAATGGCCTCCCCTTTATTCTAAGACTGTGTGGCCCCTGGTTCTGGACTCGCCCAACATTGGGAACATTTTTTCCTGCATCTAGCTTGTCCAGTCCTTTTATAATTTTATATGTTTCTATAAGATCCAATGATTCAGAGAGCAATGCCGTCGGAAGCACCAGCTTCTGGTGGGGCCACCCATGGTGGGAAGGTGGAGGATGAGGGTCCAGACTAAGAACGATCCAACCTACAGGACCTCAACGGCGGACCAGGCGGACAAAGTTATCTTGAACTCAACGGCTGTGAAGGCGGATGAAGGCTGCAACAGATTTATCAGCCCCACTCGTCTTGGTTCCCCTTGCCATGGGAATAATAAGAATAATAATAATAGATTTTATTTAAGGGCGCCTATACAAAAGTCTCAAGGACACCTTACAAAATCTAACAAAGAAACATATAATCAGAGTAAAATAAGTTATAAAGACATCACAAATACACAAATTAAAGACAGAAGTTCGATCCAAAAAAGACAACAACAAAAATTCAGAAACACAATGTGAAGGGAGAGCAGCGGCAGCCAAACCGCGCCAGCGTCCACTCTCCCTTCCAACCGCCATCTTGGACATAGACTAACATAGACTCTTCACACTACACACAAAATCATCCCCCCACAATGATTACCACTGTGGGGGAAGGCACAATGTCCAGTCCCCAACCCCAGTTCTCCCCAAAGTCGGCCTATTGAGGCCTCCACAGTTGCATCTACGGAGGCCCGATGATCCTGGCCGTTCTCGCCGGGTGCAGTTGCCCCGGTTTCACGAGAGTCCTCACAGCGGCTGGAACGGCCGATTCCCAAGTCCGTGGCTTCTGAAGCCGACAAGGCCCCACCGGTATGGAGCTCCGAGGCTCCCGATGTTAGAGTCGGCGCCGCCGCCCGCGGCTGGCCGCTCCGCAGTCCCGCAGCCCGGAGGTGTTGAACTCCGGCGGTCACCGCATACCGGAGCTCCAGCGCGTCGATCCAGCGCGGCGACCCAGGCAAGGCATCGCCCGCTCCGCGCCACGATAGCGCTCCAGCGCTGTGCCGCCACCAAAGCTGAAGGTGCTGGGCGGTCCCCGCCAGGAAACGCCGCTCCAGGCCCGCTGGTAGGCCGCAAGGACGGGTCGACGGGGCAGCCCGGAGAAAAAGCTGCCTCACCGACCAGGTAGGGACCTAGAAAATAGTTTCCCCCAATTACCCCCCCCCCCCCACAAGAAAAGTCAAATTACCCATACAAAATTCACTAAAAAACGAAAGAAAAAAAAATTGAAATTAACGGACGGCTGCTGGTTAGTAGCCGTTCCCCAAGATGGCTCCTCCTCCTCGGAATGAGTTGATTGATTTGTGAAGGACCGCGTGCTTCTTGGAGAGTACAACATCAAGTACTCGGTAAACAAACACACGCACTGGCGTCTTCCTTCTGCAAGCAGCACAAAACTTCTCAAGACTTTCGGCGATGGGGGAAGGGCGACGGCAGCAGGCCACGTGATGGCGGGAAGGTCCTAGTCAATAACCGGCACGGGAGCAGTGAATACTCGATTCAATCGCTCAACTTTGGACAGAAGCAGGAAAGTTGTTCATAAGCCATAAAAAAACAACAGAACGTTGACCATCATCCTCGACCTCGAGGGATAGCCACCACGATGACAACGGTGATAGAGTGATACCGTGTGGAAACAGGCCCCTCGGCCCAACTTGCCCACACTGGCCAACATGTCCCAGCTACACTAGTCCCACCTGCCCGCGTTTGGCCCATATCCCTCCAAACCTGTCCTATCTACAGTCTGTACCTGACTAACTGTTTCTTAAATGTTGGGATAGTCCCAGCCTCAACTACCTCCTCTGGCAGCTTGTTCCATACACCCACCGCCCTTTGTGTGAAAAAGTTACCCCTCAGATTCCTATTAAATCTTTTCTCCTTCGCCTTAAACCTATGTCCTCTGGTCCTCGATTCACCTACTCTGGGCAAGAGACTCTGTGCATCTACCCGATCTATTCCTCTCATGATTTTATACACTATAAGATCACCCCTCAGCCTTCTGTGCTCCAAGGAATAGAGTCCCAGCCTGCTCAACCTCTCCCGATAACTCAGACCCTCGAGTCCTGGCAACATCCTCATTTTGTTCTGGCCTTTTATTCTGAGGCTGTGCCCTCTGGTCCTAGACTCTCTTTACTAGTGGGAGTAAAGAGATCCTTCTGCCATCGTACGGGCCCTGGTGAGACCACATCTGGAGTATTGTGTGCAGTTTTGGTCTCCTAATATGAGGAAGGATTGCTATTGAGGCAGTGCAGCGTAGGTTCACGAGGTTATTCCCCGGGATGGAGCTGAACCCTTGCCTGGGATCGCTCCCACCGCGACCACCGCGGAATTACCATCAAGGGCTCGCAGTCAGGAGAGGCTGAGTCGGAAGCTCCAACGTCGCAGAAGGTTCGACGCGAGGATCGATCGCCCGGCACGGGGGAGCTGACATCCCCCCCGATGCGGGAGCGGATCGCCTCGACGCGGAGAGGGCCCGAACGCCGCCGGCTACGGGGGTCAAGATCGTCTCGTCAACGGGGGCTCGAGGCCCACGACCGAGGAGGAACTAAGAGAAGGGACTTGAACTTCCATCACAGTGAGGAATGTGTGGGAGTCACTGTGGTGGATGTTCATGTTAAAATGTGTTTTTGAGTCTGTGGCTTTTAATTGTATGACTGACCTGGCCAGTGAAATTCCTCGTATGTTGCAAAACATACTTGGCGATTAAAATCTGCTATTCAATGTGATCATGGCTGATCATCCCCAATCAGTACCCCGTTCCTGCCTTCTCCCCATATCCCCTGACTCCGCTATCTTCAAGAGCCCTATCTAGCTCTCTCTTGAAAGTATCCAGGGAACCGGCCTCCACCGCCCTCTGAGGCAGAGAATTCCACAGACTCACCACTCTCTGTGTGAAAATTGAACCTACACATTGAACCTACAAACCCGCATGTCTTTGGAGAGTGGGAGGAAACCGGAGATCCCGGGGAAAACCCACGCAGGTCACGGGGAGAAGGTGCAAACTCCAGACAGACATCGCCCATAGTCAGCACCCCACCGCCTCCATTTTTTTTTATTTCAGGGGACAGGGGAACAAGAGATATGGAAGGGTAAGGTTTGTAAAAGAACCATCAAAGGAGACAATGGAGGAAAATGTAGAATAATTCATTGTTAGCTGGGGGAAGGTGACAACGAGGCATACAAGGTATAATTTATTCAGGAGGGCAGTCGGACTGGTCGGAGAGCCAGGATGGGGGAGGGGCTGGAGAGAGAGGGAGAGCAAGGGTTACTTGAAGTTAGAGAAGTCAATATTCATACCGCCGGGTCGTCAGCAGCCCAGGCCTAATATGAGGTACTGTGTTCTATTGTGACTACTTGTCTAATGAATGGTTCCATATCTCTAGCTAAATATTATCAAGAAAAGCCACGAGCTGGTGTTATGTCTAGACTTTTTGACACATCGCTATAATTACACGAGGCATTCCAGCCCAAAATACCACCACAGTGCTGGGAGTTGTGTGAGTGTTGGCTGGGAATAGTGCATCAGAGCTGGATACCAAACCTACCATTAGCATTCTTGGTGAGTCTTAGATGTTGTTGATCTTAGCCTTTTTGATGGCACAGAATGAGGCCATTTGGCCCACTGTGGCCATGCCTGATACCTGGGGAGTGCATAGACTCATAGAGTCATACAGCGTGGAAACAGGCCCTTCCGCCCAACTTGCCCATGCCGACCATCTACACTGGTTCCAGTGTTAAAGAAGGAACTGCAGATGCTGGAAAATCGAAGGTACACAAAAATGCTGGAGAAACTCAGCGGGTGCAGCAGCATCTATGGAGCGAGGGAAATAGGCAAAACGTTTCGGACCGAAACCCGGAAGGAAATAGGCAACGTTTCGGACCGAAACCCGGAAGGAAATAGGCAACGTTTCGGACCGAAACCCGGAAGGAAATAGGCAACGTTTCGGCCCGAAACCCGGAAGGAAATAGGCAACGTTTCGGGCCGAAACCCGGAAGGGTTTCGGCCTGAAACTTTGCCTATTTCCTTCGCTCCATAGATGCTGCTGCACCCGCTGAGTTTCTCCAGCATTTCTGTGTACCTTACACTGGTTCCACCTGCCTGCGTTTGGCCCATATCCCTCTAAATCTTTCCTATCCATGTACCTGTCTAAATGTCTTTTAAATGTGTTAAAGTACCTGCCACAACTACCTCCTCTGGCAGCTAGTTCCAAAAACCCACCTTCCCAGCACTTATCAGGCAACTGAACCATCCTACCAACAACTAGAGAGCAGTCCTGAGATACTATCTACCTCATTGGAGACCCTTGGACTACCTTTGTTTAAGAGAGAACTGCAGATGCTGGAAAAATCGAAGGTACACAAAAATGCTGGAGAAACTCAGCGGGTGCAGCAGCATCTATGGAGCGAAGGAAATAGGTGACGTTTCAGGTCCATCGATTTCCTTCGCTCCATAGATGCTGTTGCACCCGCTGAGTTTCTCCAGCATTTTTGGTACCTTGGACTACCTTTGATCAGGCTCGACTGTCTTTATTTGCACTGAATGTTATTCACGTAATTCTCTTTATCATGCATCTGTACACTGTGGACGGCTCCATTGTAATCATGCATTGTCTTTCCTCTGACCGGATCAGCACGCAACAAAAGCTTTTCACTGCACCTCGGTACACGTGACAATAAACTAAAGTCAACTCTGTGTGAAAAAGTTGCCCCTCGGATTCTGATTAAATCTTTCCCCTCTCACCTTAAACCTATGTCCCCTGGTCCTTGATTCCCCTACCCTGCATAAAATATGCGGGAGGGAACCGGGGCACCCAGAGAAACCCACGAGGTCACCGAGATGGAAAGCAGAGAAAAGGGTGTTGGATAAGGCGAGAAGGGGAGGGGTGAAATGTGAAGCCGGAGGGGGGATGGGGGTGGAAGGGAACAGAGGGAGCTCATGGGGGAGGGGGAATGTGGTCAGGACTGCGGGAGAAATGGGTGCGTTCTGGGGCGCGAGAGGGGTACGGGAAAGAGAGAGGGGTAAGAACCAGATGAATGAAGATCAACAAAGATAGACACAAAATGCTGGAGTAACTCAGCGGGGCAGGCAGCATCTCTGGAGAGAAGGAATGGGTGACGTTTCAGGTCGAGACCCTTCGTCAGACTCAAGATCAGTTCAGCTCAGATCTGTTTATTGTCACGTGTAGCGAGATACAGTGAAAAGCTTTTTGTTGCATGCTAACCAGCCAGCGGAAAGCCCACTAGCTCCACTTCCTTTCTTCTTCCCACCCCGCCCCCCCCCCCCCATCCTCGAAGGGTTTCGACCCGAAACGTTGCCTATTTCCTTCGCTCCGTAGATGCTGTCTCCCCCACTGAGTTTCTCCAGCATTTTTGTCTACCAGCGGAAAGACAATACATGATTACAATCAATCCGTTCACAGTGTACAGACACAGGATAAAGGGAATAACATTTAGTGCAAAGTAAAGCCAGTAAGGTCCGATCAAAGATAGCCCGAGAATATCAATTCACAAGGCTTTATCATCTGGAATTCCCTGACGGGAAACAAATCAAATTTAAACGGAGGAAGGAAAATTGCATATTTATTGAAAGGAAACCGATGACAAGCCCAAGGGAAATAACAAGGGAGGGGAACTAATGAAATCAACCCTTCAATGGACATAAAGTTGAAAGAACTTCACGCTGGGCCTTCTGAATTCAATTCATAAATGTTGTTTAGTTTAGTGTTGTTTCTTATTTACACGTGTACCGAGCTGCAGGGAAAAGGCTTTTTTGTTGCGTGCTATCCAGTCGGTGGAAAGATTACACATGATTACAATCGAGCCGTCCACATTGTACAGATACAGGGTAAAGGGAACAACGTTTAGGACGAGGTAATGCCAGCAAAGTCCAGAGTTTGCACCTTCCCTCCGTGACCTGCGTGGGTTTTCTCCAGGTGCTCCGGTTTCCTCCCCACACTCCAAAGACGTGCAGCTTTGTGGGTTCACTGGCTTGGTATAAATGTAAAATTGGCCCTAATCTGTGTCGGATAGTGTTAGTGTGCGGGGATCGCTGGTGGGGGCAGACTCGATGGGCCGAAGGGCCTGTGTCCGCGCTGCATCTCTAAACTAAACTAAAAGCTGCCAAGTTACAGGTTACTAGTTGCCAATAACTAGGTGAAAGGGAAGCAGGAGGATGTTTATCCCGACTTGTTCTGACCCAGTCTGGGTCACTTCCCCGATAACGCAGGGATAACTGTTGCAAAGGTTAAGAAAGAGTTTGTCATTCACCAGCAAAGACTTGGCAAACAGAGCAGGTATGATTCTCATGGCATTTCTGTTTGACGTTTATCCTGTGCTCATAAAACCAGCGTGAGACCAGGTTTAGGAAGCTGTGCTAAAATAGAAAATTGTTCCTTATTCAGTGTAGCAAAGTTGGTAGAAATGGCATCTCACCATCCAGTGACCCAAGTTCACTCCTGACCTCCGATGCTGTCTGTGTGGAGTTTGCACATTCTCCCTGTGACCGCGTGCCTATCCTACCCTGGTTTCCTCCCTTTTTAAGACATTTGGGTTGATAGGTTGATAGTGCAGCATGGTGGCGCAGCGGCAGAGTTGCTGCCTCACAGCGCCAGAGACCCAGGTTCGATCCCGACTACGGGTGCTGTCTTTACGGAGTTTGCACGATCTCCCCGTGACCTGCGTGGATTTTCTCCGAGATCTTCGGTTCCTTCCCACATGCTAAAGACGTACAGCTTTGTAGGTTAATTGGCTTGGTGTAAATGTAAATTGTCCCTAGTGTGTGCAGGATAGTGTTAGCGTGCGGGGATCGCTGGTCGGCGGGAATTCGGTGGGGCCGAAGGACCTGCTTCCGCGCTGTATCTCTGAACTAAACTAAGCTAAACTTTGCCACAAAAAGCTGGAGTACCTCAGCGGGTCAGACAGCATCTCTGGAGAAAAGGAACAGGTTTCCCTTTCCCCTGACTCTCGGTCTGAAGAAGGGTCTCGACCCGAAACGTCACCTATTCCTTTTCTCCAGAGATGCTGCCTGACCCGCTGAGTTACTCTAGCTTTTAGAAACATAAAAAAATTGGTGCAAGATCATTCAATATGATCATGGCTGATCATCAAAAATCAGTACCCCGTTCCCGCTTTCCCCCCAATACCCCTTGGTTCCGCTAGCCCTAAGTGCTAAATCCAACTCTCTCTTGAACACATCCAATGAATTGGCCTCCACTGCCTTCTGTGGCCGAGAATTCCACAGATTCACAACTCTCTGGGTGGAACTCTCTTTGTGTCTATCTTTTGTTTAAAGCAGCATCTGCAGTTCCTTCCTGCACGTAATCTCTGTCACAGACTGCGATGGGGTCAGATAATGAATGTAAAGGATGAGACAAACATCTGTGGCATCTGGAACACATCTGGAGATGTGAAAGCTCCCAAGAATAACACAAGCACGAGAGGATTCTCGTCGGAATCTCTCCATCACCCCCTCCCACCCCGTAGATAACATTTATGTTCTGGTTTAAAATTGCAATGTCAAATTGAGTGCAAGAGTTGGGATGACATGTTACAGCTGTACAAGGTCATTAAGCTGGAAAGAGAGCAGACATATTTCACAAGTGTGTTACTGGGACTTGTGTGTTCCTGTGTGTTACTGACTGCAGTTTTGGTCCCCTAATTTGAGGAAGGACATTCTTGATATTGAGGGAGTGCAGCGTAGGTTCACAAGGTTAATTCCCGGGATGGCGGGACTGTCATATGCTGAGAGAATGGAGCGGCTGGGCTTGTACACTCTGGCGTTTAGAAGGATGAGAGGATATCTTATTTAACATATAAGATTATTAAGGGTTTGTACACGCTAGAGGCAGGAAACATGTTCCTGTTGTTGGGGGAGTCCAGAACCAGGGGCCACAGTTTAAGAATAAGGTGTAAGCCATTTAGAACAGAGAAGAGGAAACACTTTTTCTCACAGAGAGTGGCGAGTCTGTGGAATTCTCTGCCTCAGAGGGCGATGGAGGCCGGTTCTCTGGATACTTTCAAGAGAGAGCTAGATAGGGCTCTTAAAGATAGCGGAGTTAAGGGATATGGGGAGAAGGCAGGAACGGGGTACTGATTGGGGATGATCAGCCATGATCACATTGAATGGCGGTGCTGGCTCAAAGGGCAGAATGGTGTACTCCTGCTCCTATTGTCTATTGTCTATTGACCAAAGACAAACACAAAATGCTGGAGTAACTCAGCGGGTCAGGCAGCTTCTCTGGAGAAAAGGAACGGGTGACGTTTCGGGTCGAGATACTTCTTCAGACTCCGAGACTTCTTCCGACTACTAGGACTGGCAGGATTAAGTTCTAAGGAGAGGCTGGGAACAGGCTGGGACGTAATTCCCCTCAGAGTAGAAGGCTGAGAGATGACCTCGTAGAAGTATATACAATCATGATGGGCATGCAGAGAGTAAACACACACAATCTTTTTCCCGGAAAGAGTGCAGAGAAGATTCGCAAGTATGTTGCCGTGAGTTTTTAACGGGCCTGTCCCACTTGCCGATTCTTTAGGCAACTGCCGGCGACTGTCATAGTCGTAGCTGGTCGCCGAAAAACCGTCGCCAACCTACGTCACCCTGACGACAACCAACGACAGCACCCACATCAGGAGAAGTCAAGCTACGCTCATTGGCGTCAAACCCACTGTCGCCGAAGTTTTTTTCAACATGTTGAAAATTTACCGGTGACCAGAAGACATAGACTCCATAGAAATGCAAGTCATTTAATGAAGATATCAATAATATCCCATTCATAGAAAAATGTGACGTGCCCTAAAATAGATCAAAGTTACCGATGGTTATTGGTTGGAGGCAATTAATTGACGTGGAAGTTAAATTAGTCTGGCTTCAGTTTTTCGATGCAAAAATTTAACAAGGGTTTAAGAACATATAAGGTCGAACTCGAGGGCCTGTCTCATTTGCGCGTCGCGCAGATGGCGCGCGAAGGTTTTGTACATCACAAAATCCTGGCGCGCAGCGCTCGACCGCGCATCACTGCCTCCGTCACCACGCACCACGCGCTCGTAATGCGCGCGTCAGGTACACGTCGCGTCGTGCTTCCTGACGCGTAAATTATGTCGCGAAAATGACGCCCAAGACAGGCCCTTAACTGTACAGCACAGAAACAGTGGTTTGGCTCACAATGTCCGTGCCAAACACACGACACCAAGTTAAACTAACCTCAGTGTTTAAGAAGGAACTGTGCAGATGCTGGAAAATCGAAATGGAGACAAAAATGCTGGAGAAACTCAGCGGGCGCAGCAGCATCTATGGAGCGAAGGAAATAGGCAACGTTTCGGGACGAAGCCTTGAAGGAAATAGGCAACGTTTCGGGCCGAAGCCTTGAAGGAAATAGGCAACGTTTCGGGACGAAACCCGGAAGGGTTTCGGGCCGAAACGTTGCCTATTTCCTTCGCTCCATAGATGCTGCTGCACCCGCTGAGTTTCTCCAGCATTTTTGTCTGCCTTAAACTAATCTCATCTGCCTGCACCCAATATAAAAGTGAAGAGTGTTTCACTATCTTGTGTTCCAAAACGGAGCAATTGTTTTTTTACCTGCAGCAGCACAGCAGGTATGTAGACATTTCTAGCCTATCCGTGTGTCCATCTGAAAGCATTCTGTTTTTTTTTTATTATGGGATAAATGACTCCAATTGGGCTCGTAACTTCGACATTGCTGGGATCAAGTACTTATTGAGATTCCAGGCTGTGATGATGGATTCATGGGATCAGTACAATGTCAGTGATTCATCGCAATGCATCTGTTTGTGGAAGGTCACACAGAGGTCGCACAGCGCCAGAGGCCCGGGTTCGATCCTGACCCCCCCGGCTGCTGTCCGTGCGGAGTTTGCACGTTCCACCCCTGCTCCGTTTTTTCCTCCCGCATCCCAAAGACGTGCTGGGTTTTGCAGGTTGATCGGCCCGTTGCAAATCGCCGCCTAGTGTTTAAGGAGTGGACGCAAAAGTGGGATAACGTCGAACTAGTGTGGACGGGCAGACACTAAAAGCTGGAGTAACTCAGCGGGACGGGCAGCATCTCTGGAGAGAAGGGATGGGTGACGTTCCGGGTCGAGACCCTTCTTCAGACTCGTGTGAGAATGGGTGATCGATGGTCGACGTGGACTCGGTGGGCCGAAGGGTTTGCTCTCACGCTGTGATCTTTCAGCCAATATTTCAATCCATGTACCCGTCTTTCAGTTTAGTTTAGTTTTGAGATACAGCGCGGAAACAGGGCCCTTCGGCCCACCGGGGGACAATTTTGTACATTTTACACTCAAGCCAATTAACCTACAAACCTGTACATCTTTGGAGTGTGGGAGGAAACCGAAGATCTCGGAGAAAACCCACGCAGGTCACGGGGAGAACGGACAAACTCCGTACAGACAGCGCCCGTAGTCGGGATGGAACCGGGGTCTCCGGCGCTGCATTCGCTGCAAGGCAGCACGTGTCTTCCTCTACCACTTCCTCTGACAGCTTGTCTCACCACCTTCTGTGTGAAAAAGCTTGCGCCTCTGGAGTATTGCGCACAGTTTTGGTCTCCTAATTTGAGGAAGGACATCCTTGTGATTGAGGCAGTGCAGCGTAGGTTCACGAGATTGATCCCTGGGATGGCGGGACTGTCATATGAGGAAAGATTGAAAAGACTAGGCTTGTATTCACTGGAGTTTAGAAGGATGAGGGGGGGGTCTTATAGAAACATATAAAATTATAAAAGGACTGGACAAGCTAGATGCAGGAAAAATGTTCCCAATGTTGGGCGAGTCCAGAACCAGGGGCCACAGTCTTAGAATAAAGGGGTGGTCATTTAAGACTGAGGTGAGAAAACACTTTTTCACCCAGAGAGTTGTGAATTTATGGAATTCCCTGCCACAGAAGGCAGTGGAGGCCAAGTCACTGGATGGATTTAAGAGAGAGTTAGATAGAGCTCTAGGGGCTGGTGGAGTCAAGGGATATGGGGAGAAGGCAGGCACGGGTTATTGATAGGGGACGATCAGCCATGATCACAATGAATGGCGGTGCTGGCTCGAAGGGCCGAATGGCCTCCTCCTGCACCTATTTTCTATGTTTCTATGTTTCTATGTCTCCTTTTCATCATTCCACTCTCACGTTAAATCTGTGCCCACGAGTAAATGGAGTGAAGCCAGAGGGAGGGATATGGGTGGTAGGGAATTGGGGGGGAGGAAGGAAGGAAGGGGAGAATAAAAGGGAAATGGGGAACTGGAGGTTGGGAGGTGACCTTGCAGAGGAGGGGGGGGGGGCGGGAGCAGAGTGACTGGGGTGGTGGGAGTCGGCGAGAGAAATGTGTTTACGCCAGGCTGCGGCAGCAAGAGATACTGGGTGGGGTTCGTGGGCTATTATTTGAGATTAGAGAGTGGGTAGTCAGGGCGAAGTTAGTGCAGTCACGGTGACGCAGCGGTAGAGTTGCTGCCTTACAGCGAATGCAGCGCCGGAGACCCGGGTTCCATCCTGACTACGGGTGCTGCTGTCTGTACGGAGTTTGCACGTTCTCCCCGTGATCTAGGTCAGTTTTCTCTGAGATCTTCGGTTTCCTCCCACACTCCAAGGACCTACAGGTTTAGACAATAGACAATAGACAATAGGACCTCATCCATGTGGCTCTGCAGCATCTTACAGGTGTGCTGTGGAAACCAACGAAGAACCGTCAAGAGTCAATAGACAATAGACAATAGACAATAGGTGCAGGAGTAGGCCATTCGGCCCTTCGAGCCTGCACCGCCATTCAATGTGATCGTGGCTGATCATCCCCAATCAGTACCCCGTTCCTGCCTTCTCCCCATATCCCCTGACTCCGCTATCTTTAAGAGCCCTATCTAGCTCTCTCTTGAAAGCATCCAGAGAACCTGCCTCCACCGCCCTCTGAGGCAGGTTTGTAGGTTAATTGGATTGGTAAATGTAAAAATTATCCCTAGTGGGTGTAGGATAGTGTTAGTGCGCGGGGATCGCTGGTCGGCGCAGGAAGGGCCTGTTTCCGCACTGTATCTCTAAACTAAACAAAAACGAAGTTCTTCTACTGGTGGTGGAGTCAAGGACCAGAGGCCACAGCCTCAGAATAAAAGGACATTCCTTCAGAAATTAAATGAGTGGCAATTTCTTTAGCCATGGAGTGGTGAATCTGTGGAATTCACTGCCACAGACGGCGGTGGAGGCCAAGTCAATTAATATATTTAAGGCGGAGATTGAAAGATTCTTGATTAGTACGGTGTCAGGGGTTCAGGGAGAATGGGGTTGAGAGGGAAAGATAGTGCAGCCATGGTTGAAGGGCAGAGCAGACTTGATGGGCCGAATGGCCTAATTCTGCTCCTATCGCTTATGAACGTGTGAAGTTCAATGTTGATATCATTGGGTGGTAGACCTACCCGACTGGAATATGAAGTGGGTAACATGGTGGAAAACAGCTCGGTGGGTTGAGGAGGGGAAAGGAATTAACATTGAGCATTAAACAGTACAGCACACGAACAGGCCCTTCGGCCCACATGATGCCAAGTTATCCTAATCACCTCTGGCTGCTCAAGGTCCACATCCCTCCACTCCCTACACATCCATGTGCCTATCCACCTGAGCCTACGTTTGATCTCTCGTTTTCGCACCCTACCCTTCCATATCTTTGTGTCTCCCCCTCCCCGACTCTCAGTCTGAAGAAGGGTCTCAACCCGAAACGTCACCCATTCCTTCTCTCCGAAAGATGCTGCCTGTCCCGTTGAGTTACTCCAGCACTTTGTGTTTATCTTTGGTTTAAACCAGCATCTGCAGTTCATTCCTACATACAGTATATATATATATATATATATATATATATATATATATATATACTAGACTAAGTGGGATCCGTTGGGTCCCAGCATCACATGGGAGGGCTGGTCTCCAACGCAATATTCCACCTCTCCACCAATTCCAATATTGGTGGCCAGTGGGGGGGGGGGCTTTCTGGAGCGCTAGTATGGGTGTTGTGGGCTGAAGGGGCAGGTTTCCAGAGGGCTAGCATGGACATTGTGGGCCGAATGGATTCTTGGGCTGGCGGCTCAGTCACTCAAGCCTGTTGTGCTGGCAGCTCACTCACTCACGGCTGGTGGGCTGGCAGTTGACTCACGGCTATTCCTTGAAATTCCATTTCAAGCAGGATGCAAGGCCACCAAATTCAAGTGCAGTTTCTTACCACTTCAAGCAGGGTGCAAGGCCACCAAATTCAAGTGCAGTTTCATACCGTTTCAAGCAGGGTGCAAGGGCACAAAAGACAGTGAGTCGTGACCTCTCCCTCCTCCATCTTGCAGAGACTGAGCCACGTCCACACTTCTGGGTTTTATAGCCCCACCCCTCCCACCAGAAGGGGCGTGGCCTTCATGGCATGATTGACAGAAGAGAGAATCTCAACATTTTTTAAACACTAATAACTCTTTTATTTTTCATCGAATGGGAAAAATTCACAGCACCTGATGAGCGGAGGGGGTTCTGGGTAAGATGGCCAAAAATCACAGCCGTACATGGTGCGTTTTTTTCTAAAATCAATATAAAGCGCAAACAGGAAGTGGTCAAGAATAGACTTTTAATTATATAAAAGGCAAAGCAACTTTCATTAGGCAAGGCAACTTTAATTAGGCAAGGCAACTTTAATTAGGCAAGGCGACTTTAATTAGGCAACACAGCTTTAGCATTTCCAAACTATATTTTCAAACCACATTAAGGGCACTGGCAGGTCAGTAAAACCACTCACAGTTTAGTAGACATGTGTTCAGTGTTATTCACAGCTCAGACTGAGAGACGTGACCCTCTCGCTCCCCCATCTTGCAGAGACTGACTGAGGCACTCCACACTTCCGTGTTTTATAGACCCTCCGGAAGGGGCGTGGCCTTCAGGAGGGAGAATCTCAACATGTTTGAAACATTAATAACCCTTTTATTTTTCATCGATGGGAAAAATCCTCCTGTCCTGCGCAGCGGAGGGG
>CM075981.1:0-25000 GCA_038087875.1 Malacoraja senta | reverse complement strand
AACCTACGTCCACTGGTCCTCGATTCCCCTACCCTCTGTGAAACTGTGGGCGTTCACCCTACATATTGCTCTGGTGATTTCATACACCTCTATAAGATCACTCCTCAGCCTCCAGCACTCCAAGAATTAAAATCCTAGCCCGCCCAACCTCTCCCTGTAGCTCAGACCCTCGAGTCCTGGCAACTTCCTGGCAATTGTGGGTGGCACGTTGACGCAGCAGTAGAGTTACTGCCTTACAGAGACCTGGGTTCGATCCCAACTACGGGCGCTGTCTGTACGGAGTTTGTACGTTCTCCCCGTGACCTGTGTGGGTTTTCTCGAGATCTTCGGTTTCCTCCCGCACTCCAAAGACGTGCAGGTTTGTAGGTTAATTGGCTTGGTGTAAATGTAAACAATTGTCCCTAGTGTGTGTCGGAGAGTGTTAATATGCGTGGATCGCTGGTCAATAGACAATAGGTGTAGGAGTAGGCCGTTCGGCCCTTCGAGCCAGCACCGCCATTCAATGTGATCATGGCTGATCATCCCCAATCAGTACCCCTGTTCCTGCCTTCTCCCCGTATCCCCTGACTCCGCTATCTTTAAGAGCCCTATCTAGCTCTCCCTTGAAAGTATCCAGAGGACCGGCCTCCACCGCCCTCTGAGGCGGAGAATTCCACAGACTCACCACTCTCTGGGTGAACAAGTCGGCCGCGCCCAGTGGGGGCGAAGGGCCTGTTTCCGCGCTGTATCTCTAAACGAAATTGAACTAAACTTTCTTCTCGTAAATCTTCTCTGCTCCTCTCCAGCTTAACAACATTCTTTCCTGTAGCATGTTGCGATAGGACATAGCAAACTGAACGTAATATTCCAAAAACTGAACAAAACAATCCAAATGCGGCCTCGCTAACATTTTGTACAACTATAACATAATGTCTCAACCTCTGTACTCCGTACGCTGACCGATGAAGGCCAATGCAACAAAAGCCTTCTTGACCGCATTATCTCCCTGTGACACCACTTTCAGGCAGTCGTGTAACAACGTGTATTCTATGGTGTAGGAAGGAACTGCAGATGCTGGTTCAAACAGAAGACAGACAAAAAGCTGGAGTAACTCAGCGGGTCAGGCAGCATCTCTGGAGAAAAGGAATAGATGACGTATTCGGGTCGAGACGCTTCTTCAGACTGAGAGTCAGGGGAAAGGGAAACAAGAGATATAGAAGGGAGACAAAAATGCTGGAGAAACTCGGCGGGTGAGGCAGCATCTATGGAGCGAAGGAATAGGTGACGTTTCGGGTGACCCGAAACGTCACCTATTCCTTCGCTCCATAGATGCTGCCTCACCCGCTGAGTTTCTCCAGCATTTTTGTCCACCTTCGATTTTTCCAGCAGCTGCAGTTCTTTCTTAAACGAGAGATATAGACGGTGGTGTGGAGAGATGTAGAAAAAATGAATGAAAGATATGGAAAAAATTAACGATGAGAAAGGAAAGAGGCCATTGTTAGCTGTGGGCTAGGTGAAAATGAGTTACAGACAATGAGACTCAACAAGTCAACTTTGAAACTAGTGCGACATGGGGGGGGGGGGGAGAGGGATGGAGAGAGAGGGGATGCAATGGTTATTTGAAGTTGGAGAAATCAATGTTCACACCGCTGGGGTGTAAGCTGCCTAGGTGAAATATGAGATGCTGTTCCTCCAATTTGCGTTTGGCCTCACTCTGACAGTGGAGGAGGCCCTGGACAGAAAGGTCGGTGGCCTTTGAGATTTGGGAAGAGGGGGTGATTCACTTGCAAGGGAGCATTGGGTGAAGTGGAGACACCACACCCTGCATGTAGAGTCATACAGCGCAGGTGAGCCAACACATCCAAGATGCCCCATCCAAGTTGGTCTCGTATCCCCCTGAACCCCTCCTACTCACATACTTGTCCAACTGTCCGTTAGATTTCTTTGGTTTAATTTGCTGATGCAGTGCAGAAACAGGCCCTTCGGCCCACCGAGTCCGCACCGACCAGCGATCGCCCCCGTACACGAGCATTATCCTACTCGCTGGGGACAATTTCCAATTTCTACCAAAGCTAATTAAACCTGTACGTCTTTGGGGTATTTGAGGAAACCGAGCACCCGGAAAAAACCCACGCAGTCACGGGGAGAACGTACAAACTCCGTACAGGCAGCACCCATGGTCAGGATCGAACCCCAGTCTCTGGCGCTGTGAGGCAGCAACTCTACCGCTGCGCCACCGTGCCACCCTAAATGCTGCTGTTTTACCTGCCTCTTCCACTGGCAGAAACAAGGAATTGCAGAGGCTGGTTTACCAAAAAAGACACAAAGTGCTGGAGTAACTCAACAGGTCAAGACAGTATCTCTGGAGATGATGGATGGTTAGATGGCATTTCAGGTTGGGACCCCTCTTCCGTCGGAAGTAGTTACCTGACCCGAAACATCATCTATCCATTTTATCCAGGGATGCCTGACCCGGTGAGATACTCTAGCAATCTGTGCCTTTATTTCCACTGGCAGCTCACTCCATATACCCACCAGTGGTAAGAATTGCCCCTCGGGTTCCTGTTAAATGTTCTTCCCTCTCATCTGAAGCCAATGCTCTCTAGTTTGTGATCCTCTTATGTGATGCTGGAAACTGGAGCCAAAAAAACAAAACAGCTGGAGTAAGTCAGTGTGTCGAGCTGAAACGTGCCGACTGGCCCGCTCCTGACTGCAGGAGAATGCGCTGAAGCTCGGTGCAGCCAACGCCAAGCCTCTGTGGGGGAGGGCCACAGTCTAGGGTCCTTCCACAGCTGGGCATTGAGGGGCACCCCTCAAACAAGGGAAGGGATATCACCCCAGAGGGTCACACGAGGGGCAAGGGGGTGGGGTTTAAAAGATATGCAGACTGTGGAACAGCATCCCTCTTCCCATCAGAACTGACCCCAACATCGACTCCTTTAAGTCGAGACTTAAAACTCATCTCTACTCCCAAGCCTTTCTTGACGTCCTCTGAGCGAGGGCTGTATGTATGTATTTATGTATGTACTTAATCTATGAACCACTGTTGTATAACGTTAGTACCTCCACCAGTGTAAAGCACTTTGGCCAACGAGAGGTGTTTTTTATTTTTTATTTTATTTTTATTTATTTTTTCAAAGCAAAGACATTTTATTGGGTTTCCTCCACATCTGATCATCCTGGTCTAATTGCAGTTCCTTTTTTAAAAATATTTTTATTTTATTAGAAGTAAGTACAGTAATATGGCACCAAGGTGCCTAATATATATTGGCATGTTAGATTTTATGTGCAGCTTTGTCTTTTTTTTAAAATAATGAAAGAGAGAAAGAGAGAATAGATAATAAAAAATATAGAAAAACGTGTGATGTATGGTGTGTGAAAAGGAAAAAGGGGGGAAAGAGGGAAAGTGAAGAAAAAAAAAAGGAGAGAAAGAGTAGAGAGTAGGAGATTATAGGAGATAGTTATTTATAATCTAGCCCATCCCTCACCCATTCCTGAAACAGTTGGTTTCTACAATTGTGTTGCACCGTATGCTTCCAGAAAGTCGATAAATGGAGACCAACTCATAAAGAATTGGTCTGATTTATCTATTAGGAGGAATCACATTTCCTCAAGATGTGCGGTGTCCAACATGTTTGAAATCCACATGTTAAGCGTTGGTGTGGGTGTATTTTTCCAAAAAATTAAGTATACCTTTTTTTGCCGTTATTAACCCATAATTAAAAAATGAATTTTGAAATGTGTTCAATTTGTTCCCGTCTTCCGTTGCTCCAAGTATAATCCTGACCAAGTGTTAGGCTCCATTTTTATCTTGAATAATTTTGTAAATATTTCAAAAAGATATTGCTCCAGAATTTATAAAGTTTTATGCAGGAAACAAAAGAGTGTGTTATGGTGGCATTTTGAGATGAACATTTATCACAAATGGGGGAAGTATTTGGATAGAATTTATTCAGTCTAGTTTTTGAATAATATAATCTAGAGAGTTGTTTTTTAAATGTGCTATATGAATAAAAGTGACTTGACTTGACTTGACTTGACTTGAAACACTACTGTATGAAGAAGGACAAAGTTTTAAGGTGAGGGGGACAAAGTTTTAAGGCGATGTTTGCGGGGCAAGTTTTTTACACAGAGGGTGGTGGGTGCCTGGAACGTGGTGGTGGAAGCAGATACGATAGTGGCGTTTAAGAGGCTTTTAGATCAGCACAGGGATATGCAGGGAATAGAGGGATTTGGATACTGCGCAGGGTAAATAAGAGATGGTCTTGGCATTGCGTTCGGCACAGACATTGTGGGCCGAAGGGCCTGTTGAGTTTAGTCTAGAGACACAGCGTGGAAGCAGGTCCTTCGGCCCACAGAGTCCACGCCGATCAGCGATCGCCCGCACACTAGCTCAACCTTACACGCTAGGGACAATGCACAGAAGCCACAACCCTCACGTCCTTCAAGTGTGGGGAGGAAACCGGAGCACCCGTAGGAAACCCACGCGGTCACGGGGAGAACGCACAGGCAGCACCCGTAGTCAGGATCGAACCCGGGTCTCTGGCGCTGTGAGGCAGCAACTCTACCGCTGCGCCACCGTGCCATTCTGTACGGGTGCTGTAGTGTTCTGCGGTCTACATTCTAAGAGTTTGGGGGTTTCTATCTATTTTTTTTTAATCCTGAGTAAAGTTTAATTTTTGGAATAACAATCTGTGGAGGGGAAGGAATTGTGGAGGTTTTGAGAGGAGAGTGCGTGCCAGGAGTCTGCTGGGAGAGACGAGACAGGCCGTGTTATGAGGAGAGGGGATGGGCTGGGAATTGAGGCCGGATCTGTAGCCGTTTCCTCTAATGGTGACCTTGTAAGCACTGGATGTCTGGAAACCCCCACTTGGTTCGTTGGTGTGTTTCAGGGAAGGAAACCAGTTTAGTTTAGGAAATTACTTTGGAGATACAGCGCGGAAACAGGCCTATCGGCCCACTGAGTCCGCGCCGACCAGCGATCCCCGCACGTGAACACCATCCCACACACACACACTGGGGACAATTTTACCATTATACCAAGCCCACTAACTTACAAACCTGTACGTCTTTGGAGTGTGGGGAGACAAGGGAAGATCTCGGAGAAATCCCACACAGGTCACGGGGAGAACGTACAAAGTCTGTACAGACAGCGCCCGTGGTCAGGATCGAACCCGTGTCTCCGGCGCTGTGGGGCGGTAGCTCTTCCCCTGCGCCACCGTGCCACCCGGCCATCTTGCCTCAGGCGTCCCTCAGGTGTGGTCCTCGCACCGATGGCACAGGTGGTAGAGCCACTGCCTCACAGCGTCAGAAACCCAGGCTCGATCCTGATCTCGCCTGCTGCCTGTGCGGAGTTTGCACGATCTGCCCGTGACCGCGTGGGTTTCCTCCGGGCGCTCCGGTTTCCTTCCACATCCCAAGGACGTGCGGGTTTGTGGGTTAATTGGCTCCGGTGAGTCGCTGGAGGGGAGGGTGTGGCCATGAGGCAGCGGGCTGAGCTGAGCCCAGCCACCGCCCTCTGCTGCTCCTCTTGTGTTCCCCGTGCGTGGAATCGCTGCACCACGCCCGTGAGGCAACCGGTCGGGATACTACCTACGGGGCATCTGCGTGGAGGTTGGCGGAGTTTTCGATACGATACGATAGAACTTTATTGATCCCAGGAGGGAAGTTGATCTGCCAACGGTCATAAAACACAAGATATATGAAACATGAAATTAAAGTGATGAATGGAAAGGATTGGGGATGCGCAAAGATTGGGATGGGGGGGGGAGGGGGGGGAGTCAGTCTCAGTCTACCCCACGACAGAAGGGGGAGGGGAGTTGTACAGTTTGATAGCCACAGGGCAGAAGGATCTCCTGTGGCGTTCTGTCCTGCATCTTGGTGGGAACCAGTCTGTTGCTGAAGGTGCTCCTCAGGTTGGCCAGTGCGTCACGGAGGGGGTGAGCTGGATTGTCCAGGATGCTCCGCAGTTTGAGGAGCATCCTCCCCTCCGAGACCAACCTCCCGTGAATCCAACTCCAACTCCACCCCCAGGACGGAGCCGGCCTTCCTGATGAGTTTGTCGATCCTGTTGCCGTCCGCGGCCTTCGCCCCGCTGCCCCGGCGCACAGCAGCGTGGGAGATGGCACTGGCTACCACCGATTGGTAGAACATCTGCAGCATCCCACTGCAGATGTTGAAAGAGTGGAGCCTTCTCAAAAAAGTACAGCTGGCTCTGTCTCTTCATGTACAGGGCCTCAGTGTTCCTGGACCAGTCCAGTTTACTGTCCAGGTACACTCCAAGGTATTTGTACTCCCTGGTAAACTGCACATCCACACCATTGATGGAGACAGGGGACATGGGGTGTTCCTCTCCTCCTAAAATCCACCACCAACTCCCTTAGTCTTGTCAGTGTTGAGCTACAGCCAGGTGATTCAGCCCACACCACTCAACCATAGAAACATATACAATTATAAAAGGACTGGACAAGCTACGTGCAGGAAAAATGTTCCCAATGTTGGGCGAGTCCAGAACCAGGGGCCACAGTCTTAGAACAAAGGGGAGGTCATTTAAGACTGAGGTGAGAAAAAACTTTTTCACCCAGAAGAGTTGTGAATGTATGGAATTCTCTGCCACAGAGGGCAGTGGAGGCCAAGTAACTGGATGGATTTAAGAGAGAGTTAGATAGAGCTCTGGGGGCTAGTGGAGTCAAGGGATATGGGGAGAATGCAGGCACGGGTTATTCATAGGGGACGATCAGCCATGATCGCAATGAATGGCGGTGCTGGCTCGAAGGGCCGAATGGCCTCCTCCTGCACCTATTTTCCATGTTTCTATTCAGTGACATGCGAGGTCCGGGCCAGGTTATCAGAGTTATTGATGCCCCAGTTATTAATACACAAGCGGCTGTGCAGCTATTTCACATGATACACCGTGTTAGTGCAGCAGAGCACGTACCCTTGCCCCTGGAGGTTTACGCATTGAGGAGTTCCTATCACAAAACATGCAACGGCATCCTGCTCTCTCTACTGAGAGTTGTGTTGTTGGAGGTCCCATCTTGTGCGGCATGGTGGAGCGGCAGTCAGTACCCCTGCCTCGATGCTCCAGGGAACTGGGTTCAATCCTGACCTCGGGTGCTGTCACAGACATAGACATAGAAAATAGGTGCAGGAGTAGGCCATTCGGCCCTTCGAGCCTGCACCGCCATTCAATATGACGATCATGGCTGATCATCCAACTCAGTATCCTGTACCTGCCTTCTCTCCATACCCCCTGATCCCTTTAGCCACAAGGTCCACATCTTACTCCCTCTTAAATCTAGCCAATGAACTGGCCTCAACTACCTTCTGTGGCAGAGAATTCCACAGATTCACCACTCTCTGTCTGAAAAAAAAAATTCTCATCTCGGTCCTAAAAGACTTCCCCCTTATCCTTAAACTGTGACCCCTTGTTCTGGAGTTCCCCAACATCGGGAACAATCTTCCTGCATCTAGCCTGTCCAACCAACCCCTTAAGAATTTTGTAAGTTTCTATAAGATCCCCCCTCAATCTTCTAAATTCCAGCGAGTACAAGCCGAGTCTATCCAGTCTTTCTTCATATGAACGTCCTGCCATCCCAGAGAGTACAGTTTCGTTTCGTTTAGTTCAGAGATACAGCACGGAAACAGGCCCTTCGGCCCACCGATTCCGTCCCGACCAGTGATCCCCGCACACTAAAACTCTCCTAGGTAGATAGAAATGCTGGAGAAAACTCAGCTGGTGAGGCAGCATCTATGGAGCGAAGGAATAGGCGACGTTTCAGGGTAATCACACTGGGGACAATTTTAGACCGCACCGCTTCGTCCCCTTTGATGCCTTGTTTTCACACCTTGCCCTTCCATATCTCTGTGTCTCCGTCCCCCCCGCCTCTCTGTCTGAAGAAGGGTCTCGGGCCGAAACGTCACCCATTCCTTCTCTCCAGAGTTGCTGCCTGTCCTGCTGAGTTACTCCAGCATTTTGTGTCTATCTTTCATGTTATTGTGTCTGATCTTGTTAGATAATGTTGGCACACCTCCTTGTCTGAAGGACATCACTGATCCAGATTTGTTTTCGTAACTTCCATCGTACCATGATCAATGATACTGGCTTTTTTAATTTTTATTTATTTTTAATTTTTATTTATTAGAAGTACATTACATTACAACCAATTACATTAGTACTCATCACGTATATCTTATTACAATTAATGTGCTCCGTCATTTTTTACACTGATAAAAAAGGGCTGGCTTTTTGTTTGACGTTTCTGTCCAGATCCATTTAGTTCGCCAGCTGTAATTTGAATGTTCAATCAAATTGTCAAATTACTTAATGAGACCACAGTCCTCTCATATCCCACATTAGCACAGATTAAAAACAGTCTTCCCACAGTCCCACTTCTACCAGTCTGAAGAAGGGTTTCGGCCCGAAACGTTGCCTATTTCCTTCGCTCCATAGATGCTGCTGCACCCGCTGAGTTTCTCCAGCATTTTTGTGAGTCTTCCCACAGTGCAGCCAGCATAAACACTGATCGTAACAGAACAGTGTTTGCTCCTCATTATTCCATTGAAAGGGATCCAAATATCCTGCCCAGGAACATTTCATTGTTCCCTTCAGAATCGCTGCCCCAGCATCTGCAGTTCTTTATTAAACATGCAGTTCCTTCTCTATTCTCTATTCTCTATTTTACTTTGCAATGGCTTGGAACTCTGCTGAAACTTAAACCGCTGCCTCACGGTGCGAGTCAACCCACGAGTGACCCCGAGTTTAAGACAAATTAAACTCGTGGTAATCACGTACGATTAACGTAGCGGGAACGTGGGAACTCGTGGACGCGACTTAGCGACTCGTGGCGCTAACGGCAGGTACCCGTGAAACTTGTTAACTCTTGAAAAACTTCAAACATGTTTCAAAGTTTTCCACGAGTCAAGTTTACTGTTGAAGTTAAAAATTAAAAACATTTAAACTCGTTGTAAGAACTTGGCGGCCCGTGAGTTTACCTTAGTGACTCTTGAGTCTACCGTGTTAACTGGTGGGCACTCTGAACTGGGCAGCTGGGCAGAGAACAGTGACCTGGGAGATTAGTTCCGTTATCCCTCTGATGTTGGTTCTTATCTGTATGTTTATGTATGTTGTTTTTTGCCTGTTTGAGCATGTTTTAGTTTCTTTTGGATACTCCCACTTGTTCTAATAGCTTAAAGTGTTGAGAAGCTTTTTACTAATCCGTTTGATTCTCACTGTTTGTTTACTTCATTGCACAATAAAAGAGAGTTCTTTGTTATCAAGATCAGATGGATGTCTGGAAGTCTTCATTATAATATCACTACAAAGTCTCATGACTTGAATGTAATATTCCGTTCATCGTGCAACACAAAATTGAGGAAGTGGCAAAATATATTCACATCTTGATTCTCACAATCATTTGTGTGAGTTGAGGACTCAGGTGCCTCATATGCTGTGCTTTTTAAATGTTAAAAACCGTCCCCTCTCAGTAGATCAGAGAATAAGACAAACAGCACGGTGAATGTGAAACTAAGTCTTTATTCATCTTGTTCAATATTAAAAAACGCTTTTTTGCACATATTGAGAAAAGGAGCACCACAGCAAACAACACAGTGGTCTGAAAAAGGGCTTCTCAAACATGCAAATCAACAAATGAAGCACAAATAAGTATTTCCAGTAGATACTCTCATTCAGCTGAGAAATGGAGCACAAGCCTAAATTCAGGCAATAAAAGAAGACACTGCAAAGCACTCATTGGCATGTTTTGACCTACCATCAGATAAGCAGATGCATGATAACCACTTTTTAAAGAAAAGACAGATGCAATGAAATTATTACTTACACCAAAATGAAAAATTAAATCCACGCTTAAAGTTAAATAAAACAAAGTCATTTTTACCATGTGATGATTTTTCAACACGTCGGTAGACGTTGTTGGCTCAAGAGTAACTCGGGAGAGGAACTTGGGAACTCGGGAGAGGAACTTGGAACATCGCAGAAATGACAAGGAAAGGGCAAACTTAGTCAAAGCCGTGGGAACTCGGTGAAACTCTTGATCATAAACTTGGAATCTTGTACACAACCACGAGTCTTTCACTCGGGGTCACTCGTGGGTCAACTCGCACCGTGAGACAGGGCCACTAGTAGGAAGAGGATGTTTCATTGATGTGAATCGTCCAGAATCTTTAATATTGACGCAATGCATGCGAGCTTAAAACCCAGTGGACTTGCTGGCCTGCTGAAATTACCAGAAACTTGCAAAATCACTTAGACAAATGGTTTCCTGCAACGTATTTCAAATACAAATGATTCTTGGAAGAAGTGCATTGCGAGTTGGTCACCTTTTCAACGTAAAGTCCATGAGCTCCTACCCCAGTCTCGACCCGAAACATCACCCATCCGTGATCTCCAGAAATGCTGCCTGATCCGCTGAGTTACTCCAGCACTTTGTGTCTTTTTGCTCAAGAATCCAAGATGCAAGGCCTGGATAGAGTGGATGTGGAGAGGATGTTTCCACTAGTGGGGGACTCTAGGAGCAGAGGTCACGGCCTTAGAAGGAACGGGCGTACTTTTAGGAAGATGAGGAGGAATTCCTTTAGTCAGAGGGTGGTGAATCTGTGGAATTCATTGCCACAGACGGCTGTGGAGGCCAAGTCAATGGGTATTTTAACAACGGAGTGACAGGTACATAGAAAATAGGTGCAGGAGTAGGCCATTTGGCCCTTCGAGGCAGCACCGCCATTCAAAATGATCATGGCTGATCATCCAAAATCAATGCCCCGTTCCTGCTTTTCCCCATTTCCCTTGATTCCTTTAGCACTAAGAGCTAATTCTAACTCTCTCTTGTTTGACTCGGCCGATCCCCGCCTCTCCCCCAACCGCCAGCCCGCCAGGGCCGTCAACTCACCCAGATTCCAGGCCCAGTTCCAGATCCAGAATCGGAAGAAGGGTCCCGACCCGAAACGTCACCTCTCCCGTGTTCCCCAGAGATGCTTCCAGACCTGCTGAGTTACAAGGGACTGCAGATGCAGGTTTACCAAAAAAAACAACACAAAGTGCTGGAGTGCTGAACATTGTCTGTGGAATTCTCTGCCTCAGAGGGCGGTGGAGGCCGGTTCTCTGGATGCTTTTAAGAGAGAGCTAGATAGGGCTCTTAAAGATAGCGGAGTCAGGGGATATGGGGAGAAGGCAGGAACGGGGTACTGATTGGGGATGATCAGCCATGATCACATTGAATGGCGGTGCTGGCTCGAATAGCCAAATGGCCTACTCCTGCACCTATTGTCTATTGTCTATTGTCTAGTAGCTCAGCGGGTCAGGCAGCATCTCTGGAGAACATGAATAGGTGACGTTTCAGGTCGACACCCTACTTCAGACTGACTCAGAGCTTTGTGCTTTTTGTGTATTAACCAGCATCTGCAGTCATTTGCTTCGACATTCTTCCCCCATTCCTATTAGTCCTGAAATATTGGCATTGTGTCTAGATCATAATGTGGTTGGCAACATCGCAACTAACCTTCAGCACTGCTTGGCTCAATGCATCAATGTGTTCTCTCCAGATCTACCTGATGTCCCTGTTGCCAATCGCCTTACTCCCCCTCCCATTCCCAATCTGACCTTTCTGTCCTGGGCCTCCTCCATTGTCAGAGTGAGGCCCAGCGCAAATTGGAGGAACAGCACCTCATATTTCGCTTGGGCAGCTTACACCCCAGCGGTGTGGACATTGACTTCTCTAACTTCAAGTAACCCTTGGGTCCCCTCTCTCTCTCCGTCCCTCCCCCACCCTAGTCATCGTCCTAGCTTCAATCCATCTTGTTGAGTCTCATTGTCTGTAACTCATTTTCATCTAGCACCCAGCTAACAATGGCCGGTCTCCTTTATCATCGTCAATTTTTTTGCATTTATTTCATTCATTATATCTATATCTCTCTACACCACCGTCTATATTGGTTTTCATAGCAAAAGGATTTGAGTATAGGAGCAGGGAGGTTCTACTGCAGTTGTACAAGGTCTTGGTGAGACCACACCTGGAGTATTGCGTACAGTTTTGGCATCATGGCTTGACAATAAAACCCAGCCTTTAACATCCGCATAATGAAAGAGTTGGTGTTGTCCTACGGAACAGGGGTGCAGGAGAGGTGAACACAACCCTGAGGAATCTGAGGAAGGACATTATAGCCATAGAGGGAGTACAGAGAAGGTTCACCAGACTGATTCCTGGGATGTCAGGACTTTCATATGAAGAAAGACTGGATAGACTTGGCTTGTACTCGCTAGAATTTAGGAGATTGAGAGGGGATCTTATAGAAACGTACAAAATTCTTATGGGGTTGGACAGGCTAGATGCAGCAAGATTGTTCCCGATGTTGGGGAAGTCCAGGACAAGGGGTCACAGCTTAAGGATAAGGGGGAAATCCTTTAAGACCGAGATGAGGAAAAACTTTTTCACACAGAGAGTGGTGAATCTCTGGAACTCTCTGCCACAGAGGGTAGTTGAGGCCAGTTCATTGGCTATATTTAAGAGGGAGTTAGATGTGGCCCTAGTGGCTAAATGGATCAGGGGGTATGGAGAGAAGGCAGGTACGGAATACTGAGTTGGATGATCAGCCATGATCATATTGAATGGCGGTGCAGGCTCGAAGGGCCGAATGGCCTACTCCTGCACCTATTTTCTATGTATCTATGTATGTATATCAAGGAATCAAGGGATATGGGGGGGAAGCAAGAACGGGGTACTGACTTTAGATGTTTAAGAAAGAACTGCAGATGTTAGAAAATCGAAGGTAGACAGAAATGCTGAAGAAACTCAGCGGGTGAGGCAGCATCTATGGAGCGAAGCAAATAGGTGACGTTTCGGGTTGAGACCCTTCTTCTAGTCTGAAGTAGGATCTCCACCCAAAACGTTGCCTATTTCCTTCGCTCCATAGATGCTGCCTCACCCGCTGAGTTTCTCCAGCATTGTTGTCTACCTTTGATTTTTCCAGCACTTGCAGTTCCTTCTTTAACATGTAGCTCCTTCTCTATTCTCTATTCTATTTTATTCTATTGTAATTCTGGGTTCTTTTATGTTGCAATGGGTGGAACTCTGCTGAAACTGAGTAGGAAGAGGAAGTTTCATTGATGTGAATCGTCCAGAATCTTTGATATTGATGCAATGCATGCGAGCTTAAAACCCAGTGGACTTGCTGGCCTGCTGAAATTACCAGAAATTTGCAAAATCACTTAGACAAATGGTTTCCTGCAACGTATTTCAAATACAAATGCTTCTTGGAAGAAGTGCATTGCGAGTTGGTCACCTTTTCAACGTAAAGTCCATGAGCTCCTACCCCAGTCTCAACCCGAAACATCACCCATCTCCAGAGATGCTGCCTGACCCGCTGAGTTACTCCAGCACTTTGTGTCTTTTTGCTCAAGAATCCAAGATGCAAGGCCTGGATAGAGTGGATGTGGAGAGGATGTTTCCACTAGTGGGGGACTCTAGGAGCAGAGGTCACAGCCTCGGAAGGAACGGGCGTACTTTTAGGAAGATCAGGAGGAATTCCTTTAGTCAGAGGGTGGTGAATCTGTGGAATTCATTGCCACAGATGGCTGTGGAGGCCAAGTCAATGGGTAGTTTTACAGTGGGGTTTGACAGGTTCATAGAAACATAGAAAATAGGTGCAGGAGTAGGCCATTTGGCCCTTCGAGGTACCACCGCCATTCAATATGATCATAGCCGATCATCCAAAATCAGTACCCCGTTCCTGCTTTTCCCCATTTCCCTTGATTCCTTTAGCACTAAGAGCTAATTCTAACTCTCTCTTGTTTGACTCGGCCGATCCCCGCCTCTCCCCCGACCGCCAGCCCGCCAGGGCCGTCAACTCACCCAGATTCCAGGCCCAGTTCCAGATCCAGAATCGGAAGAAGGGTCCCGACCCGAAACGTCACCTCTCCCGTGTTCCCCAGAGATGCTTCCAGACCTGCTGAGTTGCAAGGGACTGCAGATGCAGGTTTACCAAAAAAAACACAAAGTACTGGAGTGCTGAACATTGTCTGTGGAATTCTCTGCCTCAGAGGGCGGTGGAGGCAGGTTCTCCGGATGCTTTCAAGAGAGAGCTAGATAAGGCTCTTAAAAATAGCGGAGTCAGGGGATATGGGGAGAAGGCAGGAACAGGGTACTGATTGGGGATGATCAGCCATGATCACATTGAATGGCGGTGCTGGCTCGAAGGGCCAAATGGCCTACTCCTGCACCTATTGTCTATTGTCTATTGTCTAGTAGCTCAGCGGGTCAGGCAGCATCTCTGGAGAACATGAATAGGTGACGTTTCAGGTCGACACCCTACTTCAGACTGACTCAGAGCTTTGTGCTTTTTGTGTATTAACCAGCATTTGCAGTCATTTGCTTCGACATTCTTCCCCCATTCCTATTAGTCCTGAAATATTGGCATTGTGTCTAGATCATAATGTGGTTGGCAACATCGCAACTAACCTTCAGCACTGCTTGGCTCAATGCATCAATGTGTTCTCTCCAGATCTACCTGATGTCCCTGTTGCCAATCGCCTTACTCCCCCTCACATTCCCAATCTGACCTTTCTGTCCTGGGCCTCCTCCATTGTCAGAGTGAGGCCCAGCGCAAATTGGAGGAACAGCGCCTCATATTTCGCTTGGGCAGCTTACACCCCAGCGGTGTGGACATTGACTTCTCTAACTTCAAGTAACCCTTGCGTCCCCTCTCTCTCTCCGTCCCTCCTCCACCCTAGTCATCGTCCTAGCTTCAACCCATCTTGTTGAGTCTCATTGTCTGTAACTCATTTTCATCTAGCACCCAGCTAACAATGGCCGGTCTCCTTTATCATCGTCAATTTTTTTGCATTCGTTTCATTCATTTTATCTATATCTCTCTACACCGCCGTCTATATTGGTTTTCATAGCAAAAGGATTTGAGTATAGGAGCAGGGAGGTTCTACTGCAGTTGTACAGGGTCTTGGTGAGACCACACCTGGAGTATTGCGTACAGTTTTGGTCTCCAAATCTGAGGAAATACATTCTTGCCATAGAGGGAGTACAGAGAAGGTTCACCAGACTGATTCCTGGGATGTCAGGACTTTCATATGAAGAAAGACTGGATAGACTTGGCTTGTACTCGCTAGAATTTAGGAGATTGAGAGGGGAACTTATAGAAACGTACAAAATTCTTATGGGGTTGGACGGGCTAGATGCAGGAAGATTGTTCCCGATGTTGGGGAAGTCCAGGACAAGGGGTCACAGCTTAAGGATAAGGGGGAAATCCTTTAAGACCGAGATGAGGAAAAACTTTTTCACACAGAGAGTGGTGAATCTCTGGAACTCTCTGCCACAGAGGGTAGTTGAGGCCAGTTCATTGGCTATATTTAAGAGGGAGTTAGATGTGGCCCTAGTGGCTAAATGGATCAGGGGGTATGGAGAGAAGGCAGGTACGGGATACTGAGTTGGATGATCAGCCATGATCATATTGAATGGTGGTGCAGGCTCGAAGGGCCGAATGGCCTACTCCTGCACCTATTTTCTATGTATCTATGTATGTATATCAAGGAATCAAGGGATATGGGGGGGAAGCAAGAACGGGGTACTGACTTTAGATGTTTAAGAAGGAACTGCAGATGTTAGAAAATCGAAGGTAGACAGAAATGCTGAAGAAACTCAGCGGGTGAGGCAGCATCTATGGAGCGAAGCAAATAGATAACGTTTTGGGTTGAAACCCTTCTTCTAGTCTGAAGAAGGATCTCCACCCAAAACGTTGCCTATTTTCTTCGCTCCATAGATGCTGCCTCACCCGCTGAGTTTCTCCAGCATTGTTGTCTACCTTCGATTTTTCCAGCACTTGCAGTTCCTTCTTTAACATGCAGCTCCTTCTCTATTCTCTATTCTATTTTATTCTATTGTAATTCTGGGTTCTTTTATGTTGCAATGGGTGGAACTCTGCTGAAACTGAGTAGGAAGAGGAAGTTTCATTGATGTGAATCGTCCAGAATCTTTGATATTGATGCAATGCATGCGAGCTTAAAACCCAGTGGACTTGCTGGCCTGCTGAAATTACCAGAAATTTGCAAAATCACTTAGACAAATGTTTTCCTGCAACGTATTTCAAATACAAATGCTTCTTGGAAGAAGTGCATTGCGAGTTGGTCACCTTTTCAACGTAAAGTCCATGAGCTCCTACCCCAGTCTCAACCCGAAACATCACCCATCTCCAGAGATGCTGCCTGACCCGCTGAGTTACTCCAGCACTTTGTGTCATTTTGCTCAAGAATCCAAGATGCAAGGCCTGGATAGAGTGGATGTGGAGAGGATGTTTCCACTAGTGGGGGACTCTAGGAGCAGAGGTCACAGCCTCGGAAGGAACGGGCGTACTTTTAGGAAGATGAGGAGGAATTCCTTTAGTCAGAGGGTGGTGAATCTGTGGAATTCATTGCCACAGACGGCTGTGGAGGCCAAGTCACTGGGTATTTTAACAACGGAGTGACAGGTACATAGAAAATAGGTGCAGGAGTAGGCCATTTGGCCCTTCGAGGCAGCACCGCCATTCAATATGATCATAGCTGATCATCCAAAATCAATGCCCCGTTCCTGCTTTTCCCCATTTCCCTTGATTCCTTTAGTACTAAGAGCTAATTCTAACTCTCTCTTGTTTGACTCGGCCGATCCCCGCCTCTCCCCCGACCGCCAGCCCGCCAGGGCCGTCAACTCACCCAGATTTCAGGCCCAGTTCCAGATCCAGAATCGGAAGAAGGGTCCCGACCCGAAACGTCACCTCTCCCGTGTTCCCCAGAGATGCTTCCAGACCTGCTGAGTTACAAGGGACTGCAGATGCAGGTTTACCAAAAACCCCCCACAAAGTACTGGAGTGGTGAACATTGTCTGTGGAATTCTCTGCCTCAGAGGGCGGTGGAGGCAGGTTCTCCGGATGCTTTCAAGAGAGAGCTAGATAAGGCTCTTAAAAATAGCGGAGTCAGGGGATATGGGGAGAAGGCAGGAACAGGGTACTGATTGGGGATGATCAGCCATGATCACATTGAATGGCGGTGCTGGCTCGAAGGGCCAAATGGCCTACTCCTGCACCTATTGTTTATTGTCTATTGTCTAGTAACTCAGCGGGTCAGGCAGCATCTCTGGAGAACATGAATAGGTGACGTTTCAGGTCGACACCCTACTTCAGACTGACTCAGAGCTTTGTGCTTTTGTGTATTAACCAGCATTTGCAGTCATTTGCTTCGACATTCTTCCCCCATTCCTATGAGTCCTGAAATATTGGCATTGTGTCTAGATCATAATGTGGTTGGCAACATCGCAACTAACCTTCAGCACTGCTTGGCTCAATGCATCAATGTGTTCTGTCCAGATCTACCTGATGTCCCTGTTGCCAATCGCCTTACTCCCCCTCCTATTCCCAATCTGACCTTTCTGTCCTGGGCCTCCTCCATTGTCAGAGCGAGGCCCAGCGCAAATTGGAGGAACAGCACCTCATATTTCGCTTGGGCAGCTTACACCCCAGTGGTATGGACATTGACTTCTCTAACTTCAAGTAACCCTTGCGTCCCCTCTCTCTCTCCGTCCCTCCCCCACCCTAGTCATCGTCCTAGCTTCAACCCATCTTGTTGAGTCTCATTGTCTGTAACTCATTTTCATCTAGCACCCAGCTAACAATGGCCGGTCTCCTTTATCATCATTACTTTTTTTGCATTTGTTTCATTCATTTTATCTATATCTCTCCACACCACCGTCTATATCAAGCAATCAAGGGATATGGGGGGAAAGCAAGAACGGGGTACTGGTTTTAGATGTTTAAGAAGGAACTGCAGATGTTAGAAAATCGAAGGTAGACAGAAATGCTGAAGAAACTCAGCGTGTGAGGCAGTATCTATGGAACGAAGGAAATAGGTGACGTTTCGGGTTGAAACCCTTCTTCTAGTCTGAAGAAGGATCTCGACCCGAAACGTCGCCTATTTCCTTCGCTCCATAGATGCTGCCTCACCCGCTGAGTTTCTTCAGCATTTCTGTCTACCTTCGATTATTCCAACACTTGCAGTTCCTTCTTTAACATGCAGCTCCTTCTCTATTCTATTTTATTCTATCGTAATTCTGGGTTCTTTTATGTTGCAATGGGTGGAACTCTGCTGAAACTGAGTAGGAAGAGGAAGTTTCATTGATGTGAATCGTCCAGAATATTGACATTGTGTCTAGATCTTAATGGAAAATTAGCAATGGTTGGAAACATCGCAACTAACCTTCAGCACTGCTTGGCTCAATGTGTTCCGTCCAGAACTAACTGATGTCCCAGTTGCCAATCGCCTTACTCCCCCTCTCATTCCCACACTGACCTTTCTATCCTGGGCCTCCTCCATTGTCATGTTAGAAAATCAAAGGTAGACAAAAATGCTGGAGAAACTCAGCTGGTGAGGCAGCATCTATGGAGTGAAGGAAATAGGCAACGTTTTGGGTCAACGTTTTTCCGACCCGAAACGTTGCCTATTTCCTTTGCTCCATAGATGCTGCCTCACCCGCTGAGTTTCTCCAGCAATTTTGTCTACCTACTGATTTTAGATGATCATGTTAGTGCTGGCTCGATGGGCCGAATGGCCCACTCCTGCACCTATCTTGCTATGTTCTATGCTTTCTCTAGCTCCGTTTCTCTCTCCACCGACTCTCAGTCTGATGAAGGATCTCGACCCGAAACGTCACCTATTCCTTTTCTCCAGAGATGCTGCCTGATCCTCTGAGTTACTCCAGCTTTTTGGTGTCTTTATCTGTGGATAGATGACGTTTCGGGTCAAGACTCTACTTCAGACTGATGCGGTGCTTTGTGTCCTTTTGTGTATTGACCATCATCGGCAGTTCTATGCTAGAACATTCTTCCCTATTAGCCCTGAAATATTGACATTGTGTCTAGATCTTAATGGAGGACCATCAATTCCCAGGATGGCGGGACTGCCATATGTTGATAGAATGGAACGGCTGGGCTTGTAGACTCTGGAATTTAGGATGAGAGGGAATCTCATTGAAACGTTTAAGATTATTAAGGGTTTGGACACGCTAGAGGCAGGAAACATGTTCCCGATGTTGGGAGAGTCCAGAACCAGGGGCCACGGTTTAAGAATAAGGAGGTCAAGGAAAGAGCGTTCACGTCGCGGCCCTGTTTCCACCAATCTTTCCACCACCACGCACAAGAAGCACAAGAAACGACAAGACAGACACCATTGTATGGAGATGCGGAGATGTGTATTCAGCTCTGGCTGAACAACTTCTAACCTTGTGTGTGGATTCGATAAGAAGAGTTTAGGAATAAGGGGTAAGCCATTTAGAACGGAGATAGAGAGTTGTGAGTCTGTGGAATTCTCTGCCTCAGAGGGCGGTGGAGGCAGGTTCTCTGGAGGCTTTCAAGAGGGAGTTAGATAGGGCTCTTAAAGATAGCGGAATCAAGGGAGATGGGGAGAAGGCAGGAACGGGGTACTGATTGTGGATGATCAGCCATGATCACAGTGAATGGTGGTGATGGCTCGAAGGGCCGAATGGCCTACTCCTGCACCTATTGTCTATTGTCTATTGAAAGGATAAAATGAATGGATTTGTTAAGGATTTGTTCCACTGGTGCAGGAGCCAGCATGTGGAACATTCATCAGAGAGCTGGCAGGTGACGAGTCTCTGTCTGTATCTCTTCACAGGATGTTAGAGAAGAAACTTTGTTATTTTGTTTAACGACCACATCTCATGTATGTTTAGTTTTTTTTTTTTTTTTAATAATTTTTTTAATAGAAGTACGGTAGATTACAGTAATGTACAACACGTATATATTAATACATTTTTTGTACCGCTTCACTTTTTTAAACTTTAAGAAAGAAAAAGAAAGAAGTAAGAAAAGTGAAGAAAGTGCGCAAAGGTTGTGAAGTGCAAAAGAGTGTTGGGAAAAGAAAGCCCCTTAGAAAAGAAGTTAGAGAAGGAAGTAAAGTTAGAAAATAGACCCTAGAAAAGAAAGAGAAAGAAAGAAGGAACAATCGCTCTATTATAACTCTTATAACATACTTCATAGAGAAGGAACTACCAACCAAGTCTGTTTTTATTTTACCTCCCATTACCAGGTCCAGATACCTTTTATTTATTTATTTGTTTTTCTAAATTACTATTGCACCTCATGCTTGTAATAGGTCCAAAAACGTAGACCACGTCTTTTGAAATTGGTCTACTTTGCCTACTAGGAGGAATCTCATCTCTTCCAGATGTAATGTTTCCAACATATTTGATGTCCACATTTTTATTGTTGGTGTGGGCGCATTTTTCCAGAATTTAAGTATAAGCTTTTTTCCCATTATTAGCCCATAATTGAGTAAATTCTTCTGATACACGTTTAATTCAGGAATACCTTCCGATATTCCAAAAATAATCCATTCTGGTTTTGGTACCAGTTTTATTTTGATTAATTTTGAAAAAATATCAAATATTTCAAACCAGAATTTTTGGATTTTTGTACAAAAAACAAAAGAATGTGCTATGGTAGCTTCTTGACATATACATTTATCACAGATTGGTGAGACGTTAGGAAAGATTTTATTTAGTTTGGTTTTTGAATAATATAATCTATGTAATGTTTTAAATTGGATAAGCGTATGTCGTACGTTGATCGAGCATTTATGCACCTGTAATAAATGATTATCCCAACTCTCTTTTGAAATTTTTATACCTAGATCTTGTTCCCAATCTCTTCTAATTCCATCTGTTGTGGGTATTTCTATATTTAAGATGATATTATATAAGTATGATATTAAATTAACTGATTCCGCCTTTGTCTTCATTGCTTCATCTAGTAAGTCGGAAGGCATATTATAATAATCTTTTGTGTGTGTTTTCAAATAGTCACAGATTTGTAGATATTTAAAATATTGATTATTTTTCAAATTATATTTCAGTTGTAGTTGTTGGAATGATAGTAATTTTTCTAATTCATACAGATCATGTATGTTTAGTAATCGTAAAAAGTTGTGTTCAAAGCACCGATCTGTTCCAGCTCCCATTCATTGAGTTGATTCTGAACTTGAGCCAAATGCTTAACTCCGCCTTATAAAGAGCAGATGGAAATATCCCACTATGTCAGGTACTTCATCCACAGTAGCCGCGGGTTATTCCCATCAGGAATTTGCTTCCATTGATTTGTCATTAATTATTAACCTCCTCTTCAGATAAAGTCTTCTAAAATAGCACAGGAACATGAAATGTTAACTGATTTTTCTTGCCAAAGATGCTGTTCGGCTGTTTCGCCGAACACCTCCGGTCGGTCCGCAATAACCAACCTGAGCTCCCGGTGGCTCAGCAATTTCAACTCCCCCTCCCATTCCGTATCTGACCTCTCTGTCCTGGGTCTCCTCCATGGCCACAGCGAGCAACACCGTAAATTGGGGGAAATGCACCTCATATTCCGCTTGGGCAGTCTACATCCTGGGGGCTTGAACATTGAATTCTCCCAATTCTGCTAGCCCTTGCTGTCCCCTCCCCTTCATCAGCCCTCTGGTTGTCTCCTCCCCTCCCCCAGCCCTCGGGCTCCTCCTCCGCCTTTTTCCTTTTTTCCTTTCTTCCCCCCACCCCCTATCAGTCTGAAGAAGGGTTTCGGCCCGAAACGTTGCCTATTTCCTTCGCTCCATAGATGCTGCTGCACCCGCTGAGTTTCTCCAGCATTTTTGTGTACCTTTGATTTTCCAGCATCTGCAGTTCCTTCTTTAACACTTCTATATTCAATGCTCTGATTATAAAGGCCAGCATACCAAAAGCTTTCTTTACCACCCTATCTACATGAGATTCCACCTTCAGGGAACTATTCACAGTTATTCCTAGATCCCTCTGTTCAACTGCATTCCTCAATTCGCTACCATTTACCATGTACGTCCTATTTTGATTTGTCCTGCCGAGATGTAGCACCTCACATTTATCAGCATTAAACTCCATCTGCCATCTTTCAGCCCACTGTTCCAAATGGCCTAAATCTCTCTGTAGACTTTGAAAATCTACTTCATTATCCACAACACTACCTATCTTAGTATCATCTGCATACTTACTAATCCAATTTTCCACACCATCATCCAGATCATTGATGTACATGACAAACAACAGTGGACCCAACACAGACCCCTGAGGCACCCCACTAGTCACCGGCCTCCAACATGACAAACATCCATCCACCATTACTCTCTGGCATCTCCCATTCAGCCACTGTTGAATCCATCTTGCTACTCCACCATTAATACCCAACAATTGAATCTTCTTAACCAACCTTCCATGAGGAACCTTGTCAAAGGCCTTACTGAAGTCCATATAGACAACATCCACTGCTTTACCCTCATCAATTTCCCTAGTAACCTCTTCGAAAAATTCTAGAAGATTAGTCAAACATGACCTTCCTTGACTGTTCCTAATCAGACCCTGCTTATCCAGATGCTTATATATATTATCTCTAAGTATCCTTTCCATTAATTTGCCCACCACTGACGTCAAACTAACAGGTCTATAATTGCTAGGTTTACTCTTAGAACCCTTTTTAAACAACGGAACAACATGCGCAGTACGCCAATCCTCCGGCACTATTCCCGTTTCTAATGACATTTGAAATATTTCTGTCATAACCCCTGCTATTTCTACACTAACTTCCTTCAATGTCCTAGGGAATATCCTGTCAGGACCTGGAGACTTATCCGTTTTCATATTTTTCAAAAGTGTCCGCACCTCCTCTTCTTTGAATCTCATAGTTTCCATTGCTACTCTGCTTGTTTCTCTTACCTCACATAATTCCATATCCTTCTCCTTGGTGAATACCGAAGAAAAGACATCTCCCCCATCTCTTTTGGCTCTGCAGATAGCTGTCCACTCTGACTCTCTAATGGACCAATTTTATTCCTTGTTATCCTTTTGCTATTAATATAGCTGTAGAAACCATTTGGATTTACGTTCACCTTACTTGCCAAAGCAACCTCATATCTTCTTTTAGCTTTTCTAATTTATTTCTTAATATTCTTTTTACATTCTTTATACTCCTCAAGCACCTAATTTACTCCATGCTGCCTATAATTATTGTAGATCTCTCTCTTTTTCCGAACCAAGTGTCCAATTTCCCGTGAAAACCATGGCTCTTTCCAATTTTTACTATTTCCTTTCAACCGAACAGGGACACAAAGATTCTGTACTCTTAAAATTTCACCTTTAAATGTCTTCCATTTCTCTTCTACATCCTTCCCATAAAACAACATGTCCCAATTCACTCCTTTTAAATCCTCAAAGTTAACCTTTCTCCAATCAAAAATCTCAACCCTAGGTCCAGTTCTGACCCTCTCCATAATTATATTGAAACTAATGGTATTGTGATCACTGGACCCGAAATGCTCCCCAACGCATACCTCCGCCACCTGCCCTGTCTCATTTCCTAACAGGAGGTCCAGCACTGCCCCTTCTCTAGTAGGTACCTCTATGCATTGCTGCAAAAAACTATCCTGCACACATTTTACAAACTCCAAACCATCCAGCCCTTTTACAGAATGTGTTTCCCAGTCTATGTGTGGAAAATTGAAATCTCCCACAATCACTACCTTGTGCTTACTACTAATATCTGCTATCTCCTTACATATTTGCTCTTCCAATTCTCGCTCCCCATTTGGCGGTCTATAATACACCCCCATAAGTGTTGCTACACCTTTCCCATTTCTCAATTCCACCCAAATAGCCTCCCAAGACGAGCCCTCTAATCTATCCTGCCACAGCACTGCTGTAATATCTTCCTTGACAAGCAATGCAACACCCCCACCTCTTGCCCCTCCAATTCTATCACCGCTGAAGCAACGAAATCCTGGAATATTTAGTTTCCAATCACAGCCCTCCTGCAACCATGTTTCACTGATCGCCACAGCATCATACTTCCAGGTGTCAATCCAGGCTCTAAGCTCATCCACCTTTCTTACAATGCTCCTAGCATTAAAATATACACATTTAAGAAACCCACCACCACTTATTCTCTGTTTATTATCTTTTTCTTCTTTCTCCCTTACATTTTGGGTCCGAGTGCTTCCCTTCTCTGCCTCCTGCCTCCCACATTTTCTACTAGCTTTCTCTATTTGAGTCCCTCCCCCCAACCGTTCTAGTTTAAAGTCTCCCCTGTAGCCTTTGCAAATCTCCCCGCCAGGATATTGGTCCCCCTCGGGTTCAAGTGCAACCCGTCCTTTCTGTACAGGTCACACCTTCCCCAAGCACCTTATGCTTGTAATAAGTCGATAAATGGAGACCAAATCTTTTGGAAATGGTCTGATTTGCCTGCTAGGAGGAATCTCATGTCTTCCAGGTGTAACATTTCGGACATATTTGAAATCCACATTTTTATCGTTGGTGTGGGAGCGTTTTTCCAGAATTTAAGTATGTTATTTTGCCATTATTAAGCCGTAATTAAGGAAGCTCTTTTGGAACGAAGTCAGCTCAAAGCTGGCTTCCATTGTTCCGAAAATAATCAGTTCTGCGTTCGGTTTCAGTTTTATTTTAAATAATTTTGTAAAAATTTCAAAGATTTCATTCCAAAATTTTGTGATTTTTATACAAAAAACAAAGGGATGTGCTATAGTTGCTTCTTGGGATAGACATTTATCACAGATGGGGGAGACATTTGGGAAAAATATACTTATTTTAGTTTTTGAGTAGTATAGTCTCTGTAAAGTTTTAAATTAGATTAGAATGTGTCTCACATTGATCGAGCATTTGTGCACATATAGCAAGTGTTTATCCCAACTCTCTTTCGAGATTTTTATAGCTAGTTCTTGTTCCCAATCTAATTCTATCGGATGATGGTATTTCTATATTTAGGATGATATTATACAAGTATGATATTAAATTAGTTGATTCCGCCTTTATATTCATTGCTTCGTCTAATAGGTCTCTAGACAAATTTTGATATTCTTGTGTATATTTTTTCAAATAATCACGGATTTGAAAATATTTAAAATATTGATTACTTCTCAGATTGTATTTAAGTTGTAGTTGTTGGAATG
>CM075980.1:87298211-87528657 GCA_038087875.1 Malacoraja senta | reverse complement strand
CCCTAACCCCTAACGACCCTAACCCCTAACGACCCTAACCCCTAACGACCCTAACCCCTAACGACCCTAACCCCTAACGACCCTAACCCCTAACGACCCTAACCCCTAACGACCCTAACCCCTAACGACCCTAACCCCTAACGACCCTAACCCCTAACGACCCTAACCCCTAACGACCCTAACCCCTAACGACCCTAACCCCTAACGACCCTAACCCCTAACGACCCTAACCCCTAACGACCCTAACCCCTAACGACCCTAACCCCTAACGACCCTAACCCCTAACGACCCTAACCCCTAACGACCCTAACCCCTAACGACCCTAACCCCTAACGACCCTAACCCCTAACGACCCTAACCCCTAACGACCCTAACCCCTAACGACCCTAACCCCTAACGACCCTAACCCCTAACGACCCTAACCCCTAACGACCCTAACCCCTAACGACCCTAACCCCTAACGACCCTAACCCCTAACGACCCTAACCCCTAACGACCCTAACCCCTAACGACCCTAACCCCTAACGACCCTAACCCCTAACGACCCTAACCCCTAACGACCCTAACCCCTAACGACCCTAACCCCTAACGACCCTAACCCCTAACGACCCTAACCCCTAACGACCCTAACCCCTAACGACCCTAACCCCTAACGACCCTAACCCCTAACGACCCTAACCCCTAACGACCCTAACCCCTAACGACCCTAACCCCTAACGACCCTAACCCCTAACGACCCTAACCCCTAACGACCCTAACCCCTAACGACCCTAACCCCTAACGACCCTAACCCCTAACGACCCTAACCCCTAACGACCCTAACCCCTAACGACCCTAACCCCTAACGACCCTAACCCCTAACGACCCTAACCCCTAACGACCCTAACCCCTAACGACCCTAACCCCTAACGACCCTAACCCCTAACGACCCTAACCCCTAACGACCCTAACCCCTAACGACCCTAACCCCTAACGACCCTAACCCCTAACGACCCTAACCCCTAACGACCCTAACCCCTAACGACCCTAACCCCTAACGACCCTAACCCCTAACGACCCTAACCCCTAACGACCCTAACCCCTAACGACCCTAACCCCTAACGACCCTAACCCCTAACGACCCTAACCCCTAACGACCCTAACCCCTAACGACCCTAACCCCTAACGACCCTAACCCCTAACGACCCTAACCCCTAACGACCCTAACCCCTAACGACCCTAACCCCTAACGACCCTAACCCCTAACGACCCTAACCCCTAACGACCCTAACCCCTAACGACCCTAACCCCTAACGACCCTAACCCCTAACGACCCTAACCCCTAACGACCCTAACCCCTAACGACCCTAACCCCTAACGACCCTAACCCCTAACGACCCTAACCCCTAACGACCCTAACCCCTAACGACCCTAACCCCTAACGACCCTAACCCCTAACGACCCTAACCCCTAACGACCCTAACCCCTAACGACCCTAACCCCTAACGACCCTAACCCCTAACGACCCTAACCCCTAACGACCCTAACCCCTAACGACCCTAACCCCTAACGACCCTAACCCCTAACGACCCTAACCCCTAACGACCCTAACCCCTAACGACCCTAACCCCTAACGACCCTAACCCCTAACGACCCTAACCCCTAACGACCCTAACCCCTAACGACCCTAACCCCTAACGACCCTAACCCCTAACGACCCTAACCCCTAACGACCCTAACCCCTAACGACCCTAACCCCTAACGACCCTAACCCCTAACGACCCTAACCCCTAACGACCCTAACCCCTAACGACCCTAACCCCTAACGACCCTAACCCCTAACGACCCTAACCCCTAACGACCCTAACCCCTAACGACCCTAACCCCTAACGACCCTAACCCCTAACGACCCTAACCCCTAACGACCCTAACCCCTAACGACCCTAACCCCTAACGACCCTAACCCCTAACGACTCTAACCCCTAACGACTCTAACCCCTAACGACTCTAACCCCTAACGACTCTAACCCCTAACGACTCTAACCCCTAACGACTCTAACCCCTAACGACTCTAACCCCTAACGACTCTAACCCCTAACGACTCTAACCCCTAACGACTCTAACCCCTAACGACTCTAACCCCTAACGACTCTAACCCCTAACGACTCTAACCCCTAACGACTCTAACCCCTAACGACTCTAACCCCTAACGACTCTAACCCCTAACGACTCTAACCCCTAACGACTCTAACCCCTAACGACTCTAACCCCTAACGACTCTAACCCCTAACGACTCTAACCCCTAACGACTCTAACCCCTAACGACTCTAACCCCTAACGACTCTAACCCCTAACGACTCTAACCCCTAACGACTCTAACCCCTAACGACTCTAACCCCTAACGACTCTAACCCCTAACGACTCTAACCCCTAACGACTCTAACCCCTAACGACTCTAACCCCTAACGACTCTAACCCCTAACGACTCTAACCCCTAACGACTCTAACCCCTAACGACTCTAACCCCTAACGACTCTAACCCCTAACGACTCTAACCCCTAACGACTCTAACCCCTAACGACTCTAACCCCTAACGACTCTAACCCCTAACGACTCTAACCCCTAACGACTCTAACCCCTAACGACTCTAACCCCTAACGACTCTAACCCCTAACGACTCTAACCCCTAACGACTCTAACCCCTAACGACTCTAACCCCTAACGACTCTAACCCCTAACGACTCTAACCCCTAACGACTCTAACCCCTAACGACTCTAACCCCTAACGACTCTAACCCCTAACGACTCTAACCCCTAACGACTCTAACCCCTAACGACTCTAACCCCTAACGACTCTAACCCCTAACGACTCTAACCCCTAACGACTCTAACCCCTAACGACTCTAACCCCTAACGACTCTAACCCCTAACGACTCTAACCCCTAACGACTCTAACCCCTAACGACTCTAACCCCTAACGACTCTAACCCCTAACGACTCTAACCCCTAACGACTCTAACCCCTAACGACTCTAACCCCTAACGACTCTAACCCCTAACGACTCTAACCCCTAACGACTCTAACCCCTAACGACTCTAACCCCTAACGACTCTAACCCCTAACGACTCTAACCCCTAACGACTCTAACCCCTAACGACTCTAACCCCTAACGACTCTAACCCCTAACGACTCTAACCCCTAACGACTCTAACCCCTAACGACTCTAACCCCTAACGACTCTAACCCCTAACGACTCTAACCCCTAACGACTCTAACCCCTAACGACTCTAACCCCTAACGACTCTAACCCCTAACGACTCTAACCCCTAACGACTCTAACCCCTAACGACTCTAACCCCTAACGACTCTAACCCCTAACGACTCTAACCCCTAACGACTCTAACCCCTAACGACTCTAACCCCTAACGACTCTAACCCCTAACGACTCTAACCCCTAACGACTCTAACCCCTAACGACTCTAACCCCTAACGACTCTAACCCCTAACGACTCTAACCCCTAACGACTCTAACCCCTAACGACTCTAACCCCTAACGACTCTAACCCCTAACGACTCTAACCCCTAACGACTCTAACCCCTAACGACTCTAACCCCTAACGACTCTAACCCCTAACGACTCTAACCCCTAACGACTCTAACCCCTAACGACTCTAACCCCTAACGACTCTAACCCCTAACGACTCTAACCCCTAACGACTCTAACCCCTAACGACTCTAACCCCTAACGACTCTAACCCCTAACGACTCTAACCCCTAACGACTCTAACCCCTAACGACTCTAACCCCTAACGACTCTAACCCCTAACGACTCTAACCCCTAACGACTCTAACCCCTAACGACTCTAACCCCTAACGACTCTAACCCCTAACGACTCTAACCCCTAACGACTCTAACCCCTAACGACTCTAACCCCTAACGACTCTAACCCCTAACGACTCTAACCCCTAACGACTCTAACCCCTAACGACTCTAACCCCTAACGACTCTAACCCCTAACGACTCTAACCCCTAACGACTCTAACCCCTAACGACTCTAACCCCTAACGACTCTAACCCCTAACGACTCTAACCCCTAACGACTCTAACCCCTAACGACTCTAACCCCTAACGACTCTAACCCCTAACGACTCTAACCCCTAACGACTCTAACCCCTAACGACTCTAACCCCTAACGACTCTAACCCCACTCTTCATGTGGACATTTAAATGTTAGATATAAACAAACATTTAGTGTTGTCGAGATGGTTAGAAAATTCCTAGAAAAACCCAACACCCCAGAGTTTCAGTCAAAAATATTAAACTCTACATTCCCTGAAACAGGAGCCGTACCAGGGAATATGGCTCTGTCCAAAGACAAAGTGCTGGAGGCATTGAGCAGTTCAGGCACAATCTGCCTGACTGCAAGTGGAATGGACAGATGACATCTCAGGTCAGCAACCTACCTCAGACTGATGAAAGAGAGTGAAAAGAGGAAGAGGCACGCAGGACAAAGTCAGCAAGTAAATAGGTGGTACATGTGAGGTGTGATTAGCATATGGATGGAGTGAGTGCCAAAGGCTCAAAATGCCAAATAAGGAGAGAACAATGAAACTAGCACAGATATGGGTGGAAGGGAGAGAGGGAATATGGAGCTGTTTGAGAGATGAGCGTACAAGAAAGGACTAGTTACTTGGTATTATTTAGTTCTTATCATTTAGTTCTTACCATTATTGTTATTATTATTATTTAGTTCTTATCATTATTGTTACTATTATTATTTAGTTACTATCATTATTGTTATTATTATTATTTATTTATTACTGGTTTTTAGTTATTATTGTTACTTAGTTAATGAAGGGACATATGCTCATCTCTCAACTGTCCCATATTTCCCTTTTACCTTCCAACCCCACCTCACCCTGGTTTTACATTTCACAGTTCTTGTCCTTATCCAACACGTTTGATCACTTCCACCTTCAGCCTTTGGCATTTTCTCCATCCATTTGCCCATCACCCACTCACCTGTAATCCACCCATCACTTGTCAGGCAGTGCCCAACCCCCACCTCATTTCCAGCTCTCCCCCGTATTTCAGACTGAGAGCTCCGGAACCAATGAGTCATCTGCCCATTTCTTCAGAGGTTGTCAAACCCACCAAGTTCCTCCAGCACTGTGTACTTACTCACGATTCAAGCATGGGGTGGCTCGTGTTGCAAAAAACCCTAACCCTAACCCAAACCAAAACCCAAACCCAAACCCTCGTCATCACCTCCCAAATCTATGCCAGCACCAACTTTATCTACCTAGGCCTTATTTTGTCTCCCTCTCTCCTGACGATCCTCACTTTCCTTAGCATGCCTACATTCCTGTTTTAATACGGTCACCGACTTCTCCTGACCTCCCTCGGTCAGGGGTATTCCTAGTTTCAATTGCCAACTGGCCGTTAATGACCGTGCCTTTTCTCCATTACAATGATCGATCCACAACTGAATGGCCTTTTTATAATTTCTTTTTTTATCCTTTTTCCATATTATACTCTGGGCCCTTGATAACACACCCATATCCTTGGAACCTCCTACCAGACATACGCCTGAAGGTCTAATAATGCATTTCTGGATGCAAGAAACAGTCCGGGTGACAACTGGTGTCCATACCATTACCCATTTTTTTAATACTTATATTATTACACACCAATAGTTCAGGGTTAACCGTGAGTCCTTGGTTCTGCCGTATCTCACTCGGTCACTTCAATTCCTGACCTTCGCGTGGAGGATTTCCTCTCTTAACAACCAGTCTAAGGCGGACTTTCTGTGAGATACGGGGGTACCTTGGTCTCGGTTAACATCTCAATACTTGTTAATCTGACGATTCAATAACCATCACATTTCAGGGTTAACCGTGAGTCTTTGGTTCCACCGCATCTCACTCGGTCACTTCAATTCCTACCAGAGACTGCGAGCTCCTCGATGTTGAAGAAACAAATTTGATGTTTTAATTTGTTTTATTGGAGGTATCTGCATATCATAGTCCAACCCAATACAAACTTTGTATAACGATTTCATATTAAGTATCCATGGTTCCGGGTACCCAGTTACCAAAGTAGTAGGTCCTCCTTTATCGGTTACATATTAACGTTGCCTCTAATTATTTATTTAAATTTATAGACAAGGAAAATAAAGAAATAAAGAAGAAATTAGAAAAGTAAGATAAACTATCAATAATACAACTTAGGAGATAGATCCATAGGTCAGAAAACGTAACTAAGAAACAAATTTGGAACAGCCATCAATAATGTAACACAATTATTCCATTAAACTGAAGAGGGTTAGAAATAGGTACCTTACCTTCCTAGGACATCCATAAAGACCAAATCCAGGTACACTTGATGCTGAAAAATCAAATTAACATAACATTTTAATGTTTGAAATGTTCCAACTTCCTTCTCTACAATTAGACAAAGTGCGGGAGTAACTTAGTGGGTCGGACAGTCCTCAGTGAGAAGATTCTAGTCCTCAAGGTAAAACTAGAATACCTTGTTTTATGTGGACATGTGGACAATGCCTGGAGATGTATCTCCAACCAGGACCATTGTGTCTCTGCAGTCAGGACTCCTACAGGTTGGACCAATATTAATGTAGTTGAATATATTTAGACTACCTGAAGAGTTTAAGGTCTGAAGAGTCCCAACCCAGAATTACCAATCCATGTTCTCCAGCGATGTTGCTGTACCCATCGAGTTGCTCCAGCACTGACACAATTTACAAGCACATCAAATACCCAATATATTTCACAAGTGTTCTCCCAAACTTGTTGCCCGATGCATTACTCTTCATGTGGACATTTAAACGTTAGATATAAACAAACATTTAGTGTTGTCGAGATGGTTAGAAAATTCCTAGAAAAACCCAACACCCCAGAGTTAGTCAAAAATATTAAACTCTACATTCCCTGAAACAGGAGCCAACTACAAACAGGCAATATGGCTCTGTCCAAAGACAAAGTGCTGGAGGCATTCAGCAGTTCAGGCACAATCTGCCTGACTGCAAGTGGAATGGACAGATGACATTTCAGGTCAGCAACCTTCCTCAGACTGATGAAAGAGAGTGAAAAGAGGCAGAGGCATGCAGGACAAAGTCAGCAAGTAAATAGGTGGTACATGTGAGGCGTGATTAGCATATGGATGGAGTGAGTGCCAAAGGCTTAAAATGCCAAATAAGGAGAGAACAATGAAACTAAGAGAGATATGGGTGGAAGGGAGAGAGGGAATATGGAACTGTTTGAGAGATGAGCGTACAAGAATGGACTAGTTACTTGGTATTATTTAGTTCTTATCATTATTTAGCTCTTACCATTATTGTTATTATCATTTAGTTCTTACCATTATTGTTATTATTGTTATTTAGTTCTTATCATTATTGTTACTATTATTATTTAGTTATTATCATTATTGTTATTATTATTATTTAGTTATTACTATTTTTTAGTTATTATTGTTACTTAGTTAATGAAGGGACACATGCTCATCTCTCAACTGTCCCATATTTCCCTTTTACCTTCCAACCCCACCTCACCCTGGTTTTACATTTCACAGTTCTTGTCCTTATCCAACACGTTTGATCACTTCCATCTTCAGCCTTTGGCATTTTCTCCATCCATTTGCCCATCACCCACTCACCTGTAATCCACCCATCACTTGTCAGGCAGTGCCCAACCCCCACCTCATTTCCAGCTCTCCCCCGTATTTCAGACTGAGAGCTCCGGACCCAATGAGTCATCTGCCCATTTCTTCAGAGGTTGTCAAACCCACCAAGTTCCTCCAGCACTGTGTATTTACTCACGATTCAAGCATGGGGTGGCTCGTGTTGGAAAAAAAGTATGCTTTGCAACACGAGGAATTTCATTTACCATACACTCATACCAATAAAAAGCAACAGAACACAAAGTTCAAACTCTTCCCTTCTTTGGTCTGGTGCCTCGAGCCTTCCATTGACGGGACAATCTTGACTCCCGTAGCTGGGGGTCGGGCCGTCCGTGTCGGGGGTCCTGCATCGGGGGGTTCAATCACAGCTCACTCGGGGTCTAGTCAAATCTTTTGCGTTCTTTGGAGCTTCACGACATCGGTCTCTACCAGAGACTGCGAGCTCCTCGATGTTGAAGAAACAAATTGGGAACAGCCATCAATAATGTAACACATTTATCCCATTAAACTTAAGAGGGTAAGAAATAAGTGCCTTACCTTCCTATGACATCCATAAAGACCAAATCCAGGTAGACGATGCTGAAAAATCTAATTAACATAACATTTTAATGATAGAAATGTTCCAACTTCCTTCTCTACAATTAGACAAAGTGTGGGAGTAAATCAGTGGGTCGGACAGTCCTGGGTGAGAAGATTCTAGTCCTCAAGGTAAAACACTTGGGACATGTGGACAATGCCTTGACATGTATCTCCAACCAGGACCATTGTGTCTCTGCAGTCAGGACTCCTACAGATTGGACCAATATTAAGGTAGTCGAATATATTTAGACTACCTTAAGAAATTAATGTCTGGAGAGTCCCTACCCAGAATTACCAATACATGTTCTCCAGCGATGTTGCTGCACCCATCGAGTTGCTCCAGCACTGACACAATTTACAAGCACAGCAACACCCCAGTTACATCAAATACCCATTATATTTCACATGTGTTCTCCCAACCTTGTTGCCCGATACCTTACTCTTCACGTGGACATTTGAACGTTAGATATAAACAAACATCCAGTGGTGTCCAGATGGTTAAAAATACCTGGAAAACCCAATCCCCCAGAGCTTCAGTCAAAAATATTGAACTCCACACTCCCTGTAACAGAAGCCAACTACAACCGGGGAACATGGCTCTGTCCAAAGACAAAGTGCTGGAGGCATTCACCTGCTCAGGCACAATCTGCCTGACTGCAAGTGGAATGGACAGATGACATCTCAGGTCAGCAACCTACCTCAGACTGATGAAAGAGAGTGAAAATTGGCAGAGGCACGCAGGACAAAGCCAGCAAGTAAATAGGTGGTACATGTGAGGCGTGATTAGCATTTCGATGGAGTGAGTGCCAAAGGCTCAAGGTGAGTGGGACAAAATGCCAAATAAGGAGATAACAGAAATATGAAACTAGGAGAGAGATGGGTGGAAGAGAGAGAGGGAATATGGGACTGTTTGAGAGATGAGCGTACAAGAAAGGACTACTTAGTTGGTATTACTATTTAGTTGGTACTATTATTTAGTTGTTATTATTATTAAGTTATTATTATTTAGTTATTATTATTATTTAGTTATTATTATTATTTAGTTATTAGTATTATTTAGTTATTATTTTTATTTAGTTATTACTTAGTTAATGAAGGGAAGTATGCTCATCTCTCAACTCCTTGTCCACATTTCCCTTTTACCTTCCAACCCCATCTCACACTGGTTTTTACCTAACCCTTATCCAACATGTTTTATCACTTTCACCTTCAGCCTTTGGCACTTATTCCATCCATTTGCCCATCACCCAATCACCTGTAATCCACCCATCACTTGTCAGGCAGTGCCCAACCCCCACCTCATTTCCAGCTCTCCCCCATATTTCAGACTGAGAGCTCCCGACCCAATTAGTCATCTGTACATTTCTTCAGAGGTTGTCAAACCCACCAAGTTCCTCCAGCACTGTATTTACTCACGATTGAAGCATGGGGTGGCACGTGTTGCAAAAAAATTATGTTTGCAACACGAGGAATATCATTTACCATCCACTCATACCAATAAAAAACAACAGAACACAAAGTTCAAACTCTTTCCTTCTTTGGTCTCCCATGGTCTGGGGCCTCGAGCCTTCTGTTGACGGCACTCCCGTAGCCGGTGGTCGGGCCGTCCGTGTCAGGGGTCCTGCATCGGGTGGTTCAATCACAGCTCACTCGGGGTCTAGTCGAACCTTTTGCGTTCTTTGGAGCTTCCCGACATCGGTCTCTAACAGAGACTGCGAGCTCCTCGATGTTGAAGAAACAAATTTGGAACAGCCATCAATAATGTAACACAATTATTCCATTAAATTGAAGAGAGTTAGAAATAGGTACCTTACCTTCCAATGACATCCATAAAGACCAAATCCAGGTACACTTGATGCTGAAAAATCAAATTAACATAACATTTTAATGTTTGAAATGTTCCAACTTCCTTCTCTACAACTAGACAAAGTGCGGGAGTAACTTAGTAACATAGAAAATAGGTGCAGGAGTACATTCGGCCCTTCGAGCCAGCAACACCATTCATTGTGATCATATACATAGATACATACAAAATAGGTGCAGGAGTAGGCCATTCGGCCCTTCGAGCCTGCACCGCCATTCAATATGATCATGGCTGATCATCCAAATCAGTATCCCGTACCTGCCTTCTCTCCACAAGGGCCACATCTAACTCCCTCTTAAATATAGCCAATGAACTGGCCTCAACTACCCTCTGTGGCAGAGAGTTCCAGAGATTCACCACTCTGTGTGAAAACGTTTTTCCTCATCTCGGTCTTAAAGGATTTCCCCCTTATCCTTAGGCTGTGACCCCTTGTCCTGGACTTCCCCAACATCGGGAACAATCTTCCTGCATCTAGCCTGTCCAACCCCATAAGAATTTTGTACGTTTCTATAAGATCCCCTCTCAATCTCCTAAATTCTAGCGAGTATAAGCCAAGTCTATCCAGTCTTTCTTCAAATGAAAGTCCTGACATCCCAGGAATCAGTCTGGTGAACCTTCTCTGCACTCCCTCTATGGCTATAATGTCCTTCCTCAGATTTAGAGACCAAAACTGTACGCAATACTCCAGGTGTGGTCTCACCAAGACCCTGTACAACTGCAGTAGAACCTCCCTGCTCCTATACTCAAATCCTCTTGCTATGAAAGCCAACATACCATTCGCTTTCTTCACTGCCTGCTGCACCTGCATGCCTTCTTTGAATGACTGGTGTACCATTACACCCAGGTCTCGCTGCATCTCCCCATTTCCTAATCGGCCACCATTTAGATAATAGTCTGCCTTCCCGTTTTTGCCACCAAAGTGGATAACCTCACATTTATCCACATTATACTGCATCTGCCAAACATTTGCTCACTCACCCAGCCTATCCAAGTCACCTTGCAGTCTCCTAGCATCCTCCTCACAGCTAACACTGCCCCCGAGCTTAGTGTCATCCGCAAATTTGGAGATGTTGCTTTCAATTCCCTCGTCCAGATCATTAATATAAATTGTAAATAGCTGGGGTCCCAGCACTGAGCCTTGCGGTACCCCACTAGTCACTGCCCGCCATTGTGAAAAGGACCCGTTTACTCCTACTCTTTGCTTCCTGTTTGCCAGCCAGTTCTCTATCCACATCAATACTGAACCCCCAATACCGTGTGATTTAAGTTTGTATCCTAATCTCTTATGTGGTACCTTGTCAAAAGCCTTCTGAAAGTCCAGATACAACACATCCACTGGTTCTCCCCCATCCACTCTATACTCGTTACATCCTCGAAAAATTCTATAAGATTCGTCAGACACGATTTACCTTTCGTAAATCCATGCTGACTTTGTCCAGTGATTTCACCACTTTCCAAATGTGCTGCTATCCCATCTTTAATAACTGACTCTAGCAGTTTCCCCACTACCGATGTTAGACTAACTGGTCTGTAATTCCCCGTTTTCTCTCTCCCTCCCTTCTTAAAAAGTGGGGTTACGTTTGCTACCCTCCAATCCTCAGGAACTACTCCAGAATCTAGAGAGTTTTGAAAAATGATCACTAATGCATCCACTATTTCTGGAGCTACTTCCTTAAGTACTCTGGGATGCAGTCTATCTGGCCCTGGTGATTTATCGGCCTTTAATCCATTCAATTTACCCAACACCACTTCCCGACTAACCTGGATTTCACTCAGTTCCTCCATCTCCTGTGACCCGCGGCCCCCTGCTATTTCCGGCAGATTATTTATGTCTTCCTTAGTGAAGACGGAACCAAAGTAGTTATTCAATTGGTCTGCCATATCCTTGTTCCCCATGATCAATTCACCCGTTTCCGACTGCAAGGGACCTACATTTGTTTTAACCAATCTCTTTCTCTTCACATATCTATAAAAACTTTTGCAGTCAGTTTTTATGTTCCCTGCCAGTTTCCTTTCATAATCTATTTTCCCTTTCCTAATTAAGCCCTTTGTCCTCCTCTGCTGGTCTCTGAATTTCTCCCAGTCCTCTGGTATGCTGCTTTTTCTGGCTAATTTGTACGAATCATCTTTTGCTTTGATACTATCCCCGATTTCCCTGGTTATCTACGGATGAACTACCTTCCCTGATTTATTCTTTTGCCAAACTGGGATGAACAATTTTTGTAGTTCATCCATGCAGTGTTTAAATGCCTTCCATTGCATATCCACCGTCAACCCTTTTAGAACTAATTGCCAGTCAATCTTGGCCAATTCACGTCTCATACCCTCAAAGTTACCTTTCTTTAAGTTCAGAACTGTTGTTTCTGAATTAACAATGTCACTTTCAATCCTAATGAAGAACTCAACCATATTATGGTCACTCTTGCCCAAGGGGGCACACACAACAAGACTGCTAACTAACCCTTCCTCATTACTCAATACCCAGTCTAGAATAGCCTGCTCTCTTGTTGGTTCCTCTACATGTTGGTTTAGATAACTATCTCGCATACATTCCAAGAAATCCTCTTCCTCAGCACCCCTGCCAATTTGATTCACCCAATCTATATGTAGATTGAAGTCACCCATTATAACTGTTTTGCCTTTGTTGCACGCATTTCTAATTTCCTGTTTGATGCCATCCCCAACTTCACTACTACTGCTAGGTGGCCTGTACACAACACCCACCAGCGTTTTCTGCCCCTTAGTGTTTCGCAGCTCTACCCATACCGATTCCACATCCTCCAAGCTAATGTCCTTCCTTTCCACTGTGTTAATCTCCTCTCTAACCAGCAACGCTACCCCACCTCCTTTTCCTTTCTCTCTATCCCTCCTGAATATTGAATATCCCTGGATGTTCAGCTCCCAGCCTTGGTCACCCTGGAGCCATGTCTCCATGATCCCAACTATATCATAATCATTATTTGCTATCTGCACGTTCAACTCATCCACCTTATTACGAATGCTCCTTGCATTGAGGCACAAAGCCTTCAGGCTTGTTTTTACAACGCTCTTACCCCTTATACAATTATGTTGAAAAGTGGCCTTTTGATTTTTGCCCTGGATTTGTCTGCCTTCCACTTTTACTTTTCACCTTGCTACCTATTGCTTCCGCCCGCATTTTACACCCTCAGTTTCTCTGCTCACCCATTTAAGAACCCCACCACCTCTTATTCTCTGTTTATTATTGTTTTCTTCTTTCCCCCCTACATGTTGGGTCTTAGTGCTTTCCTTCTATGCCTCCTGCCTCACACACTGTCTAATAGCATTCTCTATTTGAGTCCCTCCCCCCAACCATTCTAGTTTAAAGTCATGGCTGATCATCCCCTATCAATAACCCATGCCTGCCTTCTCCCCATATCCCTCGACTCCACTAGCCCCTGGAGCTCTATCCAACTCTCTCTTAAATCCATCCAGTGATTTGGCCTCCACTGCCCTCTGTGGCAGGGAATTTCATAAATTCACAACTGGGTGAAAAAGTTTTCTCACCTCAGTCATAAATGACCTCCCCTCTATTCTAAGACTGTGGCCCCTGGACTCGCCTAACATGGGGAACTTTTTCCTGCATCTAGCTTATCCAGTCCTTTTATAATGTTATAAGTTTCTATAAGATCCCCCCCTTCATCCTTCTAAACTCCAGTGAATACAAGCCTAGTCTTTTCTATCTTTCCTCATATGACAGTCCCGCCATCCCAGGGATCACTCGTGAACCTACGCTGCACTGCCTCAATCACAAGGACTGTCCGACCCACTCAGTGCGTAGGACAGTCCTGGGTGAGAAGATTCTAGTCCTCAAGGTAAAACACTTGGGACAATGCCTGCATTTGTATCTCCAACCAGGATCAGTGTCTCTGCAGTCAGGACTCCTACAGGTTGGACCAATATTACGGTAGTCGAATATATTTAGACTATCTCAAGAGATTAAGGTCTGAAGATTCCCAACCCAGAATTACCAATCCATGTTCTCCAGCGATGTTGCTGTACCCATCGAGTTGCTCCAGCACGGACACAATTCACAAGCACAGCAACACCCCAGTTACATCAAATACCCATTATATTTCACAAGTGTTCTCCCAACCTTGTTGCCCGATGCCTTACTCTTCACATTAGATATAAACATTAGATATAAACAAACATTCAGTGGTGTCCAGATGGTTAAAATACCTGGAAAAACCCAATCCCACAGAGCTCCAGTCAAAAATATTAAACTCTACTTTCCCTGTAACAAGAGGCAACTACAACCAGGGAACATGGCTCTGTCCAAAGACAAAGTGTTGGAGGCATTCAGCAGTTCAGGCACAATCTGCCTGACTGCAAGTGGAATGGACAGATGACATCTCAGGTCAGCAACCTCCCTCAGACTGATGAAAGAGTGTGAAAAGAGGCAGAGGCACGAAGGACAAAGCCAGCAAGTCAATAGGTGGTACATGTGAGGCGTGATTAGCATATGGACGGAGTGAGTGCCAAAGGCTCAAGGTGAAAGGGACAAAATGCCAAATAAGCAGAGAAAGGAAGTATGAAACTAGGAGAGATGGGTGGAAGGGATAGAGGGAATATGGGACTGTTTGAGAAATGAGCGTACAAGAAAGGACTAGTTAGTTGGTATTACTATTTAGTTATTATTATTAAGTTATTATTATTATTTAGTTATTATTATTTAGTTATTATTATTATTTAGTTATTATTTTTTAGTTATTACTGTTACTTAGTTAATGAAGGGAAGTATGCTCATCTCTCAACTGTCCCATATTTCCCTTTTACCTTCTAACCCCACCTCACCCTGGTTTTACATTTCACAGTTCTTGTCCTTATCCAACATGTTTGATCACTTCCACCTTCAGCCTTTGGTATTTACTCCATCCATTTGCCCATCACCCACTCACCTGTAATCCACTCATCACCTGTCAGGCAGTGCCCACCCCCCACCTCATTTCCAGCTCTCCCCCGTATTTCAGACTGAGAGCTCCCGACCCGATGAGTCATCTGTCCATTTCTTCAGAGGTTGTCAAACACACCAATTTCCTCCAGCACTGTGTATTTACTCATGATTCAAGCATGGGGTGGATCATGTTACAAAAAAAGTATGCTTTGCAACACGAGGAATTTCATTTACCATCCACATACCAATAAAAAGCAACAGAACACAAAGTTCAAACTCTTCCCTTCTTTGGTCTGGGACCTCGAGCCTTCCATTGACGGCACGATCTTGACTCCCGTAGCCCGTGGTCGGGCCGTCCGTGTCGGGGGTCCTGCATCGGGGGGTTCAATCACAGCTCACTCGAGGTCTAGTCGAATCTTTTGCCTTCTTTGGAGCTTCCCGACATCGGTCTCTATCAGAGACTGCGAGCTCCTCGACGTTGAAGAAACAAATTTGGAAAAGCCATCAATAATGTAACACATCTATCCCATTGAACTGAAGAGGGTTAGAAATAGGTACCTTACCTTCCTATGACATCCATAAAGACCAAATCCAGGTAGACTTGATGCTGAAAAATCAAATTAACATAACATTTTAATGTTTGAAATGTTCCAACTTCCTTCTCTACAATTAGACAAAGTGCTGGAGTAACTCAGTGGGTCGGACAGTCCTGGGTGTGAAGATTCTATTCCTCAAGGTAACAACACTTGGGGACATGTGGACAATGCCTGGACATGTATCTCCAACTTTCAAGAGAGCTAGATAGGGCTCTTAAATATAGCAGAGCCAGGGGATATGGGGAGAAGGCAGGAATAGGGTACTGATTGGGGATGATCAGCCATGATGACATTGAATGGCGGTAATGGCCCGAATGGCCTACTGCACCAATTGGCTATTGTCAACCAGGACTATTGTGGCTCTGCAGTCAGGACTCCTACAGTTTGGACCAATAATAAGGTAGTTTAATATATTTAGACTACCTTAAGAGTTTAAGGTCTGAAGAGTCCCAACCCAGAATTACCAATCAATGTTCTCCAGCGATGTTGCTGTACCCATCGAGTTGCTCCAGCACTGACACAATTTACAAGCACAGCATATAACCATATAACCATTACAGCACGAAACAGGCCATCTCGGCCCTTCAAGTCCGTGCCGAACATTTTTTTTTTTTTTTTTTTAAATAAATAAATACTTCCCCCTAGTCCCATCTACCTGCACTCAGACCATAACCCTCCATTCCTTTCCCGTCCATATACCCATCCAATCTATTTTTAAAGGATAAAATCAAACCAGCCTCCACCACTTACACTGGAAATTCATTCCACACAGATACCACTCTCTGAGTAAAGAAGTTCCCCTTAAAGTTACCCCTAAACATCTGTCCCTTAATTCTCAAGTCATGTCCCCTTGTTTGAATCTTCCCTACTCTCAATGGAAAAAGCTTATCCACGTCAACTCTGTCCAACCCGCTCATAATTTTAAAGACCTCTATCAAGTCCCCTCTTAACCTTCTGCGCTCCAAAGAATAAAGACCTAACTTATTCAACCTTTCTCTGTAACTTAGTTGCTGAAACCCAGGCAACATTCTAGTAAATCTCCTCTGTACTCTCTATTTTGTTGACCTCCTTCCTATAATTAGGCGACCAAAATTGTACTCCATACTCCAGAATTGGCCTCACCAATGCCTTGTACAATTTTAACATTACATCCCAACTTCTATATTCAATGCTCTGATTTATAAAGGCCAGCACACCAAAAGCTTTCTTTACCAACCTATCTACATGAGATTCCACCTTCAGGGAACTATGCACAGTTATTCCTAGATCCCTCTGTTCAACTGCATTCCTCAATTCTCTACCATTTACCATGTACGTCCTATTTTGATTTGTCCTGCCGAGATGTAGTACCTCACATTTATCAGCATTAAACTCCATCTGCCATCTTTCAGCCCACTCTTCGAAATGGCCTAAATCTCTCTGTAGACTTTGAAAATCTACTTCATTATCCACCACACCACCTATCTTAGTATCATCTGCATACTTACTAATCCAATTTTCCACACCATCATCCAGATCATTGATGTACATGACAAACAAAAGTGGACCCAACACAGACCCCTGAGGCACCCCACTAGTCACCAGCCTCCAACCTGACAAACAGCCATCCACCATTACTCTCTGGCATCTCCCAATCAGCCACTGTTGAATCCATCTTGCTACTCCACCATTAATACCCAACAATTTAATCTTCTTAACCAACCTTCCATGAGGAACCTTGTCAAAGGCCTTACTGAAGTCCATATAGACAACATCCACTGCTTTACCCTCATCAATTTCCCTAGTAACCTCTTTGAAAAATTCTAGAAGATTAGTCAAACATGACCTTCCAGGCACAAATCCATGTTGACTGTTCCTAATCAGATCCTGCTTATCCAGATGCTTATATATATTATCTTTAAGTATCCTTTCCATTAATTTGCCCACCACTGACGTCAAATTAACAGGTCTATAATTGCTAGGTTTACTCTTAGAACCCTTTTTAAACAACGGAACAACATGCGCAGTACGCCAATCCTCCGGCACTATTCCCGTTTCTAATGACATTTGAAATATTTCTGTCATAGCCCCTGCTATTTCTGCACTAACTTCCCTCAATGTCAGGACCTAACCAGTCATATATCCTGTCATTAGCACCACCCCAGTTACATCAAATATCCATTATATTTCACAAGTGTTCTCCCAACCTTGTTGCCCGATGCCTTACTCTTCACGTGGTCATTTAAACGTTAGATATAAACAAACATTCAGTGGTGTCCAGATGGTTAAAAATACCTTGAAAAACACCAACCCCCCAGAGCTTCAGTCAAAAATATTAAACTCTACATTCCTTGCAACAGGAGCCAACTACAACCAGGGAACATGGCTCTGTCCAAAGACAAAGTGCTGGAGGCATTCAGCTGTTCAGGCACAATCTGCCTGACTGCAAGTGGAATGGACAGATGACATCTCAGGTCAGCAAATTTCCTCAGACTGATGAAAGAGTGAAAAGATGCAGAGGCACGCAGGACAAAGCCAGCAAGTAAATAGATGGTACACGTGAGGTGTGATGAGCATATGGATGGAGTGTGCCAAAGGCTCAAGGTGAAAGGGACAAAATGCAAAATAAGCAGAGAACAGAAATATGAAACTAGGAGAGATGGGTGGAAGAGATAGAGGGAATATGGGACTGTTTGAGAGATGAGCGTACAAGAAAGGACTAGTTAGTTTGTATTATTTAGTTATTATCATTATTTAGTTATTGTCATTATAGTTATTATCATTTACTTATTATCATTATTTAGTCATTATTATTTAGTTATTACTATTTTTGAGTTATTACTGTTGCTTAGTTAATGAAGGGACATATGCTCATCTCTCAACTGCCCCATATTTCCCTCTTACCTTCCAACCCCACCTCACCCTGGTTTTACATTTCACAGTTCTTGTCCTTATCCAACATGTTTTTTTATCACTTTCACCTTCAGCCTTTGGCATTCACTCCATCCATTTGCCCTTCACCCACTCACCGGTAATCCACCCATTACCTGTCAGATAGTGCCCAACCCCAACCTCATTTCCAGCTATCCCCCGTATTTCAGATCGAGAGCTCCCGACCCTATTAGTCATCTGTCCAATTCTTCAGAGGTTGTCAAACGCACCAAGTTCCTCCAGCACTGTATTTACTCATGATTCAAGCATGGGGTAGATCGTGTTGCAAAAAAAGTACGCTTTGCAGCATGAGGAATTTCATTTACCTCCACTCATACCAATAAAAAGCAACAGAACACAAAGTTCAAACTCTTCCCTTCTTTGGTCTCCCGCGGTCTGGGGCCTCTAGCCTTCTATTGACAGGACAATCTTGACTCCCGTAGCCGGCGGTCGGGCCGTCCGTGTCGGGGCTCCTGCATCGGGGGATTCAATCACAGCTCACTCGGGGTCTAGTCGAACCTTTTGTGTTCTTTGGAGCTTCCCGATATCGGTCTCTACCAGAGACTGCGAGCTCCTCGATGTTGAAGAAACAAATTTGGAACAGCCATCAATAAATGTAACACATTTACCCCATTAAACTGAAGAGGGTTAGATATAGGTACCTTATCTTCCTATGACATCCATAAAGACCAAATCCAGGATGACGATGCTGAAAAATCAAATTAACATAACATTTTAATGTTTGAAATGTTCCAACATCCTTCTCTACAATTAGACAAAGTGTGGGTGTAACTCAGTGGGTCGGACAGTCCTGGGTGAGAAGATTCTAGTCCTCAAGTTAAAAACACTTGGACATGTGGACAATGCCTGGAGATGTATCTCCAACTAGGACCATTGTGTCTCTGCAGTCAGGACTCCTACAGGTTGGACCAATATTAATGTAGTCGAATATATTTAGACTAGCTCAAGAGATTAAGGTCTGAAGAGTCCCAACCCAGAATTACCAATCCATGTTCTTCAGCGATGTTGCTGTACCCATCGAGTTGCTCCAGCACTGACACAATTTACAAGTACAGCAACACCCCAGTTACATCAAATACCCATTATATTTCACAAGTGTTCTCCCAACCTTGTTGCCCGATGCCTTACTCCTCACGTGGACATTTAAACGTTAGATATAAACAAACATTCAGTGGTGTCCAGATGGTTAAAAATACCTGGAAAAACGCAACGCTCCAGAGCTTCAGTCAAAAATATTAAACTCTACTTTCCCTGTAACAGGAGCCAACTACAACCAAGGAACATGGCTCTGTCCAAAGCCAAATTGCTGGAGGCATTCAGCAGTACAGGCACAATCTGCCTGACTGCAAGTGGAATGGACAGATGACATCTCAGGTCAGCAACCTTCCTCAGACCTAATGAAAGAGTGTGAAAAGAGGCAGAGGCACGCAGGACAAAGCCAGCAAGTTAATAGGTGGTACATGTGAGCCGTGATTAGCATATGGATGGAGTGAGTGCCAAAGGCTCAAGGTGAAAGGGACAAAATGCCAAATAAGTAGAACTGAAATATGAAACTAGGAGACAGATGGGTGGAAGAGATAGAGGGAATATGGGACTGTTTCTGAGAGATGATCGTACAAGAAAGGGCTAGTTAGTTGTTGTTATTATTTAGTTGTTATTATTTAATTGCTACTTAGTTATAATTATTTAGTTATTATTAATTAGTTATTACTTAGTTAATGAAGGGAAGTACGCTCATCTCTCAACTGTCCCATATTTCACTTTTACCTACCAACCTCACCTCAGTTCACATTTCAGAGTTCTTGTCCTTATCCAACATGTTTCATCACTTCCACCTTCAGACTTTGGCACTTACTCCATCCATTTGCCCATCACCCACTCACCTGTAATCCACCCATTACCTGTCAGGCAGTGCCCAACCCCCACCTCATTTCCAACTCTCCCCCGTATTTCAGACTGAGAGCTCCCGACCCGATGAGTCATCTGTCCATTTATTCAGAGGTTGTCAAACCCACCAAGTTCCTCCAGCACTGTGTGCTGGCTCACGATTCAAGCATGGGGTGGACGTGTTGCAAAAAATGTATGTTTGCAACACAAGGAATTTCATTTACCATCCACTCATACCAATAAAAAGCAACGGAACACAAAGTTCAAACTCTTCCCTTCTTTGGTCTCCCACAGTCTGGGGCCTCGAGCCTTCCGTTGACGAAACAATCTTGACTCCCGTAGCCGGCGGTCGGGCCGTCCGTGTCGGGGGTCCTGCATCGGGGGGTTCAATCACAGCTCACTCGGGGTCTAGTCGAACCTTTTGCGTTCTTTGGAGCTTCCCGACATCGGTCTCTACCAGAGACTGCAAGCTGCTCGATGTTGAAGAAACAAATTTGGAACAGCCAACAATAATGTAACAGAATTATTCCATTAAACTGAAGAGATTAAAAATATGTGCCTTACCTTCCTATGACATCCATAAAGACCAAATCCAGGTACACTTGATACTGAAAAATCAAATTAACATAACATTTTAATGTTTGAAATGTTCCAACTTCCTTCTTTACAATTAGACAAAGTGTGGGAGTAACTTAGAAACATAGAAAATAGGTGCACGAGGAGGCCATTCGGCCCTTCGAGCCAGCACCGCCATTCATTGTGATCATGGCTGATCATCCCCTATCAATAACCCTTGCCTGCCTTCTCCCCATATCCCTCGACTCCACTAGCCCCTGGAGCTCTATCCAACTCTCTCTTAAATCCATCCAGTGATTTGGCCTCCACTGCCCTCTGTGGCAGGGAATTCCATAAATTCACAACTCTGGGTGAAAACGTTTTTTCTCACCCCTGTCTTAAATGACCTCCCCTTTATTCTAAGACTGCGGCCCCTGGTTCTGGACTCGCCTAACATTGGGAACATTTTTCTTGCATCTAGCTTGTCCAGTCCTTTTATAATTTTATAAGTTTCTATAAGAAACCCCCCCCTCATCCTTTCTAAACTCCAGTGAATACAAGCCAAGTCTTTTCAATCTTTCCTCATATGACAGTCCCGCCATCCCAGGGATCAATCTCATGAACCTACGCGGCACTGCCTCAATCACAAGGACTGTCCGACCCACTCAGTGCGTAGGACAGTCCTGGGTGAGAAGATTTTAGTCCTCAAGGTAAAACACTTGGACAATGCCTGGAGTTGTATCTCCAACCAGGACCATTGTGTCTCTGCAGTCAGGACTCCTACAGGTTGGACCAATATTATGGTAGTCGAATATATTTAGACTACCTCAAGAGATTAAGGTCTGAAGAATCTCAACCCAGAACTACCAATCCATGTTCTCCAGCGATGTTGCTGTACCCATCGAGTTGCTCCAGCACTGATCAATTTACAAGCACAGCAACACCCCAGTTCAAATACCCATTATATTTCACAAGTGTCCTCACAACCTTGTTGCCCGATGCCTTACTCTTCACGTGGCCATTTAAACATTAGATATAAACAAACATTCAGTGGTGTCCAGATGGTTAAAAATACCTGGAAAAACCCAACCCCCCAGAGCTTCAGTCAAAAATATTAAACTCTACTTTCCCTGTAACAGGAGCCAACTACAACCAAGGAACATGGCTCTGTCCAAAGACAAAGTGCTGGAGGCATTCAGCAGTACAGGCACAATGTGCCTGACTGCAAGTGCAATGGACAGATGACATCTCAGATCAGCAACCTTCCTCAGACTGATGAAAGAGAGTGAAAAGTGGCAGAGGCACGAAGGACAACGCCAGCAAGTAAATAGGTGGTACATGTGAGGCGTGATTAACATATGGATGGAGTGAGTGCCAAAGGCTCACGGTGAAAGGGACAAAATACCAAATAAGTAGAACTGAAATATGAAACTAGGAGATAAGATGGGTGGAAGAGATAGAGGGAATATGGGACTGTTTCTGAGAGATGATCGTACAAGAAAGGGCTGTTAGTTGTTGTTATTATTTAGTTGTTATTATTTAGTTGTTACTTAGTTATAATTATTTAGTTATTATTAATTAGTTATTACTTAGTTAATGAAGGGAAGTACGCTCATCTCTCAACTCCTTGTCCCATATTTCACTTTTACCTACCAACCCCACCTCACCCTGGTTCACATTTCAGAGTTCTTGTCCTTATCCAACATGTTTGATCACTTCCACCTCCAGCCTTTACTCCATCCATTTGCCTATCACCCACTCACCTGTAATCCACCCATCACCTGTCAGGCAGTGCCCAACCCCCACCTCATTTCCAGCTCTCCCCCATATTTCAGACTGAGAGCTCCGGACCCAATTAGTCACCTGTCCATTTTTCAGAGGTTGTCAAACCCACCAAGTTCTTCCAGCACTGTATTTACGCACGATTCAAGCATGGGGTGGCTCGTGTTGCAAAAAATGTATGCTTTGCAACACGAGGAATTTCATTTACCATACACTCATACCAATAAAAAGCAACAGAACACAAAGTTCAAACTCTTCCCTTCTTTGGTCTGAGGCCTCGAGCCTCCCGTTGACGGCACGACATTGACTCCCGTAGCCAGCGGTCAGGCCGTCCGTGTCGGGGGTCCTGCATCGGGGGGTTCAATCCCAGCTCACTCGGGGTCTAGTCGAACCTTTTGCATTCTTTGGAACTTCCCGACATCCGTCTATACCAGAGACTGCGAGCTCCTCGATGTTGAAGAAACAAATTTGGAAAAGCCATCAATAATTTAACACATTTACCCCATTAAACTGAAGAGGGTTAGATATAGGTACCTTATCTTCCTATGACATCCATAAAGAACAAATCCAAGATGACTTGATGCTGAAAAATCAAATTAACATAACATTTTAATGTTTGAAATGTTCCAACATCCTTCTCCACAATTAGACAAAGTGTGGGAGTAACTCAGTGGGTCGGACAGTCCTGGGTGAGACGATTCTAGTCCTCAAGGTAAAAACACTTGGACATGTGGACAATGCCTGGAGATGTATCTCCAACTAGGACCATTGTGTCTCTGCAGTCAGGACTCCTACAGGTTGGACCAATATTAATGTAGTTGAATATATTTAGACTAGCTCAAGAGATTAAGGTCTGAAGAGTCCCAACCCAGAATTACCAATCCATGTTCTTCAGCGATGTTGCTGTACCCATCGAGTTGCTCCAGCACCGACACAATTTACAAGCACAGCAACACCCCAGTTACATCAAATACAGATTATATTTCACAAGTGTTCTCCCAACCTTGTTGCCCGATGCCTTACTCCACACGTGGACATTTAAACGTTAGATATAAACAAACATTCAGTGGTGTCCAGATGGTTAAAATACCTGGAAAAACCCAATCCCACAGAGCTCCAGTCAAAAATATTAAACTCTACTTTCCCTGTAACAGGAGCCAACTACAACCAGGGAACATGGCTCTGTCCAAAGACAAAGTGCTGGAGGCATTCAGCAGTACAGGCACAATCTGCCTGACTACAAGTGGAATGGACAGATGACATCAGGTCAGCAACCTTCCTCAGACTGATGAAAGAGAGTGAAAAGATGCAGAGGCACGCAGGACAAAGCCAGCAAGTAAATAGGTGGTACATGTGAGGCGTGATTAGCATATGGATGGAGTGAGTGCCAAAGGCTCAAGGTGAAAGGGACAAAATGCCAAATAAGCAGAGAACAGAAATATGAAACTAGGAGAGATGGGTGGAAGGGACAGAGGGAATATGGGACTGTTTGAGAGATGAGCGTACAAGAAAGGACTAGTTAGTTGGTATTACTATTTAGTTATTACTATTTAGTTATTACTATTTAGTTATTACTATTTAGTTATTACTATTTAGTTATTACTATTTAGTTATTACTATTTAGTTATTACTATTTAGTTATTACTTAGTTAATGAAGGGACATATGCTCATCTCTCAACTGTCCCATATTTCCCTTTTACCTTCCAACTCCACCTCACCCTGGTTTTACATTTCACAGTTCTTGTCCTTATCCAACATGTTTCATCACTTCCACCTTCAGACTTTGGCACTTATTCCATCCATTTGCCCATCACCCACTCACCTGTAATCCACCCATCACCTGTCAGGCAGTGCCCAACCCCCACCTCATTTCTAGCTCTCCCCCATATTTCAGACTGAGAGCTCCCGACCCGATGAGTCATCTGTCCATTTCTTCAGAGGTTGTCAAACCCACCAAGTTCCTCCAGCACTGTGTATTTACTCACAATTCAAGCATGGGGTGGCTCGTGTTGCAAAAAAAGTATGTTTGCAACACGAGGAATTTCATTTACCATCCACTCATACCAATAAAAAGCAACAGAACACAAATTTCAAACTCTTCCCTTCTTTGGTCTGGGGCCTCGAGCCTTCCGTTGTCGCACGATCTCGACTCCCATAGCCGGCGGTCGGGCTGTCTGTGTCGGGGTCCTGCATCGGGGGGTTCAATCCCAGCTCACTCGGGGTCCAGTCGAACCTTTTGCATTCTTTGGAGCTTCCCGACATCGGTCTCTACCAGAGACTGCGAGCTCCTCGATGTTGAAGAAACTAATTTTGAAAAGCCATCAATAATTTAACACATTTATCCCATTGAACTGAAGAGACTTAGAAATAGGTACCTTATCTTCCTATGACATCCAGAAAGACCAAATCTAGGAAGACTTGATGCTGAAAAATCAAATTAACATAACATTTTACTGTTTGAAATGTTCCAACGTCCTTCTCTACAATTAGACAAAGTGCGGGTGTAACTCAGTGGGTCAGACAGTCCTGGGTGGGAAGATTCTAGTCCTCAAGGTAACAACACTTGGACATGTGGACAATGCCTGGAGATGTATCTCCAACCAGGACCATTGTGTCTCTGCAGTCAGGACTCCTACAGGTTGGACCAATATTAAGGTTGTCGAATATATTTAAACTAAAATTCTTAAGGGTCTGAAGAGTCCAAACCTAGAATTACCAATCCATATTCTCCAGTGACATTGCTGGACCCATCGAGTTGCTCCAGCACTGACTTGCAATTTACAAGCACAGCAACACCCCAGTTACCCCATCAAATACACATTAAATTTCACAAGTGTTCTCCCAACCTTGTTGCCCGATGCAGTACTCTACACGTCGACATTGAAACGTTCTATATAAACAAACATTTAGTGGTGTCCAGTTAGTTAAAAATACCTGGAAAAACTCAACCCCCCCAGATTTTCAGTCAAAAATTGTCGAGTCAGGGTGGAAAGGCCAAGAGCAGAGCCAAGGATGAGAGTAGAACCGAGAATACTGAAGAAATGGATAGTAACAATGTAGATGCACCCAAATGTATGGTGAGACAACAAGCTGGAGTAACTCAGCGGGTCAGGCAGCATCTCTGGTGAGAAGGAACAGGTGACGTTTTGGGACGAGATCATCATTCAGACCCCGTAACGCTCAACGCCAATATCCTGGCGGGGAGATTTGCAAAGGCAACTGGGGAGACTTTAAACTAGAACGGTTGGGGGGAGGGACTCGAATAGGGAAAGCTAGTAGTCAGGGTGTGAGGCAGGAGGCAGAGAAGGGAAGCACTCGGACCCAACATGTAGGGGAGAAAGAAGAAAAAGATAATAAACAGAGAATAAGAGGTGGTGGGTTTCTTAAATGTGTATATTTAAATGCTAGGAGCATTGTAAGAAAGGTGGATGAGCTTAGAGCCTGGATTGACACCTGGAAGTATGATGTTGTGGCGATCAGTGAAACATGGTTGCAGGATGGCTGTGATTGGAAACTAAATATTCCAGGATTTCATTGCTTCAGGGGTGATAGAATTGGAGGGGCAAGAGGTGGGGGTGTTGCATTGTTCGTCAATGAAGATATTACAGCAGTGCTTTGGCAGGATAGATTAGAGGGCTCATCTAGGGAGGCTATTTGGGTGGAACTGAGAAATGGGAAATGGGTAGCAACACTTATAGGGGTGTATTATAGACTGCCAAATGGGGAGCGAGAATTGGAAGAGCAAATATGTAAGGAGATAGCAGATATTAGTAGTAAGAACAAGGTAGTGATTGTGGGAGATTTCAATTTTCCACACATAGACTGGGAAACACATTCTGTAAAAGGGCTGGCTGGTTTGGAGTTCGTAAAATGTGTGCAGGATAGTTTTTTGCAGCAATACATAGAGGTACCTACAAGAGAAGGGGCAGTGCTGGACCTCCTGTTAGGAAATGAGACAGGGCAGGTGGCAGAGGTATGTGTTGGGGAGCACTTCGGGTCCTGTGATCACAATGCCATTAGTTTCAATATAATTATGGAGAGGGTCAGAACTGGACCCAAGGTTGAGATTTTTGACTGGAGAAAGGCTAACTTTAAAATTTTGGAATGAAATTCTTGAAATTTTCACTAAACTATTTAAAATAAAACTTAAACCGAATGCAGAACTGATTATATTTGGAACAATAGAAGCCAGTTTGGAGCCGACTGCGTTTCAAAGGAGTTTTCTTAGTTATGGCTTAATAACGGCAAAAAAACTGATACTGAAATTTTGGAAAAATGCTCCTACGCCAGCAATAAAAATGTGGGATTCTAATATGTCGGAATTGTTACATCTAGAAGATATGAGATTCCTCCTAGCAGGTAAACAAGACCAATTCCAAAAGATTTGGTCTCCATAAATCGACTTATTACAAACATAGGGTGCAACAAAATGATGATAATAAATGGTTTTAGGACCTGGCGAGGGGTGAGTAAAGATAAGAAGTAGGTACATCCCTTTCATATTGTCCTATCTTATTTTCTTTTTTCTCTTTTTTTCTTTTCTTCTTTAACTACTTCTCGTGGTTTAGGTTCACATGTGTGTTCCTGGACCACTTTTTCATTCACTCACTGACCGTCTTTGCTAGCTCTTTCTATCCTTTTTTTCTATTTAAGTTGAAAAACAGAAGTGGTACAAGAACTGTATAAATTTACGTTATTGCAGATTACTGTAATGTAAAACACTTCTAATAAAAAAATAAAAAAAAAGAAAGGCTAACTTTGAGGAGATAGAAACATAGAAACATAGAAAATAGGTGCAGGAGTAGGCCATTCGGCCCTTCGAGCCTACACCGCCATTCAATATGATCATGGCTGATCACCCAACTCAGTATCCTGTACCTGCTTTCTCTCCATACACCCCGATCCCTTTAGCCACAAGGGCCACATCTAACTCCCTCTTAAATATAGCCAATGAACTGGCCTCAACTACCTCCTGTGGCAGAGAATTCCAGAGATTCACCACTCTGTGAAAAAATGTTTTCCTCATCTCGGTCCTAAAAGATTTTCCCCTTATCCTTAAACTGTGACCTCTTGTTCTGGACTTCCCCAACATCAGGAACAATCTTCCTGCATCTAGCCTGTCCAACCCCTTAAGAATTTTGTACGTTTCTATAACATCCCCCTCAATCTTCTAAATTCTAGCGAGTACAAACCGAGTCTATCCAGTCTTTCTTCATATGAAAGTCCTGACATCCCAGGAATCAGTCTGGTGAACCTTCTCTGTATTCCCTCTATGGCAAGAATGTATTTCCTCAGATTAGGAGACCAAAACCGTACGCAATACTCCAGGTGTGGTCTCACCAAAACCCTGTACAACTGCAGTAGAACCTCCCTCTCCTATACACAAAAGGATGCAAAAGGATTTAAAGGAGTGAATTGTGACGTTGTTTTATGGGAAGGATGTAGAAGAGAAATGGAGGTCATTTAAAGGTGAAATTTTAAGAGTACAGAATCTTTTATGTCCCTGTTCGGTTGAAAGGAAATAGTAAAAATTGGAAAGAACCTTGGTTTTCAAGGGAATTTGGACATGGTTCGGAAAAAGAGAGATCTACAATAATTATAGGCGGCATGGAATAAATGAGGTGCTGCAAGAGTATAAAGAATGTAAATAGAATCTTAAAAAAGAAATTAGAAAAGCTAAAAGAAGATATGAGGTTGCTTTGGCAAGTAAGGTGAAAGTAAACCCAAAGGGTTTCTACAGCTATATTAATAGCAAAAGGATAACAAGGAATAAAATTGGTCCATTAGAGAGTCAGGGTGGACAGCTATCTGCAGAGCCAAAAGAGATGGGGAGATATTGAACAATTTATTTTCTTCGGTATTCACCAAGGAGAAGGATATGGAATTATGTGAGGTAAGGGAAACAAGCAGAGTAGCGATGGAAACTATGAGATTCAAAGAAGAGGTGTGGACACTTTTGAAAAATATGAAAACAGATAAGTCTCCAGGTCCTGACAGGATATTCCCTAGGACATTGAGGGAAGTTAGTGTAGAAATAGCAGGGGCTATGACAGAAATATTTCAAATGTCATTAGAAACGGGAATAGTGCCGGAGGATTGGCGTACTGCGCATGTTGTTCCGTTGTTTAAAAAGGGTTCTAAGAGTAAACCTAGCAATTATAGACCTGTTACTTTGACGTCAGTGGTGGGCAAATTAATGGAAAGGATACTTAGGGATAATATATATAAGCATCTGGATAAACAGGGTCTGATTAAGAACAGTCAACATGGATTTGTGCCTGGAAGGTCATGTTTGACTAATCTTCTTGAATTTTTCAAAGAGGTTATTAGGGAAATTGATGAGGGTAAAGCAGTGGATGTTGTCTATATGGACTTCAGTAAGGCCTTTGACAAGGTCTTTGACATGAAAGGCTGGTTAAGAAGATTCAATTGTTGGGTATTAATGGTGGAGTAGCAAGATGGATTCAACAGTGGCTGAATGGGAGATGCCAGAGAGTAATGGTGGATGGCTGTTTGTCAGGTTGGAGGCCGGTGACTAGTGGGGTGCCTCAGGGATCTGTTGGATCCACTGTTGTTTGTCATGTACATCAATGATCTGGATGATGGTGTGGAAATTTGGATTAGTAAGTATGCAGATGATACTAAGATAGGTGGTGTTGTGGATAATGAAGTAGATTTTCAAAGTCTACAGAGAGATTTAGGGTATTTGGAAGAGTGGGCTGAAAGATGGCAGATGGAGTTTAATGCTGATAAATGTGAGATGCTACATCTTGGCAGGACAAATCAAAATAGGACATACATGGTAAATGGTAGCGAATTGAGGAATGCAGTTGAACGGAGGGATCTAGGAATAACTGTGCATAGTTCCCTGAAGGTGGAATCTCATGTAGATAGGGTGGTAAATAAAGCTTTTGGGGTGCTGGCCTTTATAAATCAGAGCATTGAGTATAGAAGTTGGGATGTAATGTTAAAATTGTACAAGGCATTGGTGAGGCCAATTCTGGAGTATGGAGTACAATTTTGGTTGCCTAATTATAGGAAGGATGTCAACAAAATAGAGAGAGTACAGAGGAGATTTCCGAGCATGTTGCCTGGGTTTCAGCAACTAAATTACAGAGAAAGGCTGAACAAGTTAGGTCTTTATTCTTTGGAGCGCAGAAGGTTAAGGGGGGGACTTGATAGAGATCTTTAAAATGATGAGAGGGATAGACACAGAGTTGACGTGGATAAGCTTTTCCCATTGAGAGTGGGGAAGATTCAAACAAGGGGGACATGACTTGAGAATTAAGGGACAGAAGTTTAGGGGTAACATTAGGGGGAACTTCTTTACTCAAAGAGAGTGGTAGCTGTGTGGAATGAGCTTCCAGTGGAAGTGGTGGAGGCAGGTTCGATTTTATCATTTAAAAATAGATTGGATGGGTATATGGACGAGAAAGGAATGGAGGGTTATGGTCTGAGTGCAGGTAGATGGGACTAGGGGAGAAAAAGTGTTTGGCATGGACTTGAAGGGCCGAGATGGCCTGTTTCCGTGCTGTAATTGTTATATGGTTATATGGTTATATGGTTAACGCCCTTGCTAATCAAGAATCTATCTCCAATTTAAAAATATCCATCGACAGCCTCCACAGCCTTCTGTAGCAGTGAATTCTACAGATTCACCGCCCTCCGACTAAAGAAATTCCTCACTGTGCAGTATGCCGTGCAATGCAGTAAGTGTGGACAAAAAGATACTCCTGCCTACGTTCTCCAGAGATGCTGCCTGACCAGAGTTAAACTTGTAATTTGTCTACGTCACATGGACCTGCAGTGCAGCGGATCACCACACGGTGGGAGTGTTGACCACAAACTGGATGGGCCTGCAGTGCAGCGGATCACCACACGGTGGGAGTGTTGACCACAAACTGGATGGGCCTGCAGTGCAGCGGATCACCACACGGTGGGAGTGTTGACCACAAATTGGAGCGACCTGTTGTACAAATTCACTGCACATTGGGAGTGCTGTCTATAAATTAGATATAATTGTTCTCTTTACTGCAAAATGGTGCTTTATTGGTCTGGGATCTGTTTCCTTTCCCTGTAATGCACCCATTGTACAGATGCCAAAGTTTGTAAAAGCCCTGAAACCAGGGAAGATTTGGGATGAAAATCAAGGAACTGCAGGTGCTGGTTTACAAAAAAAATACAGTGCTGGAGTAACTCAGCAGGTCAGGCAACATCTCTGCAGAACATTTATAGGTGACGTTTCAGAACAGGACCCTTCTTCACATTGTACTATAATAAATACATTAAGACCAACTAAAGTGTGGAAACAGACCCTCTGGTCCACCAAGTCAGCACAATCCAGCAATCACCTCATACACTAGCACTATCCTACACACTAGGGACAGTTTACTAAAACCAATTAACCTGCAAATCTGAATGTCTTTGGTGTTGGAAGCCAGAACACCTGGAGAAAACCCACATGGTCACAGGCAGAACATATAAACTGTACAGACAACACATGTTGTCAGGATTGAACCCAGGTCTCTGGCGCTGTGAGGCAGCAACTCTACCACTGTGCTGTCTAATCTTTCCCCCAAACACTGAAACCCAAGAGAGGTTTTGAAACAAGGGCCTTACCTTAAAGTAATCTCCAGAAAGACCAGATCCCAAGAGCCGACAAAGATGTACAAAACAGTCAAATTAATACACCACAAATATTAAACTCTACTTTCCCTGTAACAGGAGACAACTACAATTACATTAACCAGGGAATATGTCTCTGTCTAAAGACAAAGTGCTGGAGGCATTCAACAGTTCAAGCACAACCTGCCTGACTGCAAGTGGAATGGACAGATGACATCTCAGGTCAGCAACTTTCCTGTTTGAGAGATGAGCGTACAGAGGAAGGGAAAGGACCAGTGTTAGTTGGTTAGTTAGTTCGTGAGTTAATTAGTGAGTTAATTAGTTAGTTAGTCAGTCAATTAGCACACCAGGGTGTTTGGGGGGTGAAGGGAAGTACACTCATCTCCCATCTCCTTGTCCCACATTTCCCTTTTACCTTCCCAACCCACCTCCCTCTGGCTTTACATTTCACAGTTCTTGTCCTTATCCAACACGTTTTATCACTTTAACCTTCAGCCTTTGTCACTTACTCCACCCATCTGCCCATCACCCACTCACCTGTATCCACCCATCACCTGTCAGGCAGTGCCCCACCCCCACCTCATTTCCAGCTTTCTCCCGTATTTCAGTCTGAAGGCTCCCGACCTGATTAGTCATGTCCATTTCTTCAGTTACTGCCCGACCCACCAGGTTCCTCCAGCATTGTTGTTTATGCTCAAGATTCCAGCGCCCCAAATTCAAAGAACCGTGAATAAAAAATAATTAGAGATAGTGTGGAAACAGGCCGTCTGGCCCACCGAGTCTGCACAATCCAGCGATCACCCCGTACACTAGCACTATCCTACACACTAGGGACAGTTTACTAAAACCAATTAACCTACAAATCTCCGAGCCAGCCTACAGATGCTGCCTGACCCATTGAGTTCCTCCAGCTCTGCTTTATTGCTAAAGATCCAGCATCCTGAATTATAAAACCCTTGACCAAAAATAAATAGGAAACCCCATTGTTAATCTTTCAAAAACTTATCCCACTGAAACCAAAAGAGGGGTTGAAATAGGAGCCTTACCTTCACACCATCTCCATGAAGATCAAATCCAGATAGACTGGATAACGTTGCAGGAACGTTACAGGGCGTGCAGCAGTTCACAATGTCAGAGGAAACCCGACCGCAACAGACCAGACTTTACTTTAACTGACAAAAACATTGAATTAAATGAGACTTGTGTATCAGGAGAACAGCAATGGGGAAGAAGTTTATTCCATCTCACACCAACATTTGGAAGAACGGGAAGACTGTAACCCCGGCAGATACTTCCAGCAACACAGGTCCAGTCCTTGGAGATCCTGGGTAGAAACAAACAAATTATTCAGAGGATGAAAGCAGAAAGCAAACAGATTGCAGCAACGCAGACACTCGCCAAACCAAATATATAGACCGACTTTAAAGAACTACAGTAGGGTGAATGGAAGGGGCAGGATGGGTAAATTGTAATAAAACTCAAGAGCCATGACTATTAAACTCACTTTCCCTAGGATAACTTTAACCAAGGAATAACTAGGTCAGAAACAGTGCTGGAGGTACTCAGTGGGTCAGGCACCATCTGCCCGACTGCAAAGGAATGGACAGATGTTTCAGATCAGGACCTTTCTTCAGAGTGATGGAGTTGGGAGAAAGCTGGAAAGAGATGGGAGCAGGACAAAGCCTGGTGAGTGATGCTGGATACAGTTGGGACTGATTAGCAGAGAGGGGAGTAGTGACAAAGGCTAGAGGTGAAGAGGAGACAAATATCAGACAAGAAGAGGTGTGACATGCAAAGCCAGAGGGAGGGATCTGGGAAAGACAGGAATGTGGGACAAGGATGAGCGTACATTAGAGGGGAAAGGAGTAGGGTGACCGGAGTGTTGAGTGAGGTGCACACCAGGGTGGGGAGTGTAGGGAAAGAGTGGATGTCCCTTCATCAGTACACTCATCCCCATCTCCAAATCACATTCCCTTTTATCCCTTCTGGTCCCATTACACCCGGATACCCGTCCCATTACACCCGCAGACCCATCCCATTACACCCACAAACCCCGCTCCAGCTTTACATTTCACACCTCTGGAATATTTTGTCATCTTTTCACCTCTAGCCTTTGTCCTTTTCTCCACCATCTGCAATTCATCCCTTCACCTGCATCCACCCATCACTTGCCAAGCTTTGCCCCATTTCCCTTTTCTAACCTTCTCCCACTACTCCAGTCTGAAGGCTTCCAAGCTGATAAGTCATCTGTCCATTTCCTCTACATATGTTGCCCGACCCACTCAGTTCTGCCAGCACTGTTTATTTGTTCCATGGCATGGCCAAAGCCCAGATAAATCCCTGTTAGGATGAGGGCCAAGACAATGAGGAAGTGGGGAGTCTAATGAAGGCAAGTGGATTTGGACAAGGGTAATGATCTCATGGGTCAGACCAAAGTGGCCGTTCCCCAGCCAAGACCTCAGATTGGACGAGTCTTCAGGTCATCGTTTCCTCAAGCACAAGTACACACCACGCAAAGTCCAGAGACAGAAGGCAGCGGCATCCAGTCAAGTGCTGACAGGAGAAGGTGATCATTGGTATCATGCTGGCAGAGGGGAATCCACCACATTGGCATGTGGAACCAATATCTCACCCCCCATACATCTCCCTCACTGTCCCCACCCTGATCAACAGCCCCAGGTACAGGCAGAAACTCACTACTAAATAGAGACACAAGTACATACCAGTGGTCCCTGTTAAACTCCTTCAAGTAGGCCCAGACCACAACTTTAGTGAATAAACCTTAACGAGGGGGAGGGGAAATGTAATCTTTAAACTAAAGTGGGCCCCAAGCTGAGACAGGCTGAGCCCAATTAGAGAAATCACCTCTTAATCTTTCCCAAACCTTCATCCACACTGAAGCCCAAGAGAAGGTTCTAAACAGGGGTCTTACCTTTGTACCAACTCCATAACCATATTCACATAGAACAAGTTATATACAAAACAAACCAATGACACGTTAGTGACTTGAAGTCTGCCGACATCCTCCTTCACACTGGACATCTAGAGATGAAGAGATTCCAATTGAGATTAAATGTCGTGAGAAACCAGATCAGCCATTGAAAGGATTGTAGTGAACCCTACAGGGTAGCAGAATACATTGACTACTGTAATTCACTGGCACAACAACATGTCAGCTTTGTTGAAGGGCAGCACAGTGGCACAGCGGTAGAGTTGTTGCCTTACAGCACCAGAGACACGGGTTCTGTACGGAGTTTGTACATTCTCCCAGTGACCAAGTGGGTTTTCTCAGAGATCTTCAGGCTAGATGCAGGAAGATTGTTCCCGATGTTGGGGAAGTCCAGAACAAGGGGTCACAGTTTAAGGATAAGGGGGAAATATTTTAGGACTGAGATGAGAAAATCATTTTTTACACAGAGTGGTGAATCTGTGGAATTCTCTGCCACAGAGGGTAGTTGAGGCCAGTTCATTGGCTATATTTAAGAGGGAGTTAGATGTGGCCATTGTGGCTAAAGGGATCAGGGGGTATGGAGAGAAGGCAGGTACAGGATACCGAGTTGGATGATCAGCCATGATCATATTGAATGGCTGTGCAGGCTCGAAGGGCCGAATGGCCTCCTCCTGCACCTATTGTCTATGTTTCTATCCAACGATGTGCAGGTTTGTAGGTTAATTGACTTGGTATAAATGCAACATTGTCCCTAGTGTGTGTAGGATAGTGTTAATGTGCGGGGATCGCTGGTCGGTGCAGACTCTGTGGGCCAAACAAAGGGCCTGTTTCCGCGCTGTGTCTCTAAATGTGAAACTTACCATGTCACATGAAGTGTTCTCCCCGACACTGCCCCTGATACTGTGCCCTTTACCATGGACATTGAAACCCTGTGCACAAACAGAAACAGATAGGAGCATACAGGCAGTTCAAATATCTGGAGAAACACACCATGACAAACCAGATACTACTTTAATTGACAAGAAATACTTTGAATTAAATGAGATGTACAAGTAAAGGAACAGTAGTGAAGTTTGACCCAGTTTATGCAACATTTGGCAGAATGGGGAAGATAGTCTAATCCTGGCAGACTCTTCCTGCATCAGAGGACCCAGTCTTTGGAGATCCTGGGTGGAAACTAACACTAATTGGTCACCCCTTTAGAAAGGAGCAGAGAGGAGAGGAAATGGATTCTGGCAACAGACACAAACATACTAAACCAAATACAGATTTAGACCAATTCCAAACAAAGCTACAGTTGGGTGAATGGAAGGGGCAAGATTACTTAATGGTAATGATTTAAACACAAGTGTCATCAACATTAAACTACTTTCCCTGCAACAGCAGCCAACTAGGATGACTTTAACCTGGGAATGTAACCTGGTCTAAAACAAAGTGCTGGAGGTACTCAGTGGGTCAGGCAACATCTGCCTGCCTGCAAAGGGAATGGACAGATGTTTCAGGTTGGGATCCTTCTTCAGACTGATGGAGTAGGGTAGAGAAAGTGGAAATGAAACTAACATTAATTGGTCACCTTCACAAAAGAGCAGAGAGGAGAGGAAATGGATTCTGGCAACAAACACACTCAAACCAAATGTAGATTTAGACAAATTCCAAAACTACAGTAGGGTGAACGGCAGGATTGATAATTTGTAATGAGACTTCAAGTGTCATCAACATTAAACTACTTTCCCTGCAACAGCAGCCAACTAGGATGACTTTAACCAGGGGATGTAACCTGGTCCAAAACAAAGTGCTGGAGGTACTTGGCACATCATACACCATCTACCCGACCACAAAGGGAATGGACAGATGCTGTTGTTTCCTGTTGGGACCCTTTCAGACTGATGGAGTTGGGTTGAGAAAGTGGGAAAGAGGTGGGAGCAGGACAAAGCCTGGTACATGATCAGTGGATACAGGGGAGAGGGTGATGGGTTGTGACATTGGCTAGGGGTGACAAGGAGACAAAAGGTGCAACAGATGAGAAGAGTGAAACGTAAAGCTGGAGGGAGGGATACGGGTGGAAGGGGATAGAGTGAAATATGAGACTGGTTTGGGAGGTGAGCATACACAGGGAAGGAGCAGAGTGACCAAGGTGTTGAGGGAAGTGTTCACACCAGGATGGGGGTGCAGGGAAAGAGGGGGTTCCTATCATCAGGGTTGGGGGGGGGGGGTGCAGGGAAGGATGGGGTTCCCATCACCAGGGTGGGAGTGCAGGGAAAGATGGGGTTCCCATCATCAGGGTGGGGTGTGGGTGCAGGGAAAGATGGGGTTCCCATCACCAGGGTGTGGGGTGCAGGGAAAGATGGGGTTCCCATTACCAGGGTAGGGGGATGCAGGGAAAGAGGGGGTTCCAATCACTGGGGTGGGGGGGAAAGAGGGGGTTTCCATCACCAGGGTGAGGTGCTCGGAAAGAGGGGGTTCCTATCACCAGAGTGGGGAGTGCAGGGAAAGAGGGGGTTCCCATCACCAGGGTGGGGGGAGTGCAGTGAAAGAGGGGGTTTCTATCACCAGGGTGGGGGTGCAGGGAAAGAGGGGGTTCCCATCACCAGGGTGGGGGGGCATGCCAAGAGTGGGGTTCCCATCACCAGGGTGGGGGGGCATGCTGGGAAAGAGGGGGTTCCTATCACCAGGGTGGGGAGTGCAGGGAAAGAGGGGTTCCCATCACTCTAACAAGAGGATTTCAGTATAGAGGCTCTTCTGCAGTTGTACAGGGCTCTGGTGAGACCACATCTGGAGTATTGTGTCCAGTTTTGGTCTCCTACTTTGAGGAAGGACATCCTTGTGATTGAGGCAGTGCAGCATAGGTTCGCGAGATTGATCCCTGGGATAGCGGGGCTGTCACATGAGGAAAGATTCAAAAGAATAGGCTTGTATTCACTGGAGTTTAGAAGGAAGAGTGCTGACATGGATAGAGAAGTGGTTGGCAGACAGGAAACAAAGAGTAGGGATTAACAGGTCCCTTTCAGAATGGCAGGCATTGGTTAGTGGGGTACCGCAAGGCTCAGTGCTGGGACCGCAGCTATTTACAATATACATCAATGATTTGGATGAAGGGATTCAAAGTAACATTAGCAAATTTGCAGATGACACAAAGCTGGGTGGCAGTGTGAACTGTGAGGAGGATGCTATGAGAATGCAGGATGACTTGGACAGGTTGGGGAGTGGGCAGATGCATGGCAGATGAAGTTTAATGCGGATAAATGTGAGGTTATCCACTTTGGTAGCAAAAAAAGATAGATTACCATCTAAATGCCGTCAAGTTGGGAAAAGGGGAAGTACAACGGGATCTGGGGGTCCTTGTTCATCAGTCTATGAAAGTAAGCATGCAGGTACAGCAGGCAGTGAAGAAAGCGAATGGCATGTTGGCCTTTATAACAAGAGGAATCGAATATAGGAGCAAAGAGGTCCTTCTGCAGTTGTACAGAGCCATAGTGAGACCACACCTGGAGTATTGTGTGCAGTTTTGGTTCCCTAATTTGAGGAAGGACATTCTTGCTATTGAGGGAGTGCAGCGTAGGTTCACCAGGTTAATTCCCGGGATGGCGGGACTCTGGAGTTCAGAAGGATGAGAGGGTATCTCATTGAAACATGTCTGAAGAAGGGTTTCGGCCCGAAACGTTGCCTATTTCCTTCGCTTCATAGATGCTGCTGCACCCGCTGAGCTTCTCCAGCATTTTTGTGTACCTTCGATTTTCCAGCATCTGCAGTTCCTTCTTTAACAAGATTGTTAATGGCTTGGACACGCTAGAGGCAGGAAACATGTTCCCAATGTTGGGGGAGTCCAGAACCAGGGGCCACAGTTTAAGAATAAGGAGTAAGCCATTTAGAACAGAGACGAGGAAACGCTTTTCCACACAGAGAGTGGCGAGTCTGTGGAATTCTCTGCCTCAGAGGGCGGTGGAGGCCGTTCCTCTGGATACTTTCAAGAGAGAGCTAGATAGGGCTCTTAAAAATAGCGGAGTTAGGGGATATGGGAAGGCAGGAACAGGGTACTGATTGGGGATGATTAGCCATGATCACAGTGAATGGCGGTGCTGGCTCGAAGGGCCGAATGGCCTCCTCCTGCACCTATTTTCTATGTTTCTATGTCACCTATCCATGTTCTCCACAGATGCTGCCTGACCCCTGCTGAGTTACTCCAGCACTCTGTGTAACGTCACCTATCCAAGTTCTCCAGATGCTGACTTTGACCCGCTGAGTTACTCCAGCATTTTGTCTTTTGAGCAAGAGTATCCAATTATCTTTACAAATATCTTTACAACAGTCTGTCCAGTCCAAAGCTCAATGAATGACCACTCAACACATCACACACAGATTCCTTTCACCTGAAAGTCCTTCATAAGAATTCATAATAAACAAGCTGTGATTAGGGTGGTTAAACATTAACCATTTCACACAAGTGGTTAACAACTAGTTCACATTAACTTTTCTCAACCAAGTACAATGTAGATCCCCTTTAAATTCCTTGCTGTCTTCTTAATCATAACAATTAGTCATCAACTGAAAACCAGTCTTCATAAAGGGCCCCAATTAAAACACAACTGGACATCTATCTGGGAGACAAATTCATTCTTGCCACTGCCTTCATGAAGTAAATGGAACCTCAACAACAATTCTTGGCAATATCCTCATAAATCTTGACTGCACCCTTTCCAAGGGTCTCCAAACATTGAGACAGATCAGATCGGGGAATTTTATACATCCTTACTCCAATCCACAGCAGACCAATTGTTCCAAATCACTGGGTTCACAGTAAGAATGCCCCTCAGTCCTCTTCAGCCCAATATTCTACATTATCCCTGCATCTGTTCCACATTGTGCATCAATCAATAACAGTTATCACTGATCAACATTAAACAGTAAAATGTAGAAACAACGAACTGCAGATGCTAGTTTTTTGTACCAGAGACAGGGCTGCCAACATTGGGTGAGAGTTGTGTGAGAAATTGTGAGGGAGCCTAGCGACCGAGGGGGGGGGGGGGGGGTGGTGGTGGCCCTCCCACTCATGGTAGGGAGCTTCTGCATTTTTCACCTTGAAATTGTGCAATCTGGTGCATACTGTAGCGAGTCTTAATTAGATTAGGCTAAATTACATTCCTAATAACATTCCACAGTAGAGCCAGGCTCTGATCAACAGGTGCAACACATGAATGACCCTAGTATATTCATGTATGGAAATCAGATTATAATTCATGCTGCTATACATATATATAGAGATAGAAACAAAAACATAGAAACAAGGCAAGAGGAGTCAGACTTCCATCACTGTTCTGCACAAATATATCAACCTTACCCTTAGAAAAAATAATGCCACATATTCAACCGTGTATGGTTCAATGAAATTAAGATATATGTAAAACATATGGAAACAGGCCCTTCGGCCCACCAAGTCCACACCGACCAGTAATCTACCATACACCAGTTGTATCCTACACGCCAGGGACAATTTACAGAAGCCAATTAACGTACAAACCTGCACTTCTTTCAGATGTGGGAGAAACCGGAATATCCAGAGAAAACCATGTGGTCATAAGGAGAATGTACAAATACTGTACAGACAGCACTCGTAGTCAGGATCAAATCTGGGTCTGTGGTGCTGCAAGGCAGCAACTCTACTGCTGCGCCACCCCATTAAATTCTTTTTTTCTGTTATATATTTATTATGGTGTCACGTCAATAAAGATGAACACACGATTCTGATTTCTGTCCTTAATTGGATAACACACATCTCCAGTCATTGTGTTTTATGGCTGGTTTTCAGCCTCTTCAGTCTGAAGGTCTCAACCCGAAACATCACCTATTCTTTCTCTCCAGAGATGCTGCCTGTCCTGCCGAGTTATTCCAGCTTTTAGTGTCTATCTTCAGTTTAAACCACCATCTGCAGTTCCTTCTTACAGTGACAGTGACCCGGGGTGGGGGGTGAGGGACAGTGACCCGGGGGTCTGGGGGGGGGGGTGAGGGACAGTGACCCGGGGGGGTGAGGAACAGTGACCCAGGGGTCTGGGGGGGGGGGGTGAGGGACAGTGACCCAGGGGTCTGGGGGGGGGGTGGGGGGGTGAGGGACAGTGACCCAGGGGTCTGGGGGGGGAGGGGCGAGGGACAGTGACCCGGGGGTCTGGGGGGGGGGGTGAGGGACAGTGACCCGGGGGTCTGGGGGGGGGTGAGGGACAGTGACCCGGGGGTCTGGGGGGGGGTGAGGGACAGTGACCCAGGGGTCTGGGGGGGGTGGGGGGAGTGAGGCATCGGAGCGGAGCTATAGGGAGGTTTCACGGCAGTGGGGTCACGACCCATGACCTGTACTGTTGCTACGCTACACCAAGTGGATTACACGCGATGAACTGCAGGTAAGCACTGACCATTGTTTCCAGAGTAGCAGACCCGTTAAAACCCCCGAAATTGTCAAATTTTGCGCTGTAAATAATTGTGGAAATCGGGATAAGCGCGAGAGACATTTATCCAACTTCAGAATTCCAAAAGTGAAGCGAAATGACGGTAGATAGAAGCGAGAGCTGAAGGGACAACAACAGCTAAAGTACTTGGCGAACATTGGCCGTTTGCTCACTGCATTTCATCAACAGTAAGGCATTATTTGTGTTTTTTCTTGATTCCTTTGGCATCTAAAAAGTTTCACAAGTGATAAATCTGGCTGTAAAATTTTAAAATCGCCCATGGTTCTCAAGTGGGTTTTTACAAACAAAAAGAAAACGCCTCTGAAGCAAAATTTACAGCCAGATTTATCACTTCTGAGACTTTTTAAGATACCAAAGGATTCAAGAAAAACCACAAATAATGCCTTACTGTTGATGAAATGCAGTGAACAAACGCGATAATTCCCAATATCGATATCTGCATGGCCAATGTTCACCAAGCACTTTAGCTGTTGTTGTCCCTTCAGCTCTCGCTTATATTTACTGTCATTTCGCTTCACTTTTGGAATTCTGAAGTTGGGTAAATGTCTCTCACAGTTACCCCGCCTTCCACAGTAATTATAGCGCAACAATTCAACATTTTGGCGGGTTTTAACAGGTAGGAAAGTACGCGTTTCTTGCATTAATAACATATATCTGAAGCTGCGATGTCCTCCAGATGGATTGAGTGGCTCCGTGCGTCAAGCCCTATCACCCAGTGCAACCCCCCTATAGCCAGAGATTCATCCCCGCTCCTGGCCGGGGTTAAAACTCCATGCGGTGTGGATGGACAGAGCGGCCAGACACAGAGACACAGAGCCGCCGGACACAGGTGAGGGTGTGAGGTGTGAGCGGGAGATGTCTCTCACCGATCACACCGGCATCTGCACGGGAATGTGAATGCGGGTGAGGCAGCATCTACAGAGCGAGAGACAAAAATGCTGGAGAAATGCTCGAGTCTGAAGAAGAGTCAAACTCACACAAAGATGCTGCTTCGCCCGCTGAGTTTCTCCAGCATTTTTGTCCACATTGCCATTTTAAATAGTGCGCGATGGGCTCAAGCCAATTAAATTCTTTACGGGGAACCCGCCGACAGAAAACTATTCTCATTGGTGAGTGTGGAGGAAGAATATATATATATATCTATCTATATATATCCTCCACACTCACCAATGAGAATAGTTTTCTGTCTTTGATTAATTCTCCAGACTTGTTACATATTCTCTTGTAATATATATATGTTATGTATATAACAAAAGGAATATAACAAGAGAATATATATCAAGTCTGGAGAATTAATCAAAGACACAAACACTTTAAGATAAAGCAATAGTGTTCTCACTCACCTCCTGTCCTGGAAACGAAGACACCTCAGACACAAGAGAAGACTCCCTGTCTCGACCATGAGCACCGCTTGCAAGGTGGGACTCGACATGTCCCAACGTCAGCCCAGGACAACTACACTCACTCACACACACAACTCCCCCTTTTATACACAGCAGCTGGCAATTCCCTAATCAGCTCCAATCTAGCCAATTACCACATTAACCCACCAGTCGCCAATCAATGTTTGTTGCACACATGATGATATCCACCTGGGGGCAGTAGTTGATTGTCTGTTGATTCATTGCTGCCATTTCACTTTGTCAGAAAAGATGATAAGACATAAGAGCAGAATTAGAATGTTCGACCCTCTGAAACTCCACCGTTCTGAGGAAAGACATTCTTGCCATGGAGGGACAAGGGGTCACAGTTTAAGGATAAAGGGGAAATCCTTTAGGATCGAGATGAGACAAACATTTTTTACACAGAGAGTGGTGAATCTCTGGAACTCTCTGCCACAGAAGGTAGTTGAGGCCAGTTCATTGGCTATATTTAAGAGGGAGTTAGATGTGGCCCTTGTGGCTAAAGGGATCAGGGGGTATGGAGAGAAGGCAGGTACAGGATACTGAGTTGGATGATCAGCCATGATCATATTGAATGGTGGTGCAGGCTCGAAGGGCCGAATGGCCTACTCCTGCACCTATTTTCTATGTTTCTATGTTTCTATGTTCGATCATAGCTGATCTATCTTTCCCTCTCAACCCCATTCTCCTGCCTTTTCCCCTTAACCCTTGATGACCTTACTAATCGAGAACCTGTCAATCTCCGCTTTAAAAATATCCAATGACGGCCTCCAAAACCTTCTGTGGCATTGAATTCCACATTCACCACCCTCTAGCTAAAGAAATTCCTTCTCATCTCCTTTCTAAAGTACATACTTTTATTCCGAGGCTGTTCCCTCTGGTCCTAGACTCTCTCACTGGTGGAAACAACCTTTTAGTTTTAGTTTAGACATATAGCACAGAAACAGGCCCTTCCGCCCACCGTGTGCACACTGACCTGCAATCATCCCGTACACTAGCACCACCCCACACACAAGGGACAATTTTACAATTATCAAATTACCAAAGCTAATTAACCTACAAACCTGTACGTCTTTGGAGTGTGGGAGGAAACCAGAGCATGAAATCATGTGCTGGCGAAAGAGATTTGGACTTGACATCATATTTGGCACAGACTGTGGGCCAGAGGGCCTGTACTGTTGTATGTAGACACAAGGAATTTCAGCTGCTTGTTAACAAAAAAGTCACAAAGTGTTGGAGTTACTCAGAGGGCCAGGCAGCATCTCTGGAGAACATGGATAGGTGACAGTTCTGGTCAGGAACTTTCAGACTGCTAATCTGCAGACTGAAGAAGGGTCCAGTCCAATAACATCACCTATCCATGTTCTCCAGAGATGCTGCCTGACCCGCTGAGTTACTCCAGCACTCTGTGAAAGTCACCTATCCATGTTCTCCACAGATGCTGCCTGACCCGCTGAGTTACTCCAGCACTCTGTGAAACGTCACCTATCCATGTTCTCCATAGATGCTGCCTGACCCGCTGAGTTACTCCAGCACTCTGTATTTCCACCTTTCCAGGTTTGATGTTGCACTCTTGCCAAAATGGAACATGACTGAGGTTGAATGAGGTTCATGACGAGACAACCCGTGTTGTTGAGCGGACTCTGCCCGTGCCTCCAAGCCGTGAAGTAGGGAACCTGCTGCCCTCATCTCAGCCGAACTGTGGTCACTGGAAAATAAATACAAGCAGCAGTCTCTGGAGTGGGCCGGACAGCCCTGTGTTTGAACCTGCTTGTATATGTGTACATGCATCTTAGTACCTGCGTGTGTATGTGCGTGTTGGTACACGCATATGTACATGGATATACGTACGTGCATATGTATACATGCGTGTACGTGCATCAGTACATGTGTACATACACGTTTGTGTGCATGTACACACATAAGTAGTACACACAGACGTACATATGCATAGGTATGCAAATACACACATATATGCATGTATACACACAGTCCCACAGAAACAGATGCACTCACATATAATCACATGCACCAGCACATGTGCAAACACATGCACTTGTATACATACATGCATATATGTACACATGTACTACACATATACATGTATAAACATGTGTATGTATGTGCATGTGTGTACTGATGAGTGTTAGCATATATGTGCATGTACATGTCTACGTATGTGTGTGTGCATGTATATCATGTGTATGTATGTGCGACTGTGCCTGTTTATATCCAAATGCATATTTGTGTGTGCATGTACATGTGTATACATGCATATGTACATGCATGTACGTGCACATGTGCCTGTGTGTGTTTATACATGTGTGTGTATGCATGTGTGCGTTTACGTATATACGTACATGTGTATGCACAACTGCATGTGGACGTGCAACTGTGTATATGTATGTGTACTTGTGAGCATACTTATGCATGTATGCACCTGTGTTTTCATATATGTGCATGTAAGTATGTGTGTACTGTGTGTTTGTATACATGCATGTGCGTATGTACGTATGTGTGTACGTACATGTGTGTATATGTATCTGTCTGTGTGTATGTGTGTACGTACATGTGTGTATGTGTGTATATGTATCTGTCTGTGTGTATGTGTGTACGTACATGTGTGTATGTGTGTATATGTATCTGTCTGTGTGTATGTGGATATGTATGTGTCTGTGTGTATATGTATCTGTCTGTGTGTATGTGTGGGTATGTATGTGTCTGTGTCTTTGCCTGTGTGTGTACATGCCTGGGTCATTTGGCTCAGAGAGAGTTAGATAGAGCTCTAGGGGCTGGTGGAGTCAAGGGATATGGGGAGAAGGCAGGCACGGGTTATTGATGGGACGATCAGCCATGATCACAATGAATGGCGGTGCTGGCTAGAAGGGCCGAATGGCCTCCTCCTGCACCTATTTTCTATGTTTCTATGTTTCTATGTTTATCCAGGGTGCACATGTGAGTGCATTCTGATATATTGGGGCATCATCAGCCCAACATAGAAACAGTTTTGGTCTCCTAATCTGAGGAAGGACATTCTTGCCATAGAGGGAGTACAGATAAGGTTCAACAGACTGATTCCTGGGATGTCAGGACTTTCATATGAGGAAAGACTGGATAGACTCGGCTTGTACTCGCTAGAATTTAGAAGACTGAGGGGGGATCTTATGGAAACTTACAAAATTCTTAAGGGGTTGGACAGGCTAGATGCAGGAAGATTGTTCCCGATGTTGGGGAAGTCCAGAACAAGGGGTCACAGTTTAAGGATAAAGGGGAAATCTTCTAGGACTGAGATGAGAAAAACATTTTTTACACAGAGAGTGGTGAATCTCTGGAATTCTCTGCCACAGAATGTAGTTGAGGCCAGTTCATTGGCTATATTTAAGAGGGAGTTAGATGTGGCCCTTGTGGCTAAAGGGATCAGGGGGTATGGAGAGAAAGCAGGTACAGGATACTGAGTTGGATGATCAGCCATGATCATATTGAATGGCGGTGCAGGCTCGAAGGGTCGAATGGCCTACTCCTGCACCTATTTTCTATGTTTCTATGTTTCTATCCTCGAAAAATTCTATAAGATTCGTCAGACATGATTTACCTTTTATAAATCCATGCTGACTTTGTCCAATGATTTCACCACTTTCCAAATGTGCTGCTATCCCATCTTTAATAACTGACTCTAGCATTTTTCCCACTACTGATGTTATACTAACTGGTCTTTAATTCCCCGTTTTCCCTCTCCCTCCCTTTTCAAAAATAAAATTGACAGTCTCACTGATGTGAAAGGCTTTATTTTGCATTAAATAAAATGTTTGTACTTGGTTTGCAGCTGGAAACGTAAGGTTGCAGACAACTTTCACACGTTATGTGTTTGACAGTTGAATCCTGTCTCCAAAAGCCCAAAGAGTAAATATGCATGAGGACAGGCAATTAACTCATGTATTGTTTGTCCGCTGTTTGTTTTGAACTGTGAATCCTATCTTCAAGAAGGACCACATTAAATATGCAGAATGCAGGCAATTAAAACAGGGCTTCAATTGCAAAGGCCTCAATGGCTTGTAAGTGCATGTTTGTTTATTAAGAAACGCAGAAACATAGAAAATAGGTGCAGGAGCAGGCCATTCATACCTTTGAGCCAGCACCACCATTCATTGTGATCATGGCTGATCGTCCACAATCAATAACCCGTGCCTGCCTTCTCCCCATATCCCTTGACTCCACCAGCCCCTAGAGCTCTATCTAACTCTCTCTTAAATCCATCCAGTGATTTGGCCTCCACTGCCCTCTGTGGCAGGGAATTCCACAAATTCACAACTCTCTGGGTGAAAAAGTTTCTTCTCACCTCAGTCTTAAATGGCCTCCCCTTTATTCTAAGACTGTGGCCCCTGGTTCTGGACTCGCCCAACATTGGGAACATTTTTCCTACATCTAGCTTGTCCAGTCCTTTTATAATTTTATAAGTTTCTATAAGATAATCCCTCATCCTTCTAAACTCCAGTGAATATAAGCCTAGTCTTTTCAATCTTTCCTCATATGACAGTCCCGCCATCCCAGGGATCAATTTTGTGAACCTACGCTGCACTGCCTCAATCACAAGGATGTCCTTCCTCAAATTAGGGGACCAAAACTGTACACAATACTCCAGATGTGGTCTCACCAGAGCCCTATACAACTGCAGAAGAACCTCTTTACTCCTATACTGAAATCCTCTTGTTATGAAGGCCAACATTCCATTAGCTCAATGAGTTCCGCGCCCACCAGACTTGGAGCTCTTCTACCGTCGCCTCCGCCTCACTGTGTTCTTCCATGGGAAGGAGTCCTCGCCCCCTATTGTTGATCCCTTATCCCGTCTCCAACGGACCCCCTCCTCTTGGACCCCCCCCTCATGGCCTTCCGGCTTTAGACCATTTTATTCAAAACTGCCAGCGGGACATCAACCCCCTCAACTTCTCCACTCCCCTGTCTCACTCTAACCTCCCCCCCCCCCTGAATGTACAGCCATCGACTCACTCCGCAACAACCCAGACAGGCTGATCAAACCCACCGACAAGGGAGGTGCCATGGTAGTCTGGCGTGTCGATCTCTACAAAGCTGAGGCCACGCGTCAACTCTCGGACACCTCCTCCTACTAACCCCTAGACCATGACCCCACTGACGAGCACCAGGCCACTATCTCTAGCACCATCACTGACTTCATCAACTCCGACTCCCTGCCCGACCGAGCCTCCAACCTCATCGTTCCCCAGCCCCGCACGGCCCGATTTTACCTTCTCCCCAAAATCCACAAATCTGACTGTCCTGGTAGACCCATATCTCTGCCTGTTCGTGCCCCACCGAACTCATTTCCACCTACCTCGACTCCATCCTATCCCCCTGGTTAAATCCCTCCCTACCTATGTTCAAGACACCTCAAACACTCTCCGTCATCTCCGGGCAAATACAAGGTGTAGCTATGGGCACACGCATGGGCCCCAGCTACGCCTGCCTCTTTGTAGGGTGTGTCGAACAATCCTTGTTCGATACGTACCAGGGCCCCATCCCCGACCTCTACCTCCACTACATTGATGACTGCATTGGTGCTACCTCCTGCACCCACACTGACTTCATCCATTTCACCACTAACTTCCATCTGGCACTCAAATACACCTGGACCATTTCCGACACTTCCCTACCATTTCTTGACCTCACTATCTCCATCGCAGGTGATAGACTTTTGACCGACATCCACTACAAGCCCACTGACTCCCTATGGCTATCTAGACTACACTTCTTCCCACCCTGCTTCCTGTAACGACTCCATCCCCTATTCCCAATTCCTCCGTCTACACCGCATCTGCTCCCAGGATGAGGTGTTCCACACCAGGGCATCGGAGATGTCCTCATTCTTCAGGGAACGGGGGTTCCCCACCACCACTATAGATGAGGCTCTCACCAGGGTCTCTTCTATACCCCGTAAAACTGCTCTCTCTCCCCATCCCCCCACTCGTAACAAGGGCAGAGTCCCCCTAGTCCTCAAATTTCACCCCACTAGCCGTCACATACAACAAATAGTCCTCCGACATTTTCACCACCTCCAACGTGACCGCACCACTGGCCACATCTTCCCATCACCCCCCTGTCTGCTTTCCGCAGAGACCGTTCCCTCCGTAACTCCCTTGTCAATTCTTCCCTTCCCTCCCGTACTACCCCCTCCCCGGGAACTTTCCCTTGCAACTGCAAGAGATGCAACACTTGTCCCTTCACTTCCCCCCTCGACTCCATCCAAGGACCCAAGCAGTCGTTCCAGGTGCGACAGAGGTTCACCTGCATCTCCTCCAACCTCATCTATTGCATCCGCTGCTCTAGATGTCAGCTGATCTACACCGGTGAGACCAAGCGTAGGCTTGGCGATCGTTTCGCCGAACACCTCCGGTCGGTCCGCATTAACCAACCTGACCTCCCGGTGGCTCAGCACTTCAACTCCCCCTCCCAATCCGAATCTGACCTTTCTGCCCTGGGCCTCCTCCATGGCCAGAGTGAGGCCCACCGGAAATTGGAGGAGCAGCACCTCATATTCCACTTGGGCAGTTTGCACCCTAGTGGCATGAACATTGACTTCTCCAATATCCGGTAGCCCTTGCTGTCTCCTCCCCTTCTCAGCTCTCGCTCAGCCCTCGGGCTCCTCCTCTTCCTTTCTCCTTTCTTCTCACCACCACTCCCCCCCCCCTCCACCCCCATCCTACATCCGTCTGAAGAAGGGTTTCGGCCTGAAACGTTGCCTATTTCCTTCGCACCATAGATGCTGCTGCACCCGCTGAGTTTCTCCAGCACTTTTGTCTACATTCCATTAGCTTTCTTCACTGCCTGCTGTACCTGCACGCCAACTTTCAGTGATCGGTGTACAAGAACACCCAGGTCTCACTGTACTTCCATCTTACCTAACCTAACCCCATTGAGATAATAATCTGCCCCCTTGTTTTTGCCGCCAAAGTGGATAACCTCACATTTATCTATATTATACTGCATCTGCCACGCATCTGGCCACTCACTCAACCTGTCCAGGTCATCCTGCAACCACCTAACATCCTCATCACAGTTCACACTGCCACCCAACTTGCTAGTGTTGCTCCTAATTCCCTCTTCCAATTCATTAATATATATGGTAAACAGTTACGGCCCCAACACCAAGCCTTGCGGCACTCCACTCGCCACTGCCTGCCATTCTGAAAAGGACCCGTTCACTCCTACTCTTTGCTTCCTGTCTGCCAACCAATTTTCTATCTATGTCAACACCCTACCCCAAATACCATGTGCTCTAATTTTAGTCACCAGTCTCCAGTGTGGGACCTTATCAAAAGCTTTCTGAAAGTCAAGATACACTACATCCACTGGCTCCCCTTCATCCATTTTACTTGTCACATCCTCAAACAATTCCAGAAGATTAGTCAAGCATGATTTCCCTTTCATAAATCCATGTTGACTTGGACTAATCCTTTTACTGCTATCCAAATGCCCCATTATTACCTCTTTAATAATTGACTCCAGCATCTTTCCCACCACCAATGTCAGGCTAACCGGTCTGTAATTCCCCGTTTTCTCTCTCGCTCCTTTCTTGAAAAGTGGGATAACATTATCTATCCTCCAATCCACAGGAACTGTTCCTTAATCTATTGAACATTGGAAAATGATCACCAATGCGTCCACTATTTCTAGAGCCACCACCCTGATGACCCTGGGATGCAGACCATCCGGCCCAGGGGATTTATCATCCTTCAGTCCCATTAGCCTACCCAATACTATTTCTCGCCTAATGACAATTTCTTTCTGTTCCTCGACCCCCTTAGATCCTCTGTCCTCCAGTACATCTGGGAGATTGTTTGTGTCTTCCTTAGTGAAGACAGATCCGAAGTACCTATTCAACTCTTCTGCCATTTCCTTGTTGCCCATAATAATTTCACCCGTGTCTGCCTTCAAGGGACCCACATTTGACTTTGCTACTCTTTTTCCCTTAACATATCTAAAGAAGCTTTTACTGTCCTTCTTTATATTCCTGGCCAGCTTCCCTTCGTACTTCATCTTTTCAGCCCGTATTGCCCGTTTTGTTTCCTTCTGTTGTCCTATAAAAGTTTCCCAATCCTCTGGCTTCCGGCTACTCTTTGCTGTGTTATACATCTTTTCTTTTAGTTTTATTCTATCCCTAACTTCTCTTGTCAGCCACGGTTGCCTCCTACTCCCCTTAGAATCTTTCTTACTTTTTGGAATGAAATGATCCTGTGTCTTCGGATTATGCCCAGAAATTCCTGCCATTGCTGTTGCACCGTCATTCCTGCTAGGATCCCTTTCCAGTCTACTTTGGCCAGCTCCCCTCTCATGCCTTCATAGTCCCCTTTGTTCAACTGCATCACTGCCACTTCCGATTTAACCTTCTCCTTCTCAAATTGCAGATTAAAACTAATCATATTATGATCACTACCTCCAAGCGGTTCCTTTACCTCGAGTTCTCTTATCATATCTGGTTCATTGGACAACACTAAATCCAGAATTGCCTTTTCTCTAGTCGGCTCCATTACAAGCTGCTCTAAGAATCCATCTCGGAGGCATTCTACAAACTCTCTTTCTTAGGGTCCTGAACCAACCTGATTTTCCCAGTCTACCTGCATATTGAAATCCCCCATCACCACAGTGGCATTACCTTTGTTACATGCCAGTTTTAACTCCTGCTGCAACTTACACCCTACATCCAGGCTACTATTTGGGGGTCTGTAGATAACACCAATTAGTGTCTTCTTGCCTTTACAATTCCTCAACTCAATCCACAGTGACTCTACCTTGTCAGTCCCTATGTCTTCCCTCGCAAGATACTGAATTCCTTCCCTCACCAGCAGAGCTACCCCCCCCCCCTCCTCTGCCCACCTGCCTGTCCTTTCTATAGGACGTATAACCCTGAATATCAAGTTCCCAGGCCCGATCCTCCTGGACTGGTTCTCCCTTATCCACGCTACTAGTTACATCCTCGAAAAATTCTATAAGATTCGTCAGACATGATTTAACGTTCATAAATTCATGCTGACTTTGTCCAATTTCACCACTTTCCAAATGTGCTGCTATCCCATCTTTAATAACTGACTCTAGCATTTTTCCCACTACCGATGTTAGACTAACTGGTCTGTAATTCCCCGTTTTCCCTCTCCCTCCCTTTTCAAAATTTAAATTGACAGTCTCACTGATGTGAAAGGCTTTATTTTGCATTAAATAAAATGTTTGTACTTGGTTTGCAGCTGGAAACGTAAGGTTGCAGACAACTTTCACACGTTATGTGTTTGACAGTTGAATCCTGTCTCCAAAAGCCCAAAGAGTAAATATGCATGAGGACAGGCAATTAACTCATGTATTGTTTGTCCGCTGTTTGTCTTGAACTGTGAATCCTATCTTCAAGAAGGACCACATTAAATATGCAGAATGCAGGCAATTAAAACAGGACTTCAATTGCAAAGGCCTCAATGGCTTGTAAGTGCATGTCTGTTTATTAAGAAACGCAGAAACATAGAAAATAGGTGCAGGAGGAGGCCATTCGTCCCTTTGAGCCAGCACCACCATTCATTGTGATCATGGCTGATCGTCCACAATCAATAACCCGTGCCTGCCTTCTCCCCATATCCCTTGACTCCACCAGCCCCTAGAGCTCTATCTAACTCTCTCGTAAATCCATCCAGTGTTTTGGCCTCCACTGCCCTCTGTGGCAGGGAATTCCACAAATTCACAACTCTCTGGGTGAAAAGGTTTCTTCTCACCTCAGTCTTAAATGGCCTCCCTTTATTCTAAGACTGTGGCCCTTGGTTCTGGACTCGCCCAACATTGGGAACATTTTTTCCTGTATCGAGCTTGTCCAGTCCTTTTATAATTTTATATGTTTCTATAAGATAATCCCTCATCCTTCCAAACTCCAGTGAATACAAGCCTAGTCCTTTCAATCTTTCCTTATATGAAAGTCCGGCCATCGCAGGGATCAATCTCGTGAACCTACGCTGCACTGCCTCAATCACAAGGATGTCCTTCCTCAAATTAGGAGACCAAAACTGCACGCAATACACCAGATGTGGTCTCACCAGAGCCCTATACAACTGCAGAAGAACCTCTTTACTCCTATACTGAAGTCCTCTTGTTATGAAGGCCAACATTCCATTAGCTCAATGAGTTCCGCGCCCACCAGACTTGGAGCTCTTCTACCGTCACCTCCACCTCACTGCGTTCTTCCATGGGAAGGAGTCCTCACCCCCTATTGTTGACCCCTTTTCCCATCTCCAACGGACCCCCTCCTCTTGGACCCCCCTCATGGCCTTCCGGCTTTAGACCTTTTTATTCAAAACTGCCAGCGGGACATCAACCCCCTCAACTTCTCCACTCCCCTGTCTCACTCCAACCTCTCCCCCCCTGAACGTACAGCCATCGACTCACTCCGCAACAACCCAGACAGGCTGATCAAACCCACCGACAAGGGAGGTGCCGTGGTAGTCTGGCGCTTCGATCTCTACAAAGCTGAGGCCACGCGCCAACTCTCGGACACCTCCTCCTACTTACCCCTGGACCATGACCCCACTGACGAGCACCAGGCCACTATCTCCAGCACGACTTCATCAACTCCAACTCCCTGCCCCCCCCCCCCCCCCGAGCCTCCAACCTCATCGTTCCCCAGCCCCGCACGGCCCGATTTTACCTTCTCCCCAAAATCCACAAACCTGACTGTCCTGGTAGACCCTTTGTCTCTGCCTGTTCGTGCCCCACCGAACTTATTTCCACATACCTCGACTCCATCCTATCCCCCTGGTTAAATCCCTCCCTACCTATGTTCAAGACACCTCAAACACTCTTCGTCATCTCCGGGCATTCCATTCTCTAGGCCCCCATCCCCTCATCTTCACCATGGATGTCCAGTCACTCTACAACTCCATCCCCCACCAGGATGGTCTCAAAGCCCTCCGGTTCTTCCTCGACCGGAGAACCAACCAATCCCCGTCTACAGATACTCTCCTCCGCCTAGCGGAGCTGGTCCTTCCCCTTAATAACTTCTCGTTTGACTCCTCCCATTTCCTCCAAATACAAGGTGTAGCTATGGGCACGCGCATGGGCCCCAGCTACGCCTGCCTCTTTGTAGGGTACGTCGAACAATCCTTGTTCGATACGTACCAGGGCCCCATCCCCGACTTCTACCTCCACTACATTGACGACTGCATTGGTGCTACCTCCTGCACCCACACTGACTTCATCCATTTCACCACTAACTTCCATCTGGCACTCAAATACACCTGGACCATTTCCGACACTTCCCTACCATTCCTTGACCTCACTATCTCCATCGCAGGTGATAGACTTTTGACCGACATCCACTACAAACCCACTGACTCCCTATGGCTATCTAGACTACACTTCTTCCCACCCTGCTTCCTGTAACGACTCCATCCCCTATTCCCAATTCCTCCATCTACGCCGCATCTGCTCCCAAGATGAGGTGTTCCACACCAGGGCATCGGAGATGTCCTCATTCTTCAGGGAACGGGGGTTCCCCTCCCCTACTATAGATGAGGCTCTCACCAGGGTCTCTTCTATACCCGGTAACTGCTCCCTCTCCCCATCCCCCCACTCGTAACAAGGGCAGAGTCCCCCTAGTCCTCACCTTTCACCCCACTAGCCGTCACATACAACAAATAGTCCTCCGACATTTTCACCACCTCCAACGTGATCCCACCACTGGCCACATCTTCCCATCACCCCCCTGTCTGCTTTCCGCAGAGACTGCTCCCTCCGGAACTCCCTGGTCTATTCTTCCCTTCCGCACCACCCCTCCCTGGGCACTTTCCCTTGCAACCGCAAGAGATGCAACACTTGTCCCTTCACTTCCCCCCTCGACTCCATCTAAGGACCCAAGCAGTCGTTCCAGGTGCGACAAAGGTTCACCTGCATCTCATCCAACCTCATCTATTGCATCCGCTGCTCTAGATGTCAGCTGCGCTACACCGGTGAGACCAAGCGGAGGCTTGGCGATCGTTTCGCCGAACACCTCCGGTCGGTCCGCATTAACCAACCTGATCTCCCAGTGGCTCAGCACTTCAACTCCCCCTCCCAATCCGAATCTGACCTTTCTGCCCTGGGCCTCCTCCATGGCCAGAGTGAGGCCCACCGGAAATTGGAGGAGCAGCACCTCATATTCCACTTGGGCAGTTTGCACCCTAGTGGCAATGAACATTGACTTCTCCAATATCCGGTAGCCCTTGCTGTCTCCTCCCCTTCTCAGCTCTCGCTCCGCCCTCGGGCTCCTCCTCTTCCTTTCTCCTTTCTTCTCCCCACCCCCCCCCCTCCACCTCCATCCTACATCCGTCTGAAGAAGGGTTTCGGCCTGAAACGTTGCCTATTTCCTTCGCACCATAGATGCTGCTGCACCCGCTGAGTATCTCCAGCATTTTTGTCTACATTCCATTAGCTTTCTTCACTGCCTGCTGTACCTGCACGCCAACTTTCAGTGACCGGTGTACAAGGACACCCAGGTCTCGCTGCACCTCCGCCTTTCCTAACCTAACCTCATTGAGATAATAATCTGCCCCCTTGTTTTTGCCGCCAAAGTGGATAACCTCACATTTATCTATATTATACTGCATCTGCCACACATCTGCCCACTCACTCAACCTGTCCAGGTCACCATGCAACCTCCTAACATCCTCATCACAGTTCATACTGCCACCCAACTTGCTAGTGTTGCTCCTAATTCCCTCTTCCAAATCATTAATATATATGGTAAACAGTTGCGGCCCCAACACCGAGCCTTGCGGCACTCCACTCGCCACTGCCTGCCATTCTGAAAAGGACCCGTTCACTCCTACTCTTTGCTTCCGGTCTGCCAACCAATTTTCTATCCATGTCAACACCCTATCCCCAATACCATGTGCTCTCATTTTAGTCACCAGTCTTGCGTGCGGGACCTTATCAAAGGCTTTCTGAAAGTCTAGATACACTACATCCACTGGCTCCCCTTCATCCATTTTACTTGTCACATCCTCAAACAATTCCAGAAGATTGGTCAAGCATGATATTCCTTTCATAAATCCACGTTGACTTGGACTAATCCTTTTACTGCTATCCAAATGCCCCATTATTACCTCTTCAATAATTGACTCCAGCATCTTTCCCACCACCAATGTCAGGCTAACCAGTCTGTAATTCCCCGTTTTCTCTCTCGCTCCTTTCTTGAAAAGTGGGATAACATTAGCTATCCTCCAATCCACAGGAACTGTTCCTTAATCTATTGAACATTGGAAAATGATCACCAATGCGTCCACTATTTCTAGAGCCACCTCCCTGATGACCCTGGGATGCAGACCATCCGGCCCAGGGGATTTATCATCCTTCAGTCCCATTAGCCTACCCAAGACTATTTCTTGCCTAATGACAATTTCTTTCAGTTCCTCTACCCCCTTAGATCCGCTGTCCTCCAGTACATCTGGGAGATTGTTTGTGTCTTCCTTAGTGAAGACAGATCCGAAGTACCTATTCAACTCTTCTGCCATTTCCTTGTTGCCCATAATAATTTCACCCATGTCTGCCTTCAAGGGACCCACATTTGACTTTGCTACTCTTTTTCCCTTAACATATCTATCGAAGCTTTTACTGTCCTTCTTTATATTCCTGGCCTGTTTCCCTTCGTACTTCAGCTTTTCAGCCCGTATTGCCCGTTTTGTTTCCTTCTGTTGTCCTATAAAAGTTTCCCAATCCTCTGGCTTCCAGCTACTCTTTGCTGTGTTATACATATTTTATTTTAGTTTTATTCTATCCCTAACTTCTCTTGTCAGCCACGGTTGCCTCCTACTCCCCTTAGCATCTTTCTTCCTTTTTGGAATGAAATTATCCTGTGTCTTCGGATTATGCCCAGAAATTCCTGCCATTGCTGTTCCACCGTCATTCCTGCTAGGATCCCTTTCCAGTCTACTTTGGCCAGCTCCCCTCTCATGCCTTCATAGTCCCCTTTGTTCAACTGCATCACTGCCACTTCCGATTTAAGCTTCTCCTTCTCAAATTGCAGATTAAAACTAATCATATTATGATCACTACCTCCAAGCGGTTCCTTTACCTCGAGTTCTCTTATCATATCTGGTTCATTGGACAACACTAAATCCAGAATTGCATTTTCTCTGGTCGGCTCCATTACAAGCTGCTCTAAGAATCCATCTCGGAGGCATTCTACAAACTCTCTTTCTTGGGGTCCTGAACCAACCTGATTTTCCCAGTCTACCTGCATATTGAAATCCCCCATCACCACAGTGGCATTACCTTTGTTACATGCCAGTTTTAACTCCTGCTGCAACTTACACCCTACATCCGGGCTACTATTTGGGGGTCTGTAGATAACACCAATTAGTGTCTTCTTGCCTTTACAATTCCTCAACTCAATCCACAGTGACTCTACCTCGTCAGTCCCTATGTCTTCCCTCGCAAGGGACTGAATTCCCTCCCTCACCAGCAGAGCTACCTCCCCTCCTCTGCCCACCTGCCTGTCCTTTCTATAGGATGTATAACCCTGAATATCAAGTTCCCAGGCCCGATCCTCCTGGACTGGTTCTCCCTTATCCACGCTACTAGTTACATCCTCGAAAAATTCTATAAGATTCGTAAGACATGATTTACCTTTCATAAATCCATGCTGACTTTGTCCAATTTCACCACTTTCCAAATGTGCTGCTATCCCATCTTTAATAACTGACTAGCATTTTTCCCACCACCGATGTTATACTAACTGGTCTGTAATTCCCCGTTTTCCCTCTCCCTCCCTTTTCAAAAATAAAATTGACAGTCTCACTGATGTGAAAGGTCTTTATTTTGCATAAAATAAAACGTTTGTACTTGGTTTGCAGCTGGAAACGTAAGGTTGCAGAAAACTTTCACACTTTATGTGTTTGACAGTTGAATCCTGTCTCCAAAAGCCCAAAGAGTAAATATGCATGAGGACAGGCAATTAACTCATGTATTGTTTGTCCGCTGTTTGTTTTGAACTGTGAATCCTATCTTCAAGAAGGACCACATTAAATATGCAGAATGCAGGCAATTAAAACAGGGCTTCAATCGCAAAGGCCTCAATGGCTTGCAAGTGCATGTCTGTTTATTAAGAAACGCAGAAACATAGAAAATAGGTGCTGGAGGAGGCCATTCGTCCCTTTGAGCCAGCACCACCATTCATTGTGATCATGGCTGATCGTCCCCAATCAATAACCCGTGCCTGCCTTCTCCCCATATCCCTTGACTCCACCAGCCCCTAGAGCTCTATCTAACTCTCTCTTAAATCCATCCAGTGTTTTGGCCTCCACTGCCCTCTGTGGCAGGGAATTCCACAAATTCACAACTCTGGGTGAAAAGGTTTCTTCTCACCTCAGTCTTAAATGGCCTCCCCTTTATTCTAAGACTGTGGCCCCTGGTTCTGGACTCGCCCAACATTGGGAACATTTTTCCTGCATCTAGCTTGTCCAGTCCTTTTATAATTTTATAAGTTTCTATAAGATAATCCCTCATCCTTCTAAACTCCAGTGAATACAAGCCTAGTTTTTTCAATCTTTCCTCATATGACCGTCCCGCCATCCCAGGGATCAATCTTGTGAACCTACGCTGCACTGCCTCAATCACAAGGATGTTCTTCCTCAAATTAGGAGACCAAAACTGTACCCGATACTCCAGATGTGGTCTCACCAGAGCCCTATACAACTGCAGAAGAACCTCTTTACACCTATACTGAAGTCCTCTTGTTATGAAGGCCAACATTCCATTAGCTCAATGAGTTCCGCGCCCACCAGACTTGGAGCTTTTCTACCGTCACCTCCGCCTCACTGCGTTCTTCCATGGGAAGGAGTCCTCGCCCCCTATTGTTGACCCCTTTTCCCATCTCCAACGGACCCCCTCCTCTTGGACCCCCCTCATAGCCTTCCGGCTTTAGACCTTTTTATTCAAAACTGCCAGCGGGACATCAACCCCCTCAACTTCTCTACTCCCCTGTCTCACTCCAACCTCTCCCACCCTGAACGTACAGCCATCGACTCACTCCGCAACAACCCAGACAGGCTGATCAAACCCATCGACAAGGGAGGTGCCGTGGTAGTCTGGCGCGTCGATCTCTACAAAGCTGAGGCCACGCGCCAACTCTCGGACACCTCCTCCTACTTACCCCTGGACCATGACCCCACTGACAAGCACCAGGCCACTATCTCCAGCACCATCACTGACTTCATCAACACCGACTCCCTGCCCCCCCCAAGCCTCCAACGTCATCGTTCCCCAGCCCCGCACGGCCCGATTTTACCTTCTCCCCAAAATCCACAAACCTGACTGTCCTGGTAGACCCATTGTCTCTGCCTGTTCGTGCCCCACCGAACTTATTTCCACATAGAGTGACTGGACATCCATGGTGAAGATGAGGGGATGGGGGCCTAGGGAATGGAATGCCCGGAGATGACGGAGAGTGTCTGAGGTGTCTTGAACATAGGTAGGGAGGGATTTAACCAAGGGGGATAGGATGGAGTCCACATACCTCGACTCCATCCTATCCCCCTTGGTTAAATCCCTCCCTACCTATGTTCAAGACACCTCAGACACTCTCCGTCATCTCCGGGCATTCCATTCCCTAGGCCCCCATCCCCTCATCTTCACCATGGATGTCCAGTCACTCTACACCTCCATCCCCCACCAGGATGGTCTCAAATCCCTCCGGTTCTTCCTCGACCGGAGAACCAACCAATCCCCGTCTACAGATACTCTCCTCCGCCTAGCGGAGCTGGTCCTTACCCTTAATAACTTCTCGTTTAACTCCTCCCATTTCCTCCAAATACAAGGCGTAGCTATGGGCACGCGCATGGGCCCCAGCTACGCCTGCCTCTTTGTAGGGTACGTCGAACAATCCTTGTTCAATACGTACCAGGGCCCCATCCCCGACCTCTACCTCTGCTACATCGACGACTGCATTGGTGCTACCTCCTGCACCCACACTGACTTCATCCATTTCACCACTAACTTCCATCCAGCACTCAAATACAACTGGACCATTTCCGACACTTCCCTACCATTACTTGACCTCACTATCTCCATCGCAGGTGATAGACTTTTGACCGACATCCACTACAAACCCACTGACTCCCTATGGCTAGCTAGACTACACTTCTTCCCACCCTGCTTTCTGTAAGGACTCCATCCCCTATTCCCAATTCCTCCGTCTACGCCGCATCTGCTCCCAGGATGAGGTGTTCCACACCAGGGCATCGGAGATGTCCTCATTCTTCAGGGAACGGGGGTTCCCCTCCCCAACTATATGAGGCTCTCACCAGGGTCTCTTCTATACCCCGTAACACTGCTCTCTCTCCCCATCCCCCCACTCGTAACAAGGGCAGAGTCCCCCTAGTCCTCACCTTTCACCCCACTAGCCGTCTCATACAACAAATAGTCCTCCGATATTTTCGCCACCTCCAACGTGATCCCACCACTGGCCACATCTTCCCATCTCCCCCCCTGTCTGCTTTCCGCAGAGACCGCTCCCTCCGTAAATCCCTGGTCAATTCTTCCCTTCCCTCCCGTACTACCCCCTCTCCGGGCAATTTCCCTTGCAACCGCAAGAGATGCAACACTTGTCCCTTCACTTCCCCCCTCGACTCCATCCAAGGACCCAAGTAGTCATTCCAGGTGTGACAGAGGTTCACCTGCATCTATTCCAACCTCATCTATTGCATCCGCTGCTCTAGATGTCAGCTGATCTACATCGGTGAGACCAAGCGTAGGCTTGGCGATCGTTTCGCCGAACACCTCCGGTCGGTCCGCATTAACCAACCTGACCTCCCGGTGGCTCAGCACTTCAACTCCCCCTCCCATTCCGTATCTGACCTCTCTGTCCTGGGTCTCCTCCATGGCCACAGCGAGCAACACCGGAAATTGGAGGAAATGCACCTCATATTCCGCTTGGGTAGTCTACATCCTGGGGGCTTGAACATTGAATTCTCCCAATTTTGCTAGCCCTTGCTGTCCCCTCCCCTTCCTCAGCCCTCAGGTTGTCTCCTCCCATCCCTCAGCCCTCGGGCTCCTCCGCCTCTTTCCTTTCTTCACCCCACCCCCTATCAGTCTGAAGAAGGGTTTCGGCCCGAAACGTTGCCTATTTCCTTCGCACCATAGATGCTGCTGCACCCGCTGAGTTTCTCGAGCATTTTTGTCTACATTCCATTAGCTTTCTTCACTGCCCGCTGTACCTGCACGCCAACTTTCAGTTACAAGGGCACCCAGGTCTCGCTGTACTTCCGCCTTTCCTAACCTAACCCCATTGAGATAATAATCTGCCCCCTTGTTTTTGCCGCCAAAGTGAATAACCTCACATTTATCTGTATTATACTGCATCTGCCACGCATCTGCCCACTCACTCAACCTGTCCAGGCCATCCTGCAACCTCCTAACATCCTCATCACAGTTCACACTGCCACCCAACTTGCTAGTGTTGCTCCTAATTCCCTCTTCCAAATCATTAATATATATGGTAAACAGTTGCGGCCCCAACACAGAGCCTTGCGGCACTCCACTCGCCACTGCCTGCCATTCTGAAAAGGATCCGTTCACTCCTACTCTTTGCTTCCTGTCTGCCAACCAATTTTCTATCCATGTCAACACCCTATCCCCAATACCATGTGCTCTAATTTTAGTCACCAGTCTTGCGTGCGGGACCTTATCAAAGGCTTTCTGAAAGTCAAGATACACTACATCCACTGGCTCCCCTTCATCCATTTTACTTGTCACATCCTCAAACAATTCCAGAAGATTGGTCAAGCATGATATTCCTTTCATAAATCCATGTTGACTTGGACTAATCCTTTTACTGCTATCCAAATGCCCCATTATTACCTCTTTAATAATTGACTCCAGCATCTTTCCCACCACCAAAGTCAGGCTAACTGGTCTGTAATTCCCCGTTTTCTCTCTCGCTCCTTTCTTGAAAAGTGGGATAACATTATCTATCCTCCAATCCACAGGAACTGTTCCTTAATCTATTGAACATTGGAAAATGATCACCAATGCGTCCACTATTTCTAGAGCCACCTCCCTGATGACCCTGGGATGCAGACCATCAGGCCCAGGGGATTTATCATCCTTCAGTCCCAATAGCCTACCCAATACTATTTCTCGCCTAATGACAATTTCTTTCAGTTCCTCTACCCCCTTAGATCCTCTGTCCTCCAGTACATCTGGGAGATTGTTTGTGTCTTCCTTAGTGAAGACAGATCCGAAGTACCTATTCAACTCTTCTGCCATTTCCTTCAAGGGACCCACATTTGACTTTGCTACTCTTTTTCCCTTAACATATCTAAAGAAGCTTTTACTGTCCTTCTTTATATTCCTGGCCAGCTTCCCTTCGTACTTCATCTTTTCAGCCCGTATTGCCCGTTTTGTTTCCTTCTGTTGTCCTATGAAAGTTTCCCAATCCTCTGGCTTCCCGCTACTCTTTGCTGTGTTATACATCTTTTCTTTTAGTTTTATTCCACCCCTAACTTAACTTGTCAGCCACGGTTGCCTCCTACTCCCCTTAGAATATTTCTTCCTTTTTGGAATGAAATGATCCTGCGTCTTCCGGATTATGCCCAGAAATTCCTGCCATTGCTGTTCCACAGTCATTCCTGCTAGGATCCCTTTCCAGTCTACTTTGGCCAGCTCCCCTCTCATGCCTTCATAGTCCCCTTTGTTCAACTGTATCACTGCCACTTCCGATTTAACATTCTCCTTCTCAAATTGCAGATTAAAACTAATCATATTATGATCACTACCTCCAAGCGGTTCCTTTACCTCGAGTTCTCTTATCATATCTGGTTCATTGGACAACACTAAATCCAGAATTGCCATTTCTCTGGTCGGCTCCATTGCAAGCTGCTCTAAGAATCCATCTCGGAGGCATTCTACAAACTCTCTTTCTTGGGGTCCTGAACCAACCTGATTTTCCCAGTCTACCTGCATATTGAAATCCCCCATCACCACAGTGCATTACCTTTGTTACATGCCAGTTTTAACTCCTGCTGCAACTTACACCCTACATCCGGGCAACTATTTGGGGGTCTGTAGATAACACCAATTAGTGTCTTCTTGCCTTTACAATTCCTCAACTCAATCCACAGTGACTCTACCTCGTCAGTCCCTATGTCTTCCCTCGCAAGGGACTGAATTCCATCCCTCACCAGCAGAGCTACCCCCCTCCTCTGCCCACCTGCCTGTCCTTTCTATAGGACGTATAACCCTGAATATTAAGTTCCCAGGCCCGATCCTCCCGCAGCCACGTCTCAGTAATCCCCACAATGTCATATCTACCAATCTCTAACTGAGCCTCAAGCTCATCTACTTTACTTCTTATACTTCGCACATTCAAATACAATACTTTTAATTCCTTACGCATCTCACCTTTCACATCGATCCCTATTACACTTGGCCATACACTCCTATCCCTTTGTGAGCTTCCTTTCCCATTAATTCTGGGGTCATTAACTATCTCCTTACTCCCTTTCCCTTTAACTCCATCATCGACTATCCCATTTGACACCCCCCCCTTATTTAGTTTAAAACCACCTGTGTAGCAGTGACAAACCTGCCTGCCAGAATGCCGGTCCCCCACCTGTTAAGGTGCAATCCGTCCCTTTTGTACAGTTCCCCCTTCTCCAAAACAGATCCCAGTGATCTAAGAATCTAAATCCCTGCCCCCTGTACAAGTTCCCCAGCCATGCATTCAGGTCCCGTATCTCCCTGTTCCTGCTCTCGCCAGCACGAGGCACTGGAAGCAAACCGGAGATAACCACCCTGGAAGTCCTGCTTTTCAGCATTTTACTGAGCTCTCTAAAGTCACGCTTCAGAATATTCATCCCCTTCTTTCCGACATCGTTTGTGCCAACATGCACTACAACTTCCGGCTGTTCACCTTCGCTCTTGAGGATTTTCTCCACTCTGTCCGTGACATCCTGGATCCTGGCACCTGGTAGGCAGCAAACCATCCTCGCATCCCGTCTGTTGCCTCACGTCATAGTTACAGTCATGAGGCTCTGGACACATTGTAAAAATGATTCCAGCATCAACAACAGAGCAGTGAGCAGGAGGTGGATGATCCTCTGGAGGGGACCTCTTCGCCGGGCCCATCCACCAGCATTCCAGGAGGCAGATGTTGCAGGAGAGCAACAGTGGCGGCACCACACCTGGAGGGGATGACGAAGGGAGAGGTTTTAAAGACCACTTGACTGTTGTAAGTACATAGAGTTAGAAGTCAGCACATTTCAATTCTCATTCCCCAATGCATCCATCCATCCACCATTGCGCTCTTAACATGGGTTCTTATGTTTCAGCTCACTGACCTTGTAAAAGGTATAAAAGTGATGAGTGATGCACGCAGGGAAACGACACCGCAATATGACCATGTATTTAAAGTCTGTGAGTGTGTGGCCTCAGTGATAACTTACAATCCCACAGGGAACGTGTGGGCGTTCACAAAACTTCTCTTGACTAATGCAATCGTCTACCACGAGAATGTAAATATGCCATTTCAATTATAACTACTTCTGTTATCGCTTGGCTTCAATATCTTTACTTCTCATATGAGATTGGCACAATGATTTAATGTGTGTTGGTATACAATTCAAAGCGTATTATTTTGTGTTAGATTGTAGTTTAACACTCCCTCATTTTTTGTATTATTATTGGGCAGCAAATGTCAAAAATGTGATTCACCTGTTGGACAACTCTGCCCAACGGGTGGATTGGATAGTAATGGAGAGAGAGGATTGCTCCCCTTTTAATATAGAAGCGATCTTTCTCTCACCAATAAAACTGAATAATACAATATACAGTAAAAATCCAATTATTCATAGTACAATTAGAATTTGGAAACAAATAAAATGAACCCTAAAATAATGGGATTCTCTCCCATAGTTAATAATCCATCGTTTAAACCATCCATTACAGATAAATCATTTACACATTGGGAAAGAATAGGAATTAAAACGTTTGGAGACATGTATGAAAATTGAATTTTTTATCATTCCAACAACTACAACTTAAATACAATCTGAGAAGTAATCAATATTTTAAATATTTTCAAATCCGTGATTATTTGAAAAAATATACACAAGAATATCAAAACTTGTCTCCAGACCTATTAGACGAAGCAATGAATATAAAGGTGGAATCAACTAATTTAATATCGTACTTGTACAATATCATCCTAAATATAGAAATACCATCATCCGATAGAATTAGAAGAGATTGGGAACAAGAACTAGCTATAAAAATCTCGAAAGAGAGTTGGGATAAACACTTGTTATATGTGCACACATGCTCGATCAATGTAAGACATATTCTAATCCAATTCAAAACCTTACATAGACTATATTACTTTAAAACTAAAATAAGTAAATGTTATCCAAATGTCTCCCCCATCTGTGATAAATGTCTCTCCCAAGAAGCAACTATAGCACATTCCTTTGTTTTTTGTATAAAAATCCAAACATTTTGGAATGAAATCTTTGAAATTTTTACAAAATTATTTAAAATAAAACTGAAACCGAACGCAGAATTGATTATTTTTGGAACAATGGAAGCCAGCTTTGAGCTGACTTCGTTCCAAAAGAGCTTCCTTAATTACGGCTTAATAATGGCAAAAAAACATACTTAAATTCTGGAAAAACACTCCCACACCAACAATAAAAATGTGGATTTCAAATATGTCCGAAATGTTACACCTGGAAGACATGAGATTTCTCCTAGCAGGCAAATCAGACCATTTACAAAAGATTTGGTCTCCATTTATCGACATTACAAGCATAGGGTGCAACATAACTTTGAAAATAACTGGTTTCAGGACCTGGTGAGGGGTGTGTAAAGATATGAAGTGTAAAATAAATGGTTTCAGGACCTGGTGAGGGGTGTGTAAAGATATGAAGTAGGTACATCCCTTTTTATCTTATTTTACTTTCTTATATCTTCTGTTCTCTATTTCTCTATCTTTTCCTTTGGTTTTCGTTTTAACTCTTTCTCGTGTTTTATGTTTCTACGGGTTTCTCCTGATCACTCTTTCAGGCACTTACTATCTTATCTAACTCTCTTTATTCTTCTCCTTTTTAAAGTTTAAAACAAGAAGTGGGACAGGAAATGTATTATGTTATTTTTGACTTATATCACTGTAATGTACATTACTTCTAATAAATAAAATATTTAAAAAAGGATTGTAGTTTAAATAATTTTCATTCACAACCGCATAAGGCCATTAAACTAATTATCTTCCTTGAGTGATGTGATGCAAGAATAGTCCATGATTTGCCCGAAAAGATAATACATTTTCATAAAGTTTACAGTAAAATCTGGAATAACCCAACTGCACCTTTTTATGGTCCGCTAAAAAGCTTTTAACATGTACTTCCTAATTCTTTTCCAGAGAACCCTACTCACTTTCACACATCTGCACCTGCTGTAACAGCCTTAACAGCATTGGCTTCTGGATATGGAGATGGCTGTCTCCGTGAAACAAAAACAGCTGTGGATGAAGGGAGAGAGAGAGAGAGGCTCAGAGACATGGGTCTGTAGTAAAGTTTATCTTTTGATGTAGATTCTTATTTGTATGTTAATGCCGTTTTTTCCCTGTTTGAGATTGTTTTTGTTTTATTTGCAAACTCCCACATTTTGTAGTGGGTGATAGTTAAACACCTTTTTAAGAATCCATTTGATTCTCACCGTTTGTTCATTTTAATATAATTCCATAGTATCATGACTTTAATGTACTATTTCCTTCATCATGAAACACCAAATAGAGGATGCGATCTACTCACATCTTACATCTCACAATCATTTGCTGTGCCTTTTAAATGTAAAATAATTTAACCTCAGAAAATAAGACAAACCGCACTGTGAATGTGAAACAGTCTTTATTCATCTTGTTCAATAAATAAAGGCCATTTTTACACATCTTGATAAATGGAGCACCACAGCAAACAACGGTGGTTTGCAATAGGGCTTACCGTACATGTCAATTAGCAAATGAAACACAAAGAAGTTTTTCCAGTATTTCTTATCATTCAGCTGACAAATGAAGCACCAGCCTACATTCTGACAATAAAACAGACAATGCAATGAATTCAAGGGCTATGTTTGCAGATCTGCCTACACTAATCAGACCAGCAGATGCATGATAAATACGACTTTATGAACAGACATCTGCAATGAAATTATTTACACAAAAATGAAAATGAAAATCCACACTTAAACTGAAATCTCAAAGTGCAACACCTCACACATGCTCGGGTTAAAGTCCATCCTCCATTTTTCCACCCATTTCTGCATCTGATCTATATCCTGCTGAATACTTTGACAGCCTACCTCACTGTCCGTGACCCCAGCAATATCATCATCGTCAAAAAAGGAGGTTGGAGGACACATCAGAACGATCCACACTGATGTTAAAAGATGAACCGATTTTGTCCCCGCTGACATCCCACCAATCTCACCCCCACAACATCAATTTGACACCAGCCCTCCCAAGCTGAGTAAGGTAAAAGAAGTAATAATAATAATAATAATAATAATCATTTTATTTACTGGCGCCTTTCTAAAACCCAAGGACACCTTACAATGCATAGAATCACAACAAAACAAAAAAAACACATAATCGGAATAAATTAAATAAAAAAACACCACAGTGCACAAATCAAGGACAGAATTCAATTTCAAAAGCACCAAAAGAAAATAAGAAACACAAGTTTGAGGAAGGCAAGAACGGCCTCTGCACCAGGCCCTAATGGTGTTCCGTATTGTGTTTACAAGAATGCCCCAGATATTCTGAAATTCCTCTGGAGAAACATGAGGGTTGCGTGGGAAAAGGAAGTCATCCCCAAAGCCTGGCGAAGAGCGGGGCAAGTCCTGATCCCAAAAGAAAAAAATTCTTCCACCATCGCACATTTTCGGCAATAAACCTTCTTAATAAACCTTTCATAGCAAAAGGATTTGAGTATAGGAGCAGGGAGGTTCTACTGCAGTTGTACAGGGTCTTGGTGAGACCACACCTGGAGTATTGCGTACAGTTTTGGTCTATAATCTGAGGAAGGACATTCTTGCCATAGAGGGAGTACAGAGAAGGTTCACCAGACTGATTCCTGGGATGTCAGGACTTTCATATGAAGAAAGACTGGATAGAGTTGGCTTGTACTCGCTAGAATTTAGAAGATTGAGGGGGGATCTTATAGAAACTTACAAAATTCTTAAGGGGTTGGACAGGTTAGATGCAGGAAGATTGTTCCCGATGATGGGGAAGTCCAGGACAAGGGGTCACAGCTTAAGGATAAGGGGGAAATCTTTTAGGACCGAGATGAGAAAAACATTTTTTACACAGAGTGTGGTGAATCTGTGGAACTCTCTGCCACAGAAGGTAGTTGAGGCCAGTTCATTGGCTATATTTAAGAGGGAGTTAGATGTGGCCCTGAATGGCAGTGCAGGCTCGAAGGGACAAATGGCCTACTCCTGTACCTATTTTCTATGTTTCTATGTTTCTATGTTAACATAGAGGGCAAGATCTTTTTCAGTGTGGTGGCGAAAAGATTTAAAGTATCTGAAACAAAACCATTTCACTTATACGTCAATCCAAAAGGGTGGCATAGCAAGCTTCTCGGGATGCCTTGAACATACCAGCATCATATGGCATCAAATCCAGACTGATAAGAAAGAACGAAAGAATCTGCATGTCTTGTTCCACGATCTGGCCAACACCTATGGATCAGTTCCTCATTCACTACTGTAGACTGCTTCTGAATTCTTCCAGGTGCCTGCAATAATAACAAATCTGGTAAAAAATTACTTCCAGGATCTGCAATTTTGTCTCACAACATCAGACGTCACTACAGTGTGGCAAGCACTGGAAGTAGGCATCATGGCGGGGTGCACCATCTCCCCATTGACCTTCACTATGGCAATGGAACTCATTATCAGAGCATCAAAATGGGTTGTGGGAGGAAAACGGCTACAGTGTGGTCAGCGATTGCCACCGGTACGAGCCTTTATGGACGATATAACAACACTAACAACAACTATCCCCTGCACCAAGAGACTTCTGGAAAAACTTCATCAAAATATCACATGGGCAAGGATGAAGATTAAACCCAGCAAGTGCAGAAGCATCTCCATTGTCAAAGGTCAAGTCAAGGATCAAAGATATCATATTGTCGGAATACCTGTTCCAACTATTTCAGAAATGCCAGTGAAGAGTTTGGGCCGATGGTATGATGCAAAGCTCAAGGACACCGAGCAGTTTGAACAACTGAAAAAGGATACCATCATGCACGTAGCTCGCATCAACAAGACCTTGCTACCAGGAAAACTCAAGCTGTGGTGCTTCCAATTTGGCATACTACCAAGAATCATGTGGCCTTTAACTATGTATGAAATCCCCATCAACAAAGTGGAAGAGCTGGAAAGAATGATCAGCACACATGTGAAACAGTGGCTTGGACTTCCACGATGCTTAAGTGTTGTCGGACTGTATGGGAGAGGCAAATTGGAATTACCCATTACAGGACTTGTGGAAGAGTTCAAATGCACTAAAGCAAGGTTGGTCATGACCCTCACTGAATCTGAAGATACTGTTATTCGAACAGCGGCCCCCAGTGTGGCAACGGGGAGGAAGTGGGCCCCATCTGAAGCCGTTCAGAGTGCTACGTCTGCTCTTCATTTCTGGGATGTGGTTGGTCAAGACCAACACGGGAGAGCCGGGCTCGGACTCGTCCCAAAAGCTCCTCAATGGCACAAGTGAACATTAGTGCAGAAGAGACGGCATGTGGTGGAGGAGGTGAGAAGACGGGAGGAGGCAGAGCGACACGCCAAGGCCGTCTCAATGGCCAAGCAGGACCAATGGACTAACTGGAAGAGCCTGGAAAAGAGGAAACTCAGCTGGCGTGACATCTGGCAAATGGAAGGATCTCGGCTCAGTTTTGTCATCAGAGCCACTTATGTTCTACCCTCACCCCAGAACCAGAAGAAGTGGTTCGGAGAAGACCCCACTTGCTCCCTTTGCCAGGCACCTGCATCACTAAGGCACATTTTAGCAGGATGCACTATGAGCCTCGGCCAAGGGCGTTACATGGCGGCATAACCAAGTTCTCAAACAGCTGTCATCAATCCTTGAACAGAGGCGAACGATCACAAATGCTTCCCCACCAACATCGGCAGGAAATGTCCACTTCACAACATTTGTACCAGCAGGCCAACCTCCAGAGCACCAGATAACATCAATGGATTCAGGCATTCTGCAGCTTGCTCGGGATTGGAAAATGGAAGTGCACTTAGAAAAAAGGCTTGTGTTTCCCCCAGACATTGTGGCTACAACACTTCGCCCAGACATGGTCCTGTGGTCCACAACAGCCAAGTTGGCATACGTTGTGGAATTGACAGTTCCATGGGAAGATGGTGTTGAAGAAGCTTATGAGAGGAAAAAGACCTAGTACTCTGAACTGGCAACTGAAGCTTCCCAGAATGGCTGGAAGACCAAGATTTTCCCTGTCAAAGTGGGATGCAGGGGATTTGTTGCTACATCTATGACCAGGCTATTAAAGAAAATGGGGGTGAGGGGTCGCTCCCTCCAACAAGCAATCAAATCATTATCAAATTCTGCAGAAAAAATCAGCAATTAGATTTGGATCAAAAGGAGAGACAACAATTGGGCTGCAAGATGAAGACAGGAGGGTACGGAATTGAGGGGGTGTAACTGGGATGCCAGGTATCACCGTTGAGCCCTCTGGAGATGTTAGAAACATAGAAACATAGAAACATAGACAATAGGTGCAGGAGTAGGCCATTCGGCCCTTCGAGCCTGCATCGCCATTCAATATGATCATGGCTGATCATCCAACTCAGTATCCTGTACCTGCCTTCTCTCCATACCCCCTGATACCTTTAGCCACAAGGGCCACATCTAACTCCCTCTTAAATATAGCCAATGAACTGGCCTCAAATACCTTCTGTGGCAGAGAATTCCAGAGATTCACTACTCTCTGTGTGAAAAATGTTTTTCTCATCTCGGTCCTAAAAGATTTCCCCCTTATCCATGAAACACCTTGTTCTGGTCTTCCCCAACATCGGGAACAAACTTCCTGCATCTAGCCTGTCCAACCCCTTAAGAATTTTGTAAGTTTCTATAAGATCCCCCCTCAATCTTCTAAATTATAGCGAGTACAAGCCAAGTCTATCCAGTCTTTCTTCATATGAAAGTCCTGACATCCCAAAAATCAGTCTGGTGAACCTTCTCTGTACTCCCTCTATGGCAAGAATGTCTTTCCTCAGAATAGGAGACCAAAGCTGTACGCAATACTCCAGGTGTGGCCTCACCAAGACCCTGTACAACTGCAGTAGAACCTCCCTGCTCCTGTACTCAAATACGTTTGCTATGAAAGCTAACATACCATTCGCTTTCTTCACTGCCTGCTGCACCTGCATGCCCACTTTCAATGACTGGTGTACCATGACACCCAGGTCTCGTTGCATCTCCCCTTTTCCTAATCGGCCACCATTCAGATACTAGTCTACTTTCCTGTTTTTGCCACCAAAGTGGATAACCTCACATTTATCCACATTATACAATTCAAAGCATATTATTTTGTGTTAGATTGTAGTTTAAATAATTTTCATTCACAACCGCATAAGGCCATTAAATTAATGATCTTCCTTGAGTGATGTGATGCAAGAATAGTCCATGATTTGCCCTAAAAGATAATACATTTTCATAAAGTTTACAGTAAAATCTGGAATAACCCAACTGCACCTTTTTATGGTCTGCTAAAAAGCTTTTAACTTGGACTTCCTAATTCTTTTCCAGAGAACCCTACTCACTTTCACACATCTGCACCTGCTGTAACAGCCTTAACAGCATTGGCTTCTGGATATGGAGACAGCTATCTCCGTGAAACAGAAACAGCTGTGGATGAAGGGAGAGAGAGAGAGAGAGAGAGAGGCTCAGAGACATGGGTCTGTAATAAAGTTTATCTTTTGATGTAGATTCTTATTTGTATGTTAATGGTGTTTTTTCCCTATTTGAGATTGTTTTCGTTTTATTTGCAAACTCCCACATTTATTTGCAAACACCTTAAGAATCCATTTGATTCTCACCATTTGTTCATTTTAATATAATTCCATAGTATCATGACTTTAATGTACTATTTCCTTCATCATGAAACACCAAATAGAGGATGCGATCTACTCACATCCTACATCTCACAATCATTTGCTGTGCCTTTTAAATGTAAAATAATTTTCCCTCAGAAAATAAGACAAACCGCACTGTGAATGTGAAACAGTCTTTATTCATCTTGTTCAATAAATAAAGGCCATTTTTACACATCTTGATAAATGGAGCACCACAGCAAACAACGGTGGTTTGCAATAGGGCTTACCGTACATGTCAATTAGCAAATGAAACACAAAGAAGTTTTTCCAGTATTTCTTATCATTCAGCTGACAAATGAAGCACCAGCCTACATTCTGACAAGAAAACAGACAATGCAATGAATTCGAGGGCTATGTTTGCAGATCTACCTACACTAATCAGACCAGCAGATGCATGATAAATACTACTTTATGAACAGAAATCTGCAATGAAATTATTTACACAAAAATGAAAATAAAAATCCACACAAACTGAAATCAAACAAATTCAGCAGGATTTAAAGTAAACATAGCATTCACAGATCTTGTCTGCATGTGGGTTCTCCTCATGCAGTGGTGTACTTGTTGTCTGCTGTCCCTCAAATGACTTAGTTCTGCCACGGCACACTGCCCAGTGCTGAGTTATAGTATGAGCAGAGATGGTCTCTCTGCTCTTTTGCAATCTTAGTCCCCGTGTTACCTGGAAAACGCTGCAGTGACACCAAAGTCACGTCGCATACACCACTCCTCCACACACCTGGTTTTATGCTTCCTGTTTGACTGTCCACCAAGTCACTGTCCTGCAAGGCTACTTGTGTTATGGACTTGGACCCCAAGATCCCTCTGTACATCTACACTGTTATGGCCATTGCCTACCTCACTGTCCATGACCCCAGCAATATCATCATCGTCAAAAAAGGAGGATGAAGGACACATCAGAACCATCCACACTGATGAGTTAATAGATGAACCGATTTTTGTCCCCGCTGACATCCCACCAATCTCACTCCCACAACATCAATTTGACACCAGCCCTCCCAAGCTGAGTGAGGTAAAAGATGTAGTGCGGAAGGCAAGAACGGCCTCTGCACCAGGCCCTAATGGTGTTCCGTATTGTGTCTACAAGAATGCCCCAGATATTCTGAAATTCCTCTGGAGGAACAGGAGGGTTGCGTGGGAAAAGGAAGTCATCCCCAAAGCCTGGCGAAGAGCGGGGTGAGTGCTGATCCCAAAAGAAAAAAATTATTCCACCATCGCACAGTTTCGGCAAATAAACCTTCTTAATAAACCTTTCATAGCAAAAGGATTTGAGTATAGGAGCAGGGAGGTTCTACTGCAGTTGTCCAGGGTCTTGGTGAGACCACACCTGGAGTATTGCGTACAGTTTTGGTCTCCAAATCTGAGGAAGGACATTATTGCCATAGAGGGAGTGCAGAGAAGGTTCACCAGACTGATTCCTGGGATGTCAGGACTTTCATATGAAGAAAGACTGGATAGACTCGGCTTGTACTCGCTAGAATTTAGAAGATTGAGGGGGGATCTTATAGAAACTTACAAAATTCTTAAGGGGTTGGACAGGTTAGATGCAGGAAGATTGTTCCCGATGTTGGGGAAGTCCAGGACAAGGAGTCACAGCTTAAGGATAAGGGGGAAATCTTTTAGGACCGAGATGAGAAAAACTTTTTTCACACAGAGTGTGGTGAATCTGTGGAACTCTCTGCCACAGAAGGTAGTTGAGGCCAGTTCATTGGCTATATTTAAGAGGGAGTTAGATGTGGCCCTTGTGGCTAAAGGGATCAGGGGGTATGGAGAGAAGGCAGGTACGGGATACTGAGTTGGATGATCAGCCATGATCATATTGAATGGCGGTGCAGGCTCGAAGGGAAAAATGGCCTACTCCTGCACCTGTTGTCTATGTTTCTATGTTTCTATGTTAACATAGAGGGCAAGATCTTTTTCAGTGTGGTGGCGAAAAGATTTAAAGTATCTGAAACAAAACCATTTCACTTATACGTCAATCCAAAAGGCTGGCATAGCAGGCTTCTCGGGATGCCTTGAACATGCCAGCATCATATGGCATCAAATCCAGACTGATAAGAAAGAACGAAAGAATCTGCATGTCTTGTTCCACGATCTGGCCAACACCTATGGATCAGTTCCTCATTTGCTACTGTAGACGGCTTCTGAATTCTTTCAGGTGCCTGCAATAATAACAAATCTGGTAAAAAACTACTTCCAGGATCTGCAATTTTGTCTCACAACATCAGACTTCACCACAGCGTGGCAAGCACTGGAAGTAGGCATCATGGTGGGGTGCACCATCTCCCCATTGACCTTCACTATGGCAATGGAACTCATTATCAGAGCATCAAAATAGGTTGTGGGAGGAAAACGGCTACAGTGTGGTCAGCGATTGCCACCGGTACGAGCCTTTATGGACGATATAACAACACTAACAACAACTATCCCCTGCACCAAGAGACTTCTGGAAAAACTTCATCAAAACATCACATGGGCAAGGATGAAGATTAAACCCAGCAAGTGCAGAAGCATCTCCATTGTCAAAGGTCAAGTCAAGGATCAAAGATATCAAATTGACGGCAAAACCTGTTCCAACTGTTTCAGAAATGCCAGTGAAGAGTTTGGGCCGATGGTATGATGCAAAGCTGAAGGACACCGAGCAGTTTGAACAACTGAAAAAGGATACCATCATGCACATAGCTCGCATCAACAAGACCTTGCTACCAGGAAAACTCAAGCTGTGGTGCTTCCAATTTGGCATTCTACCAAGAATCATGTGGCCTTTAACTATGTATGAAATCCCCATCAACAAAGTGGAAAAGCTGGAAAGAATGATCAGCACACATGTGAAACAGTGGCTTGGACTTCCACGATGCTTAAGTGCTGTCGGACTGTACGGGAGTGGCAAATTGGAATTACCCATTGCAGGACTTGTGGAAGAGTTCAAATGCACTAAAGCAAGGTTGGTCATGACCCTCACTGAATCTGAAGATACTGTTATTCGAACAGCGGCCCCCAGTGTGGCAACGGGGAGGAAGTGGGCCCCATCTGAAGCAGTTCAGAGTGCTAAGTCTGCTCTTCATTTCTGGGATGTGGTTGGTCAAGACCAACACAGGAGAGCCGGGCTCGGGCTCGTCCCAAAATCTCCTCAATGACACAAGGCAACATCAGTGCAGAAGAGACGGCTCGTGGTGGAGGAGGTGAGAAGACGGGAGGAGGCAGAGCGACACGCCAAGGCCGTCTCAATGGCCAAGCAGGGCCAATGGACTAACTGGAAGAGCCTGGAAAAGAGGAAACTCAGCTGGTGTGACATCTGGCAAATGGAAGGATCTCGGCTCAGTTTCGTCATCAGAGCCACTTATGTTCTACCCTCACCCCAGACCCTGAAGCAGTGATTCGGAGAAGACCCCACTTGCTCCCTTTGCCAAGCACCTGCATCACTAAGGCACATTTTTTAACAGGATGCACTATGAGCCTCGGCCAAGGGCGTTACACTTGGCGGCATAACCAAGTTCTCAAACAGCTGTCATCAATCCTTGAACAGAGGCGAACGATCACAAATGCTTCCTCACCAACATCGGCAGGAAATGTCCACTTCACAACATTTGTACCAGCAGGCCAACCTCCAGAGCACCAGATAACATCAATGGATGCAAGCATTCTGCAGCCTGCTCGGGTTTGGAAAATGGAAGTGGACTTAGAAAAAAGGCTTGTGTTTCCCCAGACATTGTGGCTACAACACTTCGCCCAGACATGGTCCTGTGGTCCACAACAGCCAAATTGGCATACGTTGTGGAATTGACAGTTCCATGGAAGATGGTGTTGAAGAAGCTTATGAGAGGAAAAAGACCTAGTACTCTGAACTGGCAACTGAAGCTTCCCAGAATGGCTGGAAGACCAAGATTTTCCCTGTCGAAGTGGGATGCAGGGGATTTGTTGCTACATCTATGACCAGGCTATTAAAGAAAATGGGGGTGAGGGGTCGCTTCCTCCAACAAGCAATCAAATCATTATCAAATTCTGCAGAAAAAATCAACAATTGGATTTGGATCAAAAGGAGAGACAACAATTGGGCTGCAAGATGAAGACAGGAGGGTATGGAATTGAGGGGGGTGTAACTGGGATGACAGGTATCACCGTTGAGCCCTCTGGAGATGTTAGAAACATAGAAACATAGACAATAGGTGCAGGAGTAAGCCATTCGGCCCTTCGAGCCTGCACCGCCATTCAATATGATCATGGCTGATCATCCAACTCAGTATCCTGTACCTGCCTACTCTCCATACCCCCTGATACCTTTAGCCACAAGGGCCACATCTAACTCCCTCTTAAATATAGCCAATGAACTGGCCTCAAATACCTTCTGTGGCAGAGAATTCCAAAGATTTCCCCCTTATCCTTAAACTGTGACCCCTTGTTCTGGACTTCCCCAACATCGGGAACAATCTTCCTGCATCTAGCCTGTCCAACCCCTTAAGAATTTTGTAAGTTTCTATAAGATCCCCCATCAATCTTCTAAATTATAGCGAGTACAAGCCAAGTCTATCCAGTCTTTCTTCATATGAAAGTCCTGACATCCCAAGATTCAGTCTGGTGAACTTTCTCTGTACTCCCTCTAGGGCAAGAATGTCTTTCCTCAGATTAGGAGACCAAAACTGTACGCAATACTCCAGGTGTGGTCTCACCAAGACCCTGTACAACTGCAGTAGAACCTCCCTGCTCCTATACTCAAATCCTTTTGCTATGAATGCTAACATACCATTCGCTTTCTTCACTGCCTGCTGCACCTGCATGCCCACTTTCAATGACTGGTGTACCATGACACCCAGGTCTCGTTGCATCTCCCCTTTTCCTAATCGGCCACCATTCAGATACTAGTCTACTTTCCTGTTTTTGCCACCAAAGTGGATAACCTCACATTTATCGACATTATACAATTCAAAGCGTATTATTTTGTGTTAGATTGTAGTTTAAATAATTTTCATTCGCAACCGCATAAGGCCATTAAACTAATTATCTTCCTTGAGTGATGTGATGCAAGAATAGTCCATGATTTGCCCGAAAAGATAATACATTTTCATAAAGTTTACAGTAAAATCTGGAATAACCCAACTGCACCTTTTTATGGTCTGCTAAAAAGCTTTTAACATGTACTTCCTAATTCTTTTCCAGAGAACCCTACTCACTTTCACACATCTGCACCTGCTGTAACAGCCTTAACAGCATTGGCTTCTGGATATGGAGATGGCTGTCTCCGTGAAACAGAAACAACTTTGGATGAAGGGAGAGAGAGAGGCTCAGAGACATGGGTCTGTAGTAAAGTTTATCTTTTGATGTAGATTCTTATTTGTATGTTAATGGTGTTTTTTCCCTGTTTGAGCTGGTTTTCGTTTTATTTGCAAACTCCCACATTTTGTAGTGGGTGATAGTTAAACACCATAAGAATCCATTTGATTCTCACTGTTTGTTCATTTTAATATAATTCCATAGTATCATGACTTTAATGTACTATTTCCTTCATCATGAAACACCAAATAGAGGATGCGATCTACTCACATCTTACATCTCACAATCATTTGCTGTGCCGTTTAAATGTAAAATAATTTTACCTCCGAAAATAAGACAAACCGCACTGTGAATGTGAAACAGTCTTTATTCATCTTGTTCAATAAATAGCCATTTTTACACATCTTGATAAATGGAGCACCACACTAAACAACGGTGGTTTGCAATAGGGCTTACCGTACATGTCAATTAGCAAATGAAACACAAAGAAGTTTTTTCAGTATTTCTTATCATTCAGCTGACAAATGAAGCACCAGCCTACATTCTGACAATAAAACAGCTTGTTAGAGCGGCTCGTGGTTGAGCCTACCAGGGGAAAGGCAATTCTGGATTCGGTGTTGTGCAAGAACTGGATTTGATATTGGAGCTTAAGGTAAAGGAACCCCTAGGAATTTGTGACATAATATGATAAAATTCAACCTGCAGTTTGAGAAGAAGATGAAATCAGATGTGACAGCATTACTGTAGTGTCAAGGTAACTGTAGAGGCATAAGTAAGGAGGTGGCTATCGTTGAGTACAAGGCGATCCAAGCAAGAATGATTGTGGAAGAGCAATGGCAGAAGTTTCTGAGAATAATTTGGAAGTTGCAGGATCTTTTCATCCCAAAGAGGAAGAAAGATTCTGAGGGAAGAATGAGGCGACTGTGGCTGACTAAAGGGGCTGTCCCACTTGGGCCACCTAATCTGCGATGGCAGTAAAAATACAACTCCTGCTGTTTGCAGCAGGCCTTTTGCTTCTGCAGCCTAAAGGCTGATGGGCAAGAACAAGGGTGAAGAGCAAGCACAAGAAGAGGTCTCAGTGGGTGAAGCCCCTCTTGCAAAGAAGATTCAGGCTTGGACAGTATGAGAACCTGATAAATGTGCTGCATGAGGAGGATTTGTCTGCTTTTAAAAACATCACAAGAATACCCCCTGACCTGTTTAATGACAAACATGGGCCCTCTGCTGAAACAAAAAGACACCTATATGAGAAAGCCACAGGAACAAGGCCTGCGCCTAGCCATCACCCTCCGCTGTGGGCCAAATGGATTCTTGGGGTGACAGCTCAGTCACTCAAGCCTGATGTGCTGGCAGCTCACTCACGGCTGGTGGGCGAGCAGTTGAGTCACGGCTATTCCTTGAAATTCCACTTCAAGCAGGGTGCAAGGCCACCAAATTCAAATGCAGTTTCATGCCATTTCAAGCAGAGTGCAAGGCCACCAAATTCAAATGCAGTTTCATGCCATTTCAAGCAGGGTGCAAGGCCACCGAATTCAAGTGCAGTTACCTACCACTTCATTTCAAAGCAGTTACCACCACCAACAACCGTTTGCAGTGGGGCAATTCTGGATTTAGTGTTATGTAATGAACCGGATTTGATAAAGGACCTCGAGGTTAATGAGCCATTAGGTGGCAGTGACCATAACATGGTCAGGTTTAATCTACAATTGGAGAGGGAGAAGAGTAGATCGGAGGTGTCAGTGTTGCAGTTGAATAAAGGGGACTATGGGGCCATGAGGGAGGAGCTGGCCAAAGTTAACTGGAAAGATACACTAGCAGGGATGACAGTGGAACAAAAATGGCAGGTGTTTCTAGGAATAATACAGAAAGTGCAGGATCAGTTCATTCCTAGGAGGATGAAAGATTCCAAGGGGAGAAAGGGACAACCATGGCTGACAAGGGACGTCAGGGATAGTATAAAAATTAAAGCGAAGAAGTACAACGTAGCAAAGATGAGCGGGAAGCAAGAGGATTGGGTAATGTTTAAAGAACAACAGAAGATAACTAATAAGACAATACAGGGATAAAAGATGAGGTACGAAGGTAAGCTAGCCAAGAATATAAAGCAGGATAGTAAAAGCTTCTTTAGGTATGTGAAGAGGAAAAAATTAGTTAAGACCAAAGTTGGACCCTTGAAGACTGAAAAAGGTGAATTTATTATGGGGAACAAGGAAATGGCAGATGAGTTGAACAGGTACTTTGGATCCGTCTTCACTAAGGAGGACATAAACAATCTTCCTGATATAGTAGTGGCCAGAGGATCTGGGGTGACGGAGGAACTGAAGGAAATCCACATTAGGCAGGAAATGGTGTTGGATAGACTGATGGGACTGAAGGTTGATAAATCCCCAGGGCCTGATGGTCTGCATCCCAGGGTACTTAAGGAAGTGGCTCTAGAAATTGTGGATGCATTGGTGATAATTTTCCAATGTTCTATAGATTCAGGATCAGTTCCTGTGGATTGGAGGATAGCTAATGTTATCCCGCTTTTTAAGAAAGGCGGGAGAGAGAAAACAGGGAATTATAGACCAGTTAGCCTGACATCGGTGGTGGGGAAGATGCTGGAGTCAATTATGAAAGATGAAATAGCCAAACATTTGGATAGCAGTAACAGGATCGGTCCGAGTCAGCATGGATTTACAAAGGGGAAATCATGCTTGACTAATCTTCTGGAATTTTTTGAAGATGTAACTAGGAAAATGGACAAGGGAGAGCCAGTGGATGTAGTGTACGTGGACTTTCAGAAAGCATTTGATAAGGTCCCACATAGGAGATTAGTGGGCAAATGTAGGGCACATGGTATTGGGGGTAGAGTGCTGACATGGATAGAGAAGTGGTTGGCAGACAGGAAACAAAGAGTAGGGATTAACGGGTCCCTTTCAGAATGGCAGGCAGTGTCTAGTGGGGTACCGCAAGGCTCGGTGCTGGGACCGCAGCTATTTACAATATACATCATTGATTTGGATGAAGGGATTCAAAGTAACATTAGCAAATTTGCAGATGACACAAAGCTGGGTGGCAGTGTGAACTGTGAGGAGGATGCTATGAGAATGCAGGGTGACTTGGACAGGTTGGGGGAGTGGGCAGATGCATGGCAGATGAAGTTTAATGTGGATAAATGTGAGGTTATCCACTTTGGTAGCAAAAACAGCAAGGCAGATTACTATCTAAATGGTGTCAAGTTGGGAAAAGGGGAAGTACAACGGGATCTGGGGGTCCATGTACATCAGTCTATGAAAGTAAGCATGCAGGTACAGCAGGCAGTGAAGAAAGCGAGTGGCATGTTGGCCTTTATAACAAGAGGAATCGAAAATAGGAGCAAAGAGGTCATTCTGCAGTTGTACAGAGCCATAGTGAGACAACATCTGGAGTATTGTGTGCCGTTTTGGTCCCCTAATTTGAGAAAGGACATTCTTGCTATTGAGGGAGCCCAGCGTAGGTTTACAAGTTTAATTCCCGGGATGGCGGGACTGTCATATGCTGAAGGAATGGAGCAGCTGGGCTTGTACACTCTGGAGTTTAGAAGGATGAGAGGGCATCTCATTGAAACATATGAGATTGTTAAGGGTTTGGACACGCTAGAGGCAGGAAACATGTTCCCGATGTCGGGGGAGTCCAGAACCAGGGGCCATAGTTTAAGAATAAGGGGTAAGCCATTTAGATCGGAGACGAGGAAACACTTTTCCTCACAGAGAGTGGTGAGTCTGTGGAATTCTCCGCCTCAGAGGGCGGTGGAGGCCGGTTCTCTGGCAGCTTTCAAGAGAGAGCTAGATAGGGCTCTTAAAGATAGCGGAGTCAGGGGATATGGGGAGAAGGCAGGAACGGGGTACTGATTGGGGATGATCAGCCGTGATCACATTGAATGGCGGTGCTGGCTCGAAGGGCCAAATGGCGTCTACTCCTGCACCTATTGTCTATTGTCTATTGTCCTCACCATCCACCTTACCAGCCGACACATACAACAGATAATCCTCTGAGATTTTTGCCACCTCCAACGGGATCCCACCACCGGCCTCATCTTCCCATTCTCCAATTTCAGGTAGTCCTTGCTTTCTCCCTCCTTCCCCTTCCCAGCTCTCCCACAGCCTTCTGTACCTGCCTTTTCCTTCCTTTATCCCGCACCCCCCCCCCCCCACCCCAACTTCAGTCTGAGGAAGGGTCTCGACCTGAAACGTCACCTATTCCTTCTCTCCATAGATGCTGCCTCACCTGCTGAATTACTCCAGCATTTTTGTCAACCTTCGATTTTTCCAGCATCTGCAATTCTTTCTTAATCCACACGGTGGGAGTGTTGACCACAAACTGGACGGGCCTGCAGTGTGGCGGATCACCACACGGTGGGAGTGTTGACCACAAATTGGACGAGCCTGCAGTGCAGCAGATCACCACACGGTGGGAGTGTTGACCACAAACTGGACGGGCCTGCAGTGCAGCAGATCACCACACGGTGGGAGTGTTGACCACAAATTGGACGGGCCTGCAGTGCAGCAGATCACCACACGGTGGGAGTGTTGACCACAAACTGGACGGGCCTGCAGTTTGGCGGATCACCACACGGTGGGAGTGTTGACCACAAATTGGATGGGCCTGCAGTGCAGCAGATCACCACACGGTGGGAGTGTTGACCACAAATTGGAGCGACCTATTATGTGAATTCATTGCACATTGGGAGCGCTGTCTACAAATTAGATATTGTGCTCTTTACTGCAGAATGGTTCTTTATTGCTCTGTGACCCTTTACCTTTCCCCGTAATGCACCCATTGCACAGATGCCAAATTTAGTAAAAACCCTGAAACCAGGGAAGATTTGGGATGAAAATCAAGGAACTGCAGGTGCTGGTTTACAAAAAAAGGCACAGAGTGCTGGAGTAACTCAGCGGGTCAGGCAGCATCTGTGGAGAACATGGACAGGTGGGATTTTGGGTTGGGAGCCTCAGACTGATTTCTGGGTGTGGTTCCATTTACTTCATGAAGGCAGTGGCAAGAATTAATTTGTCTCCTGGATAGATGTCCAATTGTGTTTTAATTGGGGCCCTTTATGAAGACTGGTTTTCAGTTGATGACTAATTGTTATGATTAAGATAGCAAGGAATTTAAAGTGGATCTACATTGTACTTGGTTGAGGAAAGTTAATGTGAACTAGTTGTTAACCACTTGTGTGAAATGGTTCAAGTTTATTGTCATGTGTCCCTGATAGGACAATGAAATTCTTGCTTTGCTTCAGCACAACAGAACATATTAGGCATTGACTACAAAACTGATGAGTGTGTCCATATATCATTATATAAATATATACACACATGAATAAATAAACTGATGAAGTGCAAATAACAGATAAAGGGCTATTAATATTCATAGTTTTGTCTGAGCCAAGTTTAATAGCCTGATGGCTGTGGGGAAGTAGCTATTCCTGAACCTGGACGTTGCAGTCTTCAGGCTCCTGTACCTTCTACCTGAAGGTAGCAGGGAGATGAGTGTGTGGCCAGGATGGTGTGGGTCCTTGATGATACTGCCGGCCTTTTTGAGGCAGCGACTGCAATAGATCCCCTCGATGGAAGGGAGGTCAGAGCCGATGATGGACTGGGCAGTGTTTACTACTTTTTGTAGTCTTTTCCTCTCCAGGGCGCTCAAGTTGCCGAACCAAGCCACGATGCAACAGGTCAGCATGCTCTCTACTGTGCACCTGTAGAAGTTAGATAGAGTCCTCCTTGACATACCGACTCTCCGTAATCTTCTCAGGAAGTAGAGGCGCTGATGTGCTTACTTTATAATAGCATCAGTGTTCTCGGACTAGGAGAGATCTTCAGAGATGTGCACGCCTAGGAATTTAAAGCTCTAGACCCTTTCAACCATCGACCCATTGATATAAACGGGACTGTGGGTCCCCATCCTACTCCTTCCAAAGTCCACAATCAGTTCCTTGGTTTTGCTGGTGTTGAGGGCCAGGTTATTGTGCTGGCTCCATATGGACAGTCGCTCGATCTCTCCTCTGTACTCTGACTCATCCCCATCAGTGATACGTCCCACAACAGTGGTGTCGTCAGCGAACTTGATGATGGAGTTCGCACTGTGATCGACTACGCAGTCATGGGTATAGAGTGAGTACATTCTTAACTTTCCTAATCAAAGCTTGTTTATTATGAGTTCTCGTGAAGGACTTTCAGGTGAAAGGAATCTGTGTGATGTGTGGAGTGGTCATTCATTGAGCTTTGGACTGGACAGACTGTTGTCGAGATTTGTAAAGATATTTGGATGCTCTTGCTCAAAAGATAAAATGCTGGAGTAACTCAGCGGGTCAGGCAGCATCTGTGGAGAACATGGATAGGTGATGTTTCACAGAGTGCTGGAGTAACTCAGCGGGTCAGGCAGCATCTGTGGAGAACATGGATAGGTGACGTTTCACAAAGTGCTGGAGTAACTCAGCGGGTCAGGCAGCATCTGTGGAGAACATGGATAGGTGACGTTTCACAGGGTGTGAAGTAACTCAGCTGGTCAGGCAGCATCTGTGGAGAACATGGATAGGTGACGTTTCACAGAATGCTGGAGTAACTCAGCGGGTCAGGCAGGATGCCCATAATAAAAAGTACAGCAATGAGCAGCTCAGTCAGTGAGTTCACTGTTTGTGTACAGGGTTTGATGCCCAGGGTAAGAGTTACAGCATTGGGCAACTCAGTCAGGAAGTTCACTGTTTGTGTGAAGGTGCAATAAATATTCCTTTAAAATGCAGAGCTTGTGTCTGTTTTCACATAAAAATAATTGTGAGAAGTTAAAATGGGAATACATTGCATTCCTTCCTTGATTTGGTGCGTGTTTCAATTATCTAAATATATGATCAATGAAATATGAGATTTAAGTGATGACATGTTGGACTAATATAAAAATAATGGATTTCAGACATCAATTCTAGTTTGAAAAAAAAAGAATTTCTTTCATTGTCATTATAGGAAAGATGTCAACAAAATAGAGAGAGTACAGAGGAGATTTACTGGAATGTTGCATGGGTTTCAGCAACTAAGTTACAGAGAAAGGTTGAACAAGTTAGGTCTTTATTCTTTGGAGCGCAGAAGGTTAATGGGGGGACTTGATAGAGGTCTTTAAAATGATGAGCGGGAAAAACAGAGTTGACGTGGATAAGCTTTTTCCATTGAGAGTAGGGAAGATTCAAACAAGAGGACATGATTTGAGAATTAAGGGACAGAAGTTTAGGGGTAACTTGAGGGGGAACTTCTTTACTCAGACAGTGGTAGCTGTGTGGAATGAGCTTCCAGTGGAAGTGGTGGAGGCTGGTTCGATTTTATCATTTAAAAATAAATTGGATGGGTATATGGACGGGAAAGGAATGGAGGGTTATGGTCTGAGTGCAGGTAGATGGGACTAGGGAAGAATAAGTGTTCGGCACGGACTAGAAGGGCCGAGATGGCCTGTTTCCGTGCTGTAATTGTTATATGGTTATAAGGTTAAATGAAAAAGCAATACAGACCCTCAAAAGCTGCAATTGACAAAACTAAACTGGCTAAATGTTTTATGTCTTTGTGGTCAGATCATGGACGATTTTTGAAACACATAAATATTATGAATGGAAGGAGGATGAATTTAATAATCTTATATGGGTGTGAATAACAAATAATTAAAGTCAAATCTAAGCTCACAATTTTCTTTTTAGAATTGTAAGATACACTTGTAAGATAGCCTGGAAAGATACACTAGCAGGGATGAACGTGGAACAAAAATGGCAGGTGTTTCTAGGAATAATACAGAAGGTGCAGGGTCACCTTAAGGGGTTGGACAGGCTAGATGCAGGAAGATTGTTCCCGATGTTTAAACTAGAATGGTTGGGGGGAGGGACTCAAATAGAGAATGCTATTAGACAGTGTGTGAGGCAGGAGGCAGAGAAGGAAAGCACTCAGACCCAACAGGTAGGGGGGAAAGAAGAAAACAATAATAAACAGAGAATAAGAGGTGGTGGGGTTCTTAAATGGGTGAGCAGAGAAACAGAGGGGTGTAAAATGCGGGCGGAAGCAATAGGTAGCAAGGTGAAAAGTAAAAGTGACAGGCAGACAAATCCACGGCAAAAATCAAAAAGAGCCACTTTTCAACATAATTGTATAAGGGGTAAGAGCGTTGTAAAAGCAAGCCTGAAGGCTTTGTGTCTCAATGCAAGGAGCATTCGTAATAAGGTGGATGAGTTGAACGTGCAGATAGCAATTAATGATTATGATATAGTTGGGATCACGGAGACATAGCTCCAGGGTGAACAAGGCTGGGAGCTGAACATCCAGGGATATTCAATATTCAGGAGGGATAGAGAGAAAGGAAAAGGAGGTGGGGTAGCGTTGCTGGTTAGAGAGGAGATTAATGCAGTGGAAAGGAAGGACATTAGCTTGGAGGATGTGGAATCGGTATGGGTAGAGCTGCGAAACACGAAGAGGCAGAAAACGCTGGTGGGTGTTGTGCACAGGCCACCTAGCAGTAGTAGTGAAGTTGGGGATGGCATCAAACAGGAAATTAGAAATGCGTGCAACAAAGGCAAAACAGTTATAATGGGTGACTTCAATCTACATATAGATTGGGTGAATCAAATTGGCAGGGGTGCTGAGGAAGAGGATTTCTTGGAATGTATGAGGGATAGTTATCTAAACCAACATGTAGAGGAACCAACGAGAGAGCAGGCTATTCTAGACTGGGTATTGAGTAATGAGGAAGGGTTAGTTAGCAGACTTGTTGTGCGTGCCCCCTTGGGCAAGAGTGACCATAATATGGTTGAGTTCTTCATTAGGATGGAGAGTGACATTGTTAATTCAGAAACAACGGTTCTGAACTTAAAGAAAGGTAACTTTGAGGGTATGAGACGTGAATTGGCCAAGATTGACTGGCAATTAGTTCTAAAAGGGTTGACGGGGGATATGCAATGGAAGGCATTTAAAGACTGCATGGATGAACTACAAAAAATGTTCATCCCAGTTTGGCAAAAGAATAAATCAGGGAAGGTAGTGCATCCGTGGATAACAAGGGAAATCAGGGATAGTATCAAAGCAAAAGATGATGCGTACAAATTAGCCAGAAAAAGCAGCATACCAGAGGACTGGGAGAAATTCAGAGACCGGCAGAGGACACAGGGCTTAATTAGGAAAGGGAAAATAGATTATGAAAGGAAACTGGCAGGGAACATAAAAACTGACTGCAAAAGTTTTTATAGATATGTGAAGAGAAAGAGATTAGTTAAAACAAATGTAGGTCCCTTGCAGTCAGAAACAGGTGAATTGATCATGGGGAACAAGGATATGGTGGACCAATTGAATAACTACTTTGGTTCCGTCTTCACTAAGGAAGACATAAATAATCTGCCGGAAATAGCAAGGGGCTGCGGGTCAAAGGAGATGGAGGAACTGAGTGAAATCCAGGTTAGTCGGGAAGTGGTGTTGGGTAAATTGAATGGATTAAAGGCCGATAAATCACCAGGGCCAGATAGGCTGCATCCCAGAGTACTTAAGGAAGTAGCTCCAGAAATAGTGGATGCATTAGTGATAATTTTTCAAAACTCTTTAGATTCTGGAGTAGTTCCTGAGGAATGGAGGGTAGCAAACGTAACCCCACTTTTTAAGAAGGGAGGGAGAGAGAAAACGGGGAATTACAGACCAGTTAGTCTAACATCGGTAGTGGGGAAACTGCTAGAGTCAGTTATTAAAGATGGGATAGCAGCACATTTGGAAAGTGGTGAAATCATTGGACAAAGTCAGCATGGATTTACGAAAGGTAAATCGTGTCTGACGAATCTTATAGAATTTTTCGAGGATGTAACTAGTAGAGTGGATAGGGGAGAACCAGTGGATGTGTTGTATCTGGACTTTCAGAAGGCTTTCGACAAGGTACCACATAAGAGATTAGGATACAAACTTAAATCACACGGTATTGGGGGTTCAGTATTGATGTGGATAGAGAACTGGCTGGCAAACAGGAAGCAAAGAGTAGGAGTAAACGGGTCCTTTTCACAATGGCAGGTAGTGACTAGTGGGGTACCGCAAGGCTCAGTGCTGGGACCCCAGCTATTTACAATTTATATTAATGATCTGGACGAGGGAATTGAAAGCAACATCTCCAAGTTTGCGGATGACACTAAGCTGGGGGGCAGTGTTAGCTGTGAGGAGGATGCTAGGAGACTGCAAGGTGACTTGGATAGGCTGGGTGAGTGGGCAAATGTTTGGCAGATGCAGTATAATGTGGATAAATGTGAGGTTATCCACTTTGGTGGCAAAAACGGGAAGGCAGACTATTATCTAAATGGTGGCCGATTAGGAAATGGGGAGATGCAGCGAGACCTGGGTGTCATGGTACACCAGTCATTGAAAGTAGGCATGCAGGTGCAGCAGTCAGTGAAGAAAGCGAATGGTATGTTGGCCTTCATAGCAAGAGGATTTGAGTATAGGAGCAGGGAGGTTCTACTGCAGTTGTACAGGGTCTTGGTGAGACCACACCTGGAGTATTGCGTACAGTTTTGGTCTCCAAATCTGAGGAAGGACATTATAGCCATAGAGGGAGTGCAAACAAGGTTCACCAGACTGATTCCTGGGATGTCAGGACTTTCATATGAAGAAAGACTGGATAGACTTGGCTTATACTCGCTAGAATATAGGAGATTGAGAGGGGATCTTATAGAAACGTACAAAATTCTTATTGGGTTGGACAGGCTAGATGCAGGAAGATTGTTCCCGATGTTGGGGAAGTCCAGGACAAGGGGTCACAGCTTAAGGATAAGGAGGAAATCCTTTAAGACCGAGATGAGGAAAAACCTTTCCACACAGAGTGTGGTGAATCTCTGGAACTCTCTGCCACAGAGGGTAGTTGAGGCCAGTTCATTGGCTATATTTAAGAGGGAGTTAGATGTGGCCCTTGTGGCTAAAGGGATCAGGGGGTATGGAGAGAAGGCAGGTATGGGATACTGAGTTGGATGATCAGCCATGATCATATTGAATGGCGGTGCAGGCTTGAAGGGCCGAATGGCCTACTCCTGCACCTGTTGTCTATGTTTCTATGTTTCTACGAAAGGGGCGACCGTGGCTGACAAGGGACGTCAGGGACAGTATAAAAATTAAAGCGAGGAAGTATAACGTGGCAAAGATGAGCGGGAAGCAAGAGGATGGGGTAATGTTTAAAGAACAACAGAAGATAACTAATAAGACAATACATGGATAAAAGATGAGGTATGAAGGTAAGCTAGCCAAGAATATAAAGCAGGATAGTAAAAGCTTCTTTAGGTATGTGAAGAGGAAAAAATTAGTTAAGACCAAAGTTGGACCCTTGAAGACTGAAAAAGGTGAATTTATTATGGGGAACAAGGAAATGGCAGATGAGTTGAACAGGTACTTTGGATCTGTCTTCACTAAGGAGGACACAAACAATCTTCCTGATATAGTAGTGGCCAGAGGATCTGGGGTGACGGAGGAACTGAAGGAAATCCACATTAGGCAGGAAATGGTGTTGGATAGACTGATGGGACTGAAGGTTGATAAATCCCCAGGGCCTGATGGTCTGCATCCCAGGGTACTTAAGGAAGCGGCTCTAGAAATCGTGGATGCATTGGTGGTAATTTTGCAATGTTCTATAGATTCAGGATCAGTTCCTGTGGATTGGAGGGCAGCTAATGTTATCCCACTTTTTAAGAAAGGCAGGAGAGAGAAAACAGGGAATTATAGACCAGTTAGCCTGACATCGGTGGTGGGGAAGATGCTGGAGTCAATTATGAAAGATGAAATAGCCACACATTTGGATAACAGTAACAGGATCGGTCCGAGTCAGCATGGATTTACAAAGGGGAAATCATGCTTGACTAATCTTCTGGAATTTTTTGAAGGTGTAACAAGGAAAATGGACAAGGGAGAGCCAGTGGATGTAGTGTACCTGTACTTTCAGAAAGCATTTGATAAGGTCCCACATAGGAGATTAGTGGGCAAAATGAGGGCACATGGTATTGGGGGTAGAGTGCTGACATGGATAGAGAAGTGGTTGGCAGACAGGAAACAAAGAGTAGGGATTAACGGGTCCCTTTCAGAATGGCAGGCAGTGACTAGTTGGGTACCGCAAGGCTCGGTGCTGGGACCGCAGCTATTTACAATATACATCAATGATTTGGATGAAGGGATTCAAAGTAACATTAGCAAATTTGCAGATGACACAAAGTTGGGTGGCAGTGTGAACTATGAGGAGGATGCTATGAGAATGCAGGGTGACTTGGACAGGTTGGTGGAGTGGGCAGATGCATGGCAGATGAAGTTTACTGCAGATAAATGTGAGGTTATCCACTTTGGTAGCAAAAACAGCAAGGCAGATTACTATCTAAATGGCGTCAAGTTGGGAAAAGGGGAAGTACAACGGGATCTGGGGGTCCTTGTTCATCAGTCTATGAAAGTAAGCATGCAGGTAGAGCAGGCAGTGAATAAAGCAAATGGCATGTTGGCCTTTATAACAAGAGGAGTTGAGTATAGAAGCAAAGAGGTCCATCTGCAGTTGTACAGGGCCCTTGTGAGACCACACCTGGAGTATTGTGTGCAGTTTTGGTCTCCTAATTTGAGGAAGGACATTCTTGCTATTGAGGGAGTGCAGGGTATGTTTACAAGGTTAATTCCCGGGATGACGGTACTGTCATATGCTGAGAGAATGGAGCGGCTGGGCTTGTATACTCTGGAGTTTAGAAGGATGAGAGGGAATCTTATTGAAACATATAAAATTATTAAGAGTTTAGACACGCTAGAGGCAGGAAAGTTTTTCCTAATGTTGGGAGAGTTCAGAATCAGGGACCACAGTTTAAGAATAAGGGACAAGCCATTTGGAACGGAGATGAAGAAACACCTTTTCACGCAGAGGGTTGTGAATATGTAGAATTCTCTGCCTCAGAGGGCGGTGGATTCCGGTTCACTGGATGCTTTCAAGAGAGAGTTAGATAGGGCTCTTGAAGATAGTAGAGTCAGGGGATATGGGGAGAAGGCAGGAACAGGGTACTGATTGTGGATGATCAGCCATGATCACATTGAAGGGCGGTGCTGGCTTGAAGGGCCGTATGGCCTACTCCTGCACCTATTGTCTATAAAGGGTAGTAGGTATATGTGATGAGCTGCCAGAGGAGGTAGTTGAAGCAAGTACTAACATTGCAATTAAAAGACACTTGAACAGGTTCATGGAAAGGAAAGGTTTCGAGGGATATGGGGCAAATGGAACTAAGTTTGATGAGGAAACTAGGTCAGCATGGACGTGTTGCAGCTGTTTCTGTGCTGTACGACCCTGTGGTTCCATGACTCTGACTAAGTCCTGATAGCTGTGTGAGAGCATCTTCACCAAAAGTATTGCAGAACTTCAAGAAGGCAGCTCACCGCCATCTTCTCCAAGGTAGTTAGGGATGGATAATAAATATTGACTTTGATGCTGATATTAGTAAAAACTAATTGGAATAAATCTTCTCCTTTGCACCATACTGTAGATTATCTGCCACAATTTATCCCAATCACTGACAAACACAGATACTTGAGCTTCTCTGTCTTTTAGTTACTATCCTTATAATAAATGCATCCACAGCACACACAGAGATATGTTCTGTTCTCACGTATTTAAAATAAATTACACAAATAGAATTACACAGAATTACTTTTAAATGTAAAGGGTAAATAGAGAAGTTGTATCTGAAGATAACATCAGCGTAAAAGAGGAAGGATCTGTGTTAGGCCCTGTTTACACTTCTGTTTGCACCAGATAAGACAGTGTGTGATACAATACAATACAATACCGTTTATTGCCATTTGAACCTCAAATGAAGTTCAAACGAAATTTGGTTTCTGCAGTCATGCAAACAAGTAAAAAGAACCAAGACACAACACAATTTACACAAACATCCATCACAGTGAATCTCCACCTCACTGTGATGGAAGGCAAAGTCTTATCTCTCCCCTGCACTCCCCATTCTCCTCCCGATGTCAAAGTCAAAGCCCCCGGTGGGTGATGGTAAATATGTCCCGCGGCCATTAAAGCCGCGCCGGGCGATGCAAGGCCACGCTCCAGGTCTTGATGTTGGAGCCCCCGGCGGGCGCTAGCAAGTCCAGCGGCCATTTAAAGCCACGCCGGGCGATGTAAGACCCCGCTCCAGGTCATCTTCAACCCCGCAACTCGGGCGGGAGAAGTCGCCATTGCGGGCGCCCTGAAAAGCGGTCTCCCACCAGGGACCCGCGAGCTCCCGATGTCACCGTCCACCGGGCCGGCGGCTGGAGCCTCCGTATCTCCGGGGTCGGGCCGCAGCAGCGCGCCACCACAGCTCCTCCCGTTCCGAACTCGGCCAGCTCCACGATGGTGAGTAAGTCCGCCGGCTCCGCGACTGGAGCCCCAGGTCGTTCCGGTTGGAGGCCTCTCCACGGTGCTAGGCCCCAACGACAACGGAGACCCGACTGAGAAAGGTCTGGTCTCCCGTGCAGGGAAAAGATTTTAAACGTTTCCCCCACCCTACCCCCCCACCCCCGCCCCGCCCCCCACACATACCCAGTTAAAAAAACACTATAAACAAACTCAAACGAAACAAGAAGAAAAACAAGAAAAGACAGACGGACTGCAGAGGCCGCTGCAACGTGAGTCGCGTCGCCCACCCACCAGTGTTGAGATCATTGGTGATCCCAGTGTTTAGAATGTGAGAGTGACAGACAGTGTGGGTTGGAGGGGGAGATGAGATGAATTATGAAGGGAAATATTCAGGAGCTGGGGAAAAATATCAGAACAGAGGGTGAAGCAGCAATAAAAGTGAATTGTATTTCTCTGCAGAATTCACACAATATGGGGGGAAATGATTTGTTAACCCGGATTAAGTAAGGAGCCTGATTAGATTTCTTCTCACGATGCGGACAAGACTAACTGCTGAGCTGATGATGAGGTGCCCTTTCTGATTCCATTCAGATTGTTTGCTTAGAAATCAACTGTTTAGGATGTGGGCCTCACTGCTCAGGCTTCCATTTTTAGCCCATGAGGATGTGAACATCCTTACGTAGCCAGTGAATGATGCTCCCACTGTGCTCTTGATAGGAATGAAGGAACAGCAATGGATTTCCAAGTCATGACTGGAGAGGCACCCACAGCATGTGGTGATCCCATGGGCCTGTTGCCATTGTCTTTCTTGGTTGATGGGATCACTGATATGAGAGGTGTTATTGAAGTAGCCTTAGCAATGAACATTGAGACACCTTGCGGTGGTTGATTGAGACCGAGATCACTGTACACAAGTGGTGGAAACAATGAAGATTACAGTAGTAGATGGGGACATGCTATGTCCTGGATGATGTTGTGCTTCTTCAGTATCACTGGAGTAACATTCATCAAGGCATTGCACCCTCCTGAATTGGGCCTTGCCGCTGATGGAGAGGTTTTGTGGTGTCAGGAATTGCTTGCCCCATGATAACAAGACATGAATCACCTTTCCTTTATCGATACTGCTTCTTAATGCTGCAACTCTCTACCTAGTATAACTGTGGGAGTACTTTCACCGGAAGGAATGGAAAGGTTTAGGAAAGCAATCTACCACTGTCTTGAGTACAATTAACAATGGGGGGAAACCACTAACCTTGACAGTGATGCTCAAATTGTCGAGAATAACTGAATGAGTAAAGAAATGCTTCACAAGTAAAATCAAGTACACCTGGATTAATGATATTCAAATACTTACAAATACTTTATAATTTTGGTTCTACAACACTTGTAAAGGGAGCAGTGTCAATAGAACCTCTTCTCAATCTCTCTTAAATCCCCACTACCCAGCTTCCTAACAATCTCAACCTTTTCTTTACTTTTGTCAAAATCCACAGAGTGAAATTAGAATTAACAACACAAATGTTGATGAAAGTCCCAAAAAAAGAGTAATTTATTGCTGCACCCTGTACAGGGGAACAACATCCATTATATGATTGTTTGGATTTGTTGATTTGCAGGTTTTAAGAATGCCTTTTCTGGGACGAGGGCTGTCTGAGCATACTGTGGACATGCTTACGGCAGCCTGGAGGAAGAGCACCCAAAAACAGTACCTTTCTTATATTAAGAAATGGGAAGAGTTCTGCGTACAAAAGAATGTGCAATAAAGTACTGCAGATATTTCAAATGTTTAGAATTTCTGTCAAAACTTTATTATGATGAAGGTCTGAGTTGTAGTGCAATTAATTCAGCCAGAAGTGCATTGTCCTCATATTTGGTTCTGGATTCAGAAAGAAACCCAATTGGGTCACACCCAATTGTTTCCAGACTAATGAAAGGAATCTTTAATTCCAAACCACCGAAACCTAGGTATGTGACAATCTGGGATGTAAATGTGGTACTGAAACTACTTCGTGAATGGTCATCAAGTGTGTCTTTACCATTGGTCAAGCTCAGTATGAAAGTATTCATGCTTATGGCATGAGTGACAGCACAACGAGTGCAAACACTTGGAAAATTACAAATAGACAGTATGGAAGTAACTGAAGACAAGGTTACATTCTATATCTATGACCTACTAAAGTAAATTAGGCCAGGTGTGACAGGATTTAAAATTATGCCAGCAGCATATCCAAATGATCCATGTCTCTGTATTAAGACATATTTATTACAATACATTGAGGTCACAAAGAATTTTAGAATACGGAAACTGGGTTGTTGATCACACACAAGAAACCACACAAGAGAGTTTCAATACAGACTATTTCCAGATGGATAAAAGAAGTCTTAACAGCTGCTGGTATTAACACTTATGTTTTTACGTCTCACTCGACTAGGGCAGCAGAAACGTCGGCGGCCAGGGCAAAAGACGTCCCCGTCGACCATATCCTCGCAGCCGCCGGGTGGTCCAATGAGTTGATGTTTCAACATTTTTACCATCGGCCTATTGTTAATGCGGGGTTGTTTGCAGAAACTATTTTAAGTTCTGTGTAAATTCCTCTGGTTTAAAGGGGATCTGATTCATTTCATTATTGAAATGAATTACTGCATTTGTGGTACAAATGTTATTATGAATGCATGATTGATTATTCTCGTTCCGAGTCAATCTATGCAGTGAGAAGCCGGGATTGATCCACGGCATGAAATCACAAAGCTTTAAAATCTTCACGTAGTCACTCACGTGACTCCAAAGTAAAATAGTAAGATTAAACGAGAACTTACCTAAGTTTGAAGTTTGATCTTTATTTTATGAGGAGTTACGTAGGTGATGGGGGATTTCAATATGCAGGTAGACTGGGAAAATCAGGTTGGTTCAGGACCCCAAGAAAGAGAGTTTGTAGAATGCCTCCGAGATGGATTCTTTGAGCACCCACAAGAGATGCTACACTTGTCACTTTACCTCCCCCCTCGACTCCATTCAAGGACCCAAGCAGTCGTTCCGGGTGCACAAGAGGTTCACCTGCATCTCATCGAACCTCATCTATTGCATCCGCTGCTCTATATGTCAGCTGATCTACATTGGTGAGACCAAGCGTAGGCTTGGCGATCGTTTCGCCAAACACCTCCGCTCGGTTCGCATTAACCAACCTGATCTCCCGGTGGCTCAGCACTTCATCTCCCTCTACCATTCCGAATGTCTTTCCTCAGATTAGGAGACCAAAACTGTACGCAATACTCCAGGTGTGGTCTCACCAAGACCCTGTACAACTGTCCTTTAGGAGGGCAGAGGGGACAGTGTCGATGGGGCAGGTAGTAGATTTCATGGTGGTGATCAGTTTTACAAGGGAGGGTAGAGTAACGGGTTGGAAACTGTCTAATTTTGAAGAGCAGACCAATGAGACAGCCAGGTCACGGGTGGGAGGGGAAATATTTGTTCTTATGTTCTTTACCTTGCTGGTGAAAAATGTGGTAAATTCCTCGCACTTAGCAGGGGACCCAGTTAGGCTGGTGCTGGTGGCAGGACAGATGATGGAGGTGATGGTGCTAAAGAGGACCTTGGAATTTTGCGCGTTTTTGGAGATAAGGGTGGAAAAATATTTAGTTCTTGCAGATTTTACTGCTTCCTGGTATTTGACAAGTATGAAGAGCTGGTCATAGACTGCCGTAAGCAGAGCTGAAAGGCAAGGTGTATGCCCATCGAGGTTGGCTGCAGAGGTTTTGCAGGGCAATCGCTCTACAAAGGCATCAATGGAATGGCGAGAAGAGCCATCAAAAACACCACAGAGGCAGCGGAGAAGGCCTCGAGATGGCTCTGGATCAGGAGCGAAGGTCCATGGGGAGGAGCGAATGCCACCTGAACACAAGTCGTGGTCTGATCAACCACGGTTGGGTCGCCTGGGTGAGGATGTCTGATGTTGAAAGACCCGAAACACCCAATGACCTCGGGTTACATCACTGATGATGTGTTCAGAAGCATCAATAGATGTATTTTTTATCAATGTAGGCTTCAATGAGATCCTCCCACCCCCCCCCCCCCCCCCCCCCACTCCTCGTTCTTCTAATCTCCAGCCAGTACAGGCCCAGCATCTTTGTACGCTCCTCATACATTAAAATGCTGGTTCTGGAGAGGGTCCAGAGGTTACAAGAACAATCGCAGGAATGAGTAGGTTAACTTATAATGAGCGTATGTCAGCACTGGGCCTGTACTCACTAGAGTTTAGAGGAACGAGGGGGGGACCTCATTGAAATGTATAGAATAATGGAAGGCCTGGATAGAAAAATGGAAGCCTATAAGACTCCTCCTAGCAGGTAAACCAGATCACTTCCACCTGACGTGGTCTGCATTTATAGAATTATTACAAATATAGGGTCTTTTCTAGGGTCTATTTCTTAACTCTTTTTCTTTTGTTTTTAATTTTGTTCTTATAGGGTCTTCGTCCTTTTTTGTTGTCACATTTTCTACACTCTCACTTTTTCCTTCACTTGCTTCTTTCTTTCAATCTTATCCTTTCCTTTTACTAGTGTAAAAAACAAATGGAGTACATTAATTGTAAGAAGACATAAGTGACGAGTACTAATGTATGTGGTTGTAATGTAATGTACTTCTAATAAATAAAAAAATTTAAAAAATTAAAAAAAGAATAATGGAAGCCTCAGAATTAAAGGCCATTCTTTTAGGAAGGAGATGAGGAGAAAATTATTTAGTCAGTGTGGTGAATCTGTGAGATTAATTGCCAGACGGCTGTGGAGGCCACAAGTCAGTCGATTTTTTTTGAGGCAGAGATAGATTCTTGATTAGTACGGGTGTCAGAGGTTATGGGGAGAAGGCAGGAGAATGGGGTTAGGAGAGATAGATCAGCCATGATTGAATTGCAAAAGATGGGCCGAATGGCCTAATTCTACTCCTATTCCTTATGATCTTATGAACCCAATCATCTCCAGAATCATTCTTGTAAACCTCCTCTGGACCCTCACCAGAGCCAGCACATCCCTCATCAGATATGGGGCCCAAAACTCCTCACAATACTCCATTTGTGGCCTCACCAGCACAGTAAAGCCTCAGCATTACATCTGCATCTCTAAACTTCTTCTGAGTCATTGTCACCCTGCACGGAAACAGGCCCTTCAGCCCAACTTGCCCACACCGACCAACATGCCCCATCTATACTACACAGAAACAGGCCCTTCAGCCCAACTTTCCCACATCAACCAACATGCCCCATCTATACTAGTCCCAGTCACAGGAAACAGACCCTTCAGCCCAACTTGCCCCACACCAACCATCATGCCCCATCTATACTAGTCCCAGAGTCACGGAAACAGGCCCTTCAGCCCAGCTTGCCCACAACCCGGCCAACATGCCCCCATCTATACTAGTCCAGAAACAGGCCCTTCAGCCCAACTTTCCCACATCGACCAACATGCCCCATCTATACTAGTCCCAGAGTCACAGAAACAGGCCCTTCAGCCAACTTGCCCACACTGGCCAACATGCCCCTTCTACACTAGTCCCCACTTGCCTGCATTTGGCCCATATCTAAAACCTGTCATCCATCTGTTTAAATGTAACTTCAATGTTGTGCATAGTACCTGCCTCAACGGCAGTAAAGTGAGTGAGAGAGAGAGGTAGACAGGGGGAGACGGAGGAGAGAGAAAGAAATTGAGGGGAAAGAGAATGTCCATCGCAATGATATGTAGACATAAGGAACTGCAGAAGCTGGTTTACAAGACACAAAGTGCTGGGATTAACTTTGGAGTGGCACGGTGGGTGCAATCGTAGAGTTGCTGCCTCACAGTGCCAGAGACCCGGGGTTCCATCCCGACCACGGATGCTGTCTCTGTGCGGAGTTTGCACGTTCTCCCCATTACCTGCATGTGTTTTCTCCGGGTGGCTCCGGGTTTCCTCACACACTCCAAAGACCTGCAGGATTGTAGGTTAATTGGCTTCGGCAAAAATCGTAAATTGTCCCCAGTGAAGCGAGAGGGGAAAGAGGGAATGTGTGTGTCCCCTGTGTGGGTCTCCCTCTGTGTGTGTGTGTGTATGTGTCTGTCTCCCAGTGTGTGTGTGTCTGTCTCCCTGTGTGTGTGTCCTCCCTGTGTGTGTGTATGTATCTCCGTGTCTGAGTCCCTGTGTGTGTGTGTGTCCCCGTGTGTAGTCTCGCTGTGTGTGTATGTGTGTGGGTCTCCCTCTGTGTGTGTGTGTGTGTGTGTCTCCCTGTGTGTCGGTGTATGTGTCTCCTTGTGTGTGTGTGTGTGTGTGTCTCCCTGTGTGTCGGTGTATGTGTCTCCCTGCGTGTGTGTGTCTGTCACCCTGTGTGTGTGTGTGTCTGTCACCCTGTGTGTGTGTGTGTGTCTCCCTGTGTGTGTGTGTGTCGGTGTATGTGTCTCCCTGTGTGTGTGTGTGTGTCTCCCTGTGTGTGTGTGTCCGTGTGTGTTTCCCTGTGTGGTCCGCGTGTGTAGTCTCGCTGTGTGTGTATGTGTGTGGGTCTCCGTGTGTGTGTGTGTGTCTCCCTGTGTGTGTGTGTGTCTGTCTCCTGTGTGTGTGTGTGTGTCTGTCTCCCTGTGTGTGTGTGTCTGTCTCCCTGCGTGTGTGTGTGTGTGTTGTGTCTCCCTGTGTGTGTGTGTGTGTCTGTCTCCCTGCGTGTGTGTGTGTCTCCCTGTGTGTGTGTGCCCGTGTGTTTCCCTGTGTGTGTCCGTGTGTAGTCTCCCTGTGTGTCCGTGTCCGTGTGTGTTTCCCTATGTGTGTGTGCCCGTGTGTGGCCGGACTAGTTTGACAAATTTCTTAAACGCCGTGGATTCTCTCCCGAGCAACAGGTCGCTGCCAGTTGTAAGATGGTGATGATGAAATCCCAAATACAGACGAGAGCGCGGGCGGGAAAGAGGTTGCAGCTCTTTCTAGTGGCTCTTAAATGGCCTTTGTTGGACGGAGTGAAATGGAGACAAGAATGGAGTCTTGAAGGGCCAGGATCCAAAACGTCGACTGTCCATTCCCTCAACAGATGCTGCCTGACCCGCTGAGTTCCTCCAGCTGTTTCTCTTCTGACCGAGGAGATTGAAGGCTCACCGATCTTCGACAAGATCTCGGGCTGGAATCACATCTCGGTCGCGGTCTCCACCGCCATCGTCTACAAGGCCGGTCGCAGAGCGGTCCAGTGGCGCTGGATCTACTCGGAGCCAACCTGACCTGCAGATGTTTGTGCGTAGCTGGACTTGCGGGGACTTAGCGCCGGTGAGTTTGTGTAACCGCGAACAAACTCCATCAATGGAGCAGAATGACACAGCAAGAAAGAGACTCCCCGCCCTCACACTCACCCCTCGCTCCTCAAGGGGTCCCGACCCATCGGACAGGGCCCCTGAGAAGATATTTTATTCAGCTGCGGAGAGAGGGGCGATGTCTTTCACCTTGACCCTTGGTTGTGTGCAGAACGCAGACCCGGTCCGGCCGGTGAAGCCTCGCTGACCAGTGGGACGATCAGAGCGATGGTGGGGGTGCCTTGAAGGATCCCTGGCGGGCGGGGGGTGGGGACGCCGCTGTCCACTCGGGGCTCTCTCCGGCCACTCGCCCGCGGATACGGGTCCGCAGCGCCGCCTTTTATAGACCCCGGCATGTCCCGCCCCCACTCGCTGACCATTGGACCTCGCTCCGGCCACGGTGTTGGGCCATGGGGTGAGGGGTGGGGGGGACAGTCCCGTCCGATTGCCGGAGACACGCTGTCCGTCTGCGCGAAACCCTGCCCAAACTTCAGCGCCAAGGAAAGTTGGTGCGAAGCGATTGTCCGCTCGCTCCGGCCACGACCCCCGCGTCACCCCCCGCCCCCCCCACTGGCGCAAAGCCGGACACTGAGGGAGACTTGAGGATGATTATTCAGGGCTTGTCCCCACTATGGCGACCTTATTTGCGAGTTTAGGAGTTTTGCACTCGCCACAAGCTCGCAGCATGGTCGACACATGGTCGTAGGTGGTCACTGGTAAAGGGGCTGTCCCACTGCGCGACACTAATCCACGAGTTAAGAAGAGTGTCTTCCACCTTCAAGCTCGAGGGCACTCGCCTGGAAAACCTCGAGCTGGATCAAACCGACCGTCAACGTTGAAACCGCGAGCTGGATCGACCAACCGCACACACACACACATCGCAATAGCAGGGGGCCAGGGGAAAGCGGGGGAGCGCTGTCTGAAATTCACACCCGTGATGAAGAGGAAGGAAAGACGGCTGGCACAGTTACGGTAAGTCCCTTTAGAAAGCGGGGAGGGGGGGGGAGGGAAGGGGGGAGAAGAAGGAGTTGAGACACTTTTAACAAGCCAGACAACGTTTAATAAAGTTTAGCTGGCATTTTACCTACCGGTACGTTTTTCCTGGGTCCTGAAAACTCCAATGAGCCAATTAAAATGCACCCGGTCAGCGAAGGAGATTGCCTACGGCTGCCTTCGACTGCCTGTAACTAACACAGCGACCCCACTCCACTACGAGTTAAAAAGAACCATGCCGACCAAATTTTACTCGCGGAAAAATTTTCAGCTTGCTGAAAAATATTCCGCGACCTAGCTGAGGCCGCTAGTATTCAGGAACTTCCCTTGAGCATGAAGGAGAGTTCTAGTGACCTCATAGGACCCAGAGTGTCGACCATGCTGCGAGTTTGAGTCCGAGCGCAAACTCTTCTAAACTCGCAAATTAGGTCGCCGAAGTGGGACAGCCCCATAAAGGGCCTATCCCACTGTGGGGACCTAATTCGCGACTTTAGAAGAGTTTGCCCTCGACTCAAACTCGCAGCATGGTCGACATGTAACTCTCCTTCATGCTCGAGAGTAGTCCCCGCGTACTCGAGGCCTCAGTTAGGTCGCAGCGTTTTTTTCAGCATGCTGAAAAATGCCCACAAGTAAAAAAAGGTTGCCCTGGAAAAAAATCGATATTTTTTTACTCGTAGGTTTAGTCGAGGTAAGTCATAGTAGGTCGTAATGCTATCGTAGGTAATCAAAGGCAATCAAAGGTAATCGAAGGTAGTCGAAGGTAAAGCTCGTTGAGAAACAAATGATAAGTAAACCGAACGGTAATGTTAAATGCCCGCTAAACTTTATTAAGTTGTCTGGCTTCTTTAAAGTGTCTCCTCTCCTTCTCCCCCCCTTCACCCCCCTTCTCTCCCCACCCCCCCCCCTCCCCGCGCTCTCTAAAGGACTTACCGTAACTGTGCCAGCCGTCTTTTACCTTCCTGTTTATCGCGGGTGTGAATTTCAGACAGTGCTCCCCTGGTTCCCCTGGCCCCCGCCTTTGCAATGTGTGTGTGTGTGTGCGCGCAGACAGTCGATCCAGCTCACGATTTCATCGCTGACGGTCGATCCAGCTCGAGGTTTTTCAGGCGAATGCCCTCGAGCTTGAAGGTCGAAGACAGTCGCTGAAAAGTCATGTTAGTGGGACAGGCCCTTAAGTCTCCTTCATGGTCAAGAGGAGTTCCCACACAGTGGTTACTACTCGCAGCCTCGGTTTGATCGAGGACAATTTTTCAACAAGCTGAAAAATGTTCTGCGAGTAAAAATTGGTCGCGTGGAGAAAATCGATACTTTTGAACATAGTGCAATGGTAGTGGGGTCGCCATGTCGTTGTAGGTAGTCGAGGTAGCCGTAGGTAATCTCCTTTGCTGACCGGGCATTTTAATTGGCTCATTGGGGGGAAAAAACATAAGCACACGTTTTCTGAACCAAGGAAAACCGACCGGTAATGTTAAATGCCCGCTAAACTTCACAGCTGTTTATCTCTGGCTTATTAAAAGTTGTCTAGCTTCTTAAAAGTGTCTCCACTCCTTCTCCTCCCCCCCCCCTCCCCTCCCCCTTCTCCCCTCCCCGCTCTTTTAAAGGACTTACTGTACACTGTGCTAGCCGTCTTTAACCTTCCTGTTCATCGCGGGTGGGACAGGCCCTTTAGGCTGTGGGCCAAGCATCAAAAATGTGTCTAGAATTTAACTTTCGTGACCCATGTCTGGGAACTACTTGAAATTTTGCACAGATTTAGAACAAATATAATTGAAAGGGAAGTCATAACTTGTCAGTGCCAAATGTTGCACATTAATTAAGCTAATTAGAAAATGAGATCGAAAAAGTAAGCGCCATCTACTGTCCAATGCCCATATTACACCACAGGAGCCTAATTCCGTCTGTTTAAACTATATTATTATACTATATATATATATGTGTGTGTGTGTGACGTGAATATGACCGGATATATCATTTATATAGCTCCGTTAGTCCTAAGAGCTAAATCTAACTCTCTTGAAAACATCCCGTGAATTGGCCTCCACTACCTTCTGGGGTAGAAAATTCCAGATTCACAACTCTCTGGGTGAAAAATGTTTATCCTCATCTCAGTCCTAAATAGCCCACCCCTTATTCTTAAACTGTGACCCCTGGTTCAGGACTCCCCCAACATCGGGAACATTTTTCCTGCATCCAGCCTGTCCAATCCTTTAAGAATTTCATATGTTTCTATACGATCCCCTCTCATCCTAAATTCCAGAGAACACAAGCCCAGCCGCTCCATTCTCTCAGCATATGACAGTCCCGCCATCCTGGGAATTAACCTGGTGAACCCACGTTGCACTCCCTCAACAGCAAGAATATCCTTCCTCAAATTAGGAGACCAAAACGGCACACAATACTCCAGGTGCGGTCTCACCAGGGCACTGTAGAACTGCAGTAGGACCTCCTTGCTCCTAGACTCAAATCCTCTCGCAAGGCCAACATGCCATTTGTTTTCTTCACTGCCTGCTGTACCTGCATGCTTACTTTCAGTGACTAATGTACAAGGACACCCACGTCTCGTTGCACCTCCCCTTTTCCTAATCTGACACCATTCAGATAATCTGCCTTCCTGTTCTTGTCGCCAAAGTGGATGACCTCACATTTATCCACATTATACTGCATCTGCCATGCATCTGCCCACTTACCCAATCTATCCAAATCACCTTGCACTCATAACATCCTCATCGCAGCTCACACTACCACCCAGCTTTGTGTCATCTGCAAACTTGGAGATGTCACATTTAATTCCCTCGTCTAAATCGTTAATATATATTGCAAATAACTGGGGTCCCAGTAACGAGCCTTGCGGCACCCCACTAGTCGCTGCCTGCTATTCTAAAATTGACCCGTTAATTCCTACTCTTTGCTTCCTGTCTGCCAACCAGTTCCCTATCCATGTCAATACCCTACCCCCCAATACCATGTGGTCTAAATTTGCGCACTAATCTCTTGTGTGGGACCTTGTCAAAGACTTTTTGTAAGTCCAGATACACCACATCCACTGACTCCCTTATCTATTTTACTTCGGAGTCACGTGAGTGACTACGTGAAGAACCCCGCCAGTGCGCCTGCGCGTCATTACGTCAGACGCCTTGACGCAAACGGACGTGAGGAGCAGAGCTCCTACAGTGGTTTGTAGTTTTTCAACTACAAGGTAAGTAGAAACTTTTTTCATGTTTTCCAGGTCCGTTTACTGTGGGTCTATGGGGATTTTTTCCACAGACGCCATGGAAAAAACGGACAGGGGGAAGAGGCGAGCGACACAGCCGACAGAAGTCGGGAAAATTGGGAGTCCGCGGTTAGAGACCAACCGCCTCTAAGCCCCGGTACAGTCGCCAGCGGTGAGCATAGCGACTGTGGACCTGGGGCTGGTGAAAACACAGTCAGCGCCTGTCGGGCAAAAGATGAAGTTTAAATCCCAACGGCCCACGGAGGGAGTCCCAGGCAATGGAAGTAGCTCCAGGGCTAGATATTGCTTTCGAGCGTATTGCCCAAATAGAAAGCCTTTTACACAGGCTGTTGGAGCAAAGTTCACTCAGGGAGGAGTGTACTGAAAGCCAAGCTGCTGGAAACAGCTCAAACAGCTCCTGGTACAGGGCTAGATACTGCTTTCGAGCGTATTGCCCAAATAGAAAGCCTTTTCCATAGGCTGTTGGAGCAAAGTACACTCAGGAAGGAGTGTACTGTAATCCAAGCTGCAGGAGCAGCTTAACAGCACCTGGCTCAGGGCTGATGGAATGCACCCTCAGGAATGAGGAGCGTGCTACGGATCATGAGATTTCAGACCCCGACTCTGACGGTGAGGCTGTACAAGGCGATGAACGGCAGCTGCCAGATGTTCCACCCCTGGCAGTAGGATTCGCTGCCCCGTCAGGGTCAGGAGAGCCATTAGGAGAAGAACTGGCCTCCTTAATAAATTACTTGGTTTACCATTAGCTGGAACAGCAGGAGATGGATGAGACTGCAAGAAAGCAGGAGACCCCAAGTAACTGTGGGTTGCTGAAAGCAGCAGCAGTGAACCAAATTATCTGGAATCAGTTGCAGAGAATACTAAAGCTGCTGGGTTCTGGAATAACTGCTTTTACCAGAATAGCAGGTAACAACCAAAAGATGACGAAGTTGCATCAGCAAGCACTGGGGTTGCTATGCAGCACCCACTTCGAGATCAATTATCTGAGGAAAGTGCTATACGGCCTACTATGAATCCGAAATTCGCAGCACTCTGCAAACCAAGTAATATACAATTACCCAACTTACTCTTTGGAGAGGATCTCGGGAGACGTATTAAAGAGTTGGAAGATGAAGCGAAAACAGGATTGATAAATACATCAATGGTTGCAAAGTCTGTAAAGAGGAAGTATCCTTTCAGACGTCATACGGATCCTAGACCAGGATCAAGTCGCTCATCAACGCAGGGACGTAGCTGGCGGCCTGCAGCGGGAGTAAGGACCAGTGGCGGTGCTTCCGGGAGAATCCAGGGATCTCAGAATACTCAAATGACTCAAGAGGTAGGTGGACCTGGTTCTCAGGGGAACATACTAACTGGATTAAGTCCAAAAGTTGGAGGCAGATTACGTCTCTTCTATAAACATTGGAAGATTACTTCAGATGTGGTAATTCTGAATAATATACAAGGATTTCGAATTGAATTCAATCCAAATTATGATTTGCCTGTCCAGCATGTTCCTAGCAGAACTCTCCACTTTGCGAAGTAATGGAGGTTCAAGTTGCGCTTCAAAACCCTATATATAAAAGGTGTTATTAAAGAATCAGTCTACCAAATTCACCAATTTGGGTCAAATATATTCCCTCGATCAAAAAAGGATGGAGGATGTAGGATTATTATAGACTTGACAAGTCTGAATCCTTTTGTTCAGTGTCTGTTCACTTGCAAGATATGAAGTATTTTAAATTTACATTGATGAACCAATTAGGGCAGTTCAAAGCTCTGCCTAAAGGGTTAACGTTCCCTCCCAGAATATTCATAAAAATCAATTCTGGGGTTGCTGAGAGCCAGGGGCATGTACTAATGGCATACCTGGATGATGTCCTGATTATAGGAAGGACAAAACAGTCAACAGAAGCATCGGTTGCAGTAATAAAATCAAACTTCAAACTTAGGTAAGTTCTCGTTTAATCTTACTATTCTACTTGTTACATCCTCAAAAACATCCAGAAGATTAGTCAAGCATGATTTCCCCTTCATAAATCCATGGTGACTTTGACCGATCCTGTCACTGCTTTCCAAATGCGCTGCTATAACATCTTTACAATCAACTCCAGCATCTTCCCCTCTACCAATGTAAGGCTAACTGGTCTATAATTCCCAGTTTTCTCTCTCCCTCCTTTCTTAAAAAGTGGAGTTACATTGGCTACCCTCCAGTCCACAGGAACTGATCCAGAGTCGAGAGAACATTGGAAAACGATCACCAATGCATCCACAATGTCTAGGGCCACCTCATTGAGTACTCTGGGATGCAGACCATCCGGCCCTGGGGATTTATCTGCCTTCAGTCCCAACCGAACACCATTTCCTGACTACTGTAGATTCCCTTCAGTTCCTCCCTCCGACTAGATCCTCGGTCCCTTAGTATTTCTGGGAAAATGTTTGTGTCTTCCTTAGTGAAGATATAAGTAAAGTACTCGTTTAACTGTTCTTCCATTTCTTTGCTTCGCCATTATAAATTCACCTGTCTCTGATTTGTAAGGGACCTACATTTGTCCGCACCGACCAGTGATCCCCGCACACTAACACTATCCTACACACCAGGGACAATTTATATTTATACCAAGCCAATTAACCTACAACCCTGCACGTCTTTGGAGTGTGGGAGGAAGTGGAGAAAACCTATGTGGTCACGGGAGGAACGTACAATCTCCAGACAGACAGCACCTGTAGTCAGGATCGAACCCGGGTGTCTATCGCTGTGATGCAGCAACTCTATCGCTGGCACTTGTATCCTTAATATCTGATTCAATCAAAGTATGAATATTCTTACTGGGATTGCTGAACCTCGTGGGTATTGATGTCATCAGTCGGTACCGGTGGAATCGGGATTTAAAACGATTTTACCGGTAAAAATCGGATGAAAAAGGGAAGAGGTCAGAGAGGACACAAGAAGACTACAATCAGTCTCCAGCTCCAGCTCCAAAAAGCTCTGGATGAGCTTGAAACCACTCCTGAATCTACCTTTGAAAGTTTGGAAGAGGAGCTGGAATCTCAACATCCAACAGTCGAAATGGCTGCACGAGCTGAAACAAAAGAGTTAAAAGAAAGGGAGAAAGAAATGAAAAGCTGGGAAGAATCGGTAAGAGTTAATATTACTAAAGACATTACTAAAGATCTTCAGAAGCAATTTGCTAAAATGAATTCTACAATGCGGAACAATTTTTCTTCAATGGAAGATAATCTCTCTAAGAAAATTGACACTAGCTGTGGAGAATTAAAGGAACTTTACGTATCCCTGAACCAGCAGTTCAAAGATTTGGAGTTGAGGACTGCTAAGGAATTGGAAAGAATGCAGAGAGATTATAACAATAAACATGACTCCCTGCTGAAACAATTAACAAAGACGGAAAAATTGATGGAAGAGATGGAGGGTGAAATGCAGCAGATGGACCAGGAAATAACAGGTTTGAAAAAAGAACACGACGCGAATTGGGAGCTGACGAATAAATTGAATGAGAAATGTCAAGATTTGGAAGCCAGGTCAAGGAGGCAGAATTTGAGAATAATAGGAGTTAAAGAGGGGGCAGAGCACGGCTCTGAAATGGGTGATTTTATCACTAATTTACTTAAAGATGTTTTCAAACTGCCAGAAAAACCAAAGATAGATGTGGCTCATCGTGTTGGTCGCTTCCAAAGAGGAGCGAATGCTCCACCACGTCAAATTATCGTAAAGTTCTTAGACATTTCGACTTTGGAAAATTTATTAAAGAAGATATCTTATGGAGAAAATCTTACATTCGCTGATAATATTGTTAGATTTTACAGAGACTACCCTCGGGAAATACTGGCAAAAAGACGCCAGTTTAAAAGTGCAAGTAGTATCTTACAAGGACATTCTGAAGTTCGTTACGGTGTTATCTACCCTGCTAAAATGTTAATTACGTACAATGCTAAGCAACGTTCATTCACGGATCCGGATTCAGCTTGCAAATATGCCCAGGAGATTTTAAATAAAATTCAAGGAAAAGAATAACGTGACACTACGCCGGCTGAACTTGTTTTTTACTTTGTTTAGACGGTTTTCAGACATACTTATTTGGCCAGAACGTATTTTTTAATAACAGAGTCCTAACTTTATCTTGAATTGAAAAACTGAGGCTCAACAGATGGAATGTTCAAGGTCGCAGGCTCTGCGCCAAGTTTTTCAGCCCTGAGTCTTAGACTGTTCTTTTTTGAATTTATAACAGTCTTGTTGGTCTGCCTTTGTCTTAGTACTATATGATCTATTATTTAGATATACAGCATATAACTAACTAACTAATTAATTATATATACGCAATAAACTCAATTAACCCTAAAGGTTTAATGTATTATACTAACATGACTAACTATATAGTAGGAAGGATGGGGGAGGTTAGACAGATATTCTAAATACTAATTACGAATCAACTAACATACAGGCTAATGAAAAGTCTGATTAATGACGATAATAATTCTATTTTATTTTATTATAAATCTTCTAGCTTTTCTTCTATTTTATTTTAAATTTTTTGGCTATTAATCGACCTGACACGATAATTTTGGTTATAAGTGGAGGAAACCAAGTTGGATGATATTTTACTAGGGGGACAAAGCCCAGTGCATAATTCCATCGACGGAGGTCAATTTAAAACAAATCTTAGCCACCATAGGTGGCTTTTTTGTAAGATATCGCTTTTTTGATAACTTACATTCACTTTTTTTGTTTATTCACTATTATGCGTTGTATGATTTAACAATCTTTATGAACACTTCATTTTATGTTTTTCTTTTTCCCTTAATTATGTTTAATAGTGTCAGGATATGTAAAACTAGTGCAGAAATTATGAAGGACAACCCTGGACTCGGGATTTCGAGGTACTTGGCTGCATCACATGAATTATACATTCTGGTAATAATAGCCAATGCAAGATAATAGTCGAATAAACACCGGAGGTCTCACTTTTTGTAGTTGGAACATTAGAGGTGCGAATGAGCCAATTGAGAGGGGTAAAATTCTGGCACAATTAAAATCATTAAACATTGATATTGCTTTCCTACAAGAAACGCATTTGAAACAACAAACGCAGATCAGATTAAGGGCAAACTGGATACATTGATACATAGAAAATAGGTGCAGGAGTAGGCCATTCGGCCCTTCGAGCCTGCACCGCCATTCAATATGATCATGGCTGATCATCCAACTCAGTATCCTGTACCTGCCTTCTCTCCATACCCCCTGATCCCTTTAGCCACAAGGGCCACATCTAACTCCCTCTTAAATATAGCCAATGAACTGGCCTCAACTACCCTCTGTGGCAGAGAGTTCCAGAGATTCACCACTCTGTGTGAAAAAGTTTTTCCTCATCTCGGTCTTAAAGGATTTCCCCCTTATCCTTAAGCTGTGACCCCTTGTCCTGGACTTCCCCAACATCGGGAACAATCTTCCTGCATCTAGCCTGTCCAACCCCATAAGAATTTTGTACGTTTCTATAAGATCCCCTCTCAATCTCCTAAATTCTAGCGAGTATAAGCCAAGTCTATCCAGTCTTTCTTCATATGAAAGTCCTGACATCCCAGGAATCAGTCTGGTGAACCTTCTTTGCACTCCCTCTATGGCTATAATGTCCATCCTCAGATTTGGAGACCAAAACTGTACGCAATACTCCAGGTGTGGTCTCACCAAGACCCTGTACAACTGCAGTAGAACCTCCCTGCTCCTATACTCAAATCCTCTTGCTATGAAGGCCAACATACCATTCGCTTTCTTCACTGCCTGCTGCACCTGCATGCCTACTTTCAATGACTGGTGTACCATGACACCCAGGTCTTGCTGCATCTCCCCATTTCCTAATCGGCCACCATTTAGATAATAGTCTGCCTTCCCGTTTTTGCCACCAAAGTGGATAACCTCACATTTATCCACATTATATTGCATCTGCCAAACATTTGCCCACTCACCCAGCCTATCCAAGTCACCTTGCAGTCTCCTAGCATCCTCCTCACAGCTAACACTGCCCCCCAGCTTAGTGTCATCCGCAAACTTGGAGATGTTGCTTTCAATTCCCTCGTCCAGATCATTAATATAAATTGTAAATAGCTGGGGTCCCAGCACTGAGCCTTGCGGTACCCCACTAGTCACTGCCTGCCATTGTGAAAAGGACCCGTTTACTCCTACTCTTTGCTTCCTGTTTGCCAGCCAGTTCTCTATCCACATCAATACTGAACCCCCAATACCGTGTGATTTAAGTTTGTATCCTAATCTCTTATGTGGTACCTTGTCGAAAGCCTTCTGAAAGTCCAGATACAACACATCCACTGGTTCTCCCCTATCCACTCTACTAGTTACATCCTCGAAAAATTCTATAAGATTCGTCAGACACGATTTACCTTTCGTAAATCCATGCTGACTTTGTCCAATGATTTCCCCACTTTCCAAATGTGCTGCTATCCCATCTTTAATAACTGACTCTAGCAGTTTCCCCACTACCGATGTTAGACTAACTGGTCTGTAATTCCCCGTTTTCTCTCTCCCTCCCTTCTTAAAAAGTGGGGTTACGTTTGCTACCCTCCAATCCTCAGGAACTACTCCAGAATCTAAAGAGTTTTGAAAAATTATCACTAATGCATCCACTATTTCAGGAGCTACTTCCTTAAGTACTCTGGGATGCAGCCTATCTGGCCCTGGTGATTTATCGGCCTTTAACCCATTCAATTTACCCAACACCACTTCCCGACTAACCTGGATTTCACTCAGTTCCTCCATCTCCTTTGACCCGCGGCCCCCTGCTATTTCCGGCAGATTATTTATGTCTTCCTTAGTGAAGACGGAACCAAAGTAGTTATTCAATTGGTCCGCCATATCCTTGTTCCCCATGATCAATTCACCCGTTTCTGACTGCAAGGGACCTACATTTGTTTTAACTAATCTCTTTCTCTTCACATATCTATAAAAACTTTTGCAGTCAGTTTTTATGTTCCCTGCCAGTTTCCTTTCATAATCTATTTTCCCTTTCCTAATTAAGCCCTTTGTCCTCCTCTGCTGGTCTCTGAATTTCTCCCAGTCCTCTGGTATGCTGCTTTTTCTGGCTAATTTGTACGCATCATCTTTTGCTTTGATACTATCCCTGATTTCCCTTGTTATCCACGGATGCACTACCTTCCCTGATTTATTCTTTTGCCAAACTGGGATGAACAATTTTTGTAGTTCATCCATGCAGTCTTTAAATGCCTTCCATTGCATATCCACCGTCAACCCTTTTAGAACTAATTGCCAGTCAATCTTGGCCAATTCACGTCTCATACCCTCAAAGTTACCTTTCTTTAAGTTCAGAACCGTTGTTTCTGAATTAACAATGTCACTCTCCATCGTAATGAAGAACTCAACCATATTATGGTCACTCTTGCCCAAGGGGGCACGCACAACAAGTCTGCTAACTAACCCTTCCTCATTACTCAATACCCAGTCTAGAATAGCCTGCTCTCTCATTGGTTCCTCTACATGTTGGTTTAGATAACTATCCCTCATACATTCCAAGAAATCCTCTTCCTCAGCACCCCTGCCAATTTGATTCACCCAATCTATATGTAGATTGAAGTGACCCATTATAACTGTTTTGCCTTTGTTGCACGCATTTCTAATTTCCTGTTTGATGCCATCCCCAACTTCACTACTACTGCTAGGTGGCCTGTACACAACACCCACCAGCGTTTTCTGCCCCTTAGTATTTCGCAGCTCTACCCATACCGATTCCACATCCTCCAAGCTAATGTCCTTCCTTTCCACTGCGTTAATCTCCTCTCTAACCAGCAACGCTACCCCACCTCCTTTTCCTTTCTCTCTATCCCTCCTGAATATTGAATATCCCTGGATGTTCAGCTCCCAGCCTTGGTCACCCTGGAGCCATGTCTCCGTGATCCCAACTATATCATAATCATTAATTGCTATCTGCACGTTCAACTCATCCACCTTATTACGAATGCTCCTTGCATTGAGACACAAAGCCTTCAGGCTTGTTTTTACAACGCTCTTACCCCTTATACAATTATGTTGAAAAGTGGCTCTTTTTGATTTTTGCCGTGGATTTGTCTGCCTGCCACTTTTACTTTTCACCTTGCTACCTATTGCTTCCGCCCGCATTTTACACCCCTCTTTTTCTCTGCTCACCCATTTAAGAACCCCACCACCTCTTATTCTGTTTATTATTGTTTTCTTCTTTCCCCCCTACATGTTGGGTCTGCGTGCTTTCCTTCTCTGCCTCCTGCCTCACACACTGTCTAATAGCATTCTCTATTTGAGTCCCTCCCCCCAACCATTCTAGTTTAAAGTCTCCCCAGTAGCCTTTGCAGATCTCCCTGCCAGGATATCGGTCCCCCTCAGGTTCAAGTGCAACCCATCCTTTTTGTACAGGTCGCACCTTCCACAAAAGAGGTCCCAATGATCCAGAAATTTGAATCCCTGCCTTCTGCACCAGTCCTTCAGCCACGCATTTATCCTCCACCTCGCTCCATTCCTACTCTGTCGCGTGGCACAGGCAGTAATCCCGAGATTGTTACCTTTGCTGTCCTTCTCTTTAACTCCCCTCCTAACTCCCTAAATTCTCCTTTCAGGACCTCTTCTCTTTTTTTATCTATGTCATTGGTACCTATATGTATCACAACCTCGGGCTCCTCTCCCTGCCCTTTCAGGATATCTTGGACACGTTGAGACACATCACAGACCCTGGCACCAGGGAGGCAAACTACCATCCGGGTCTTCCGACTGCGTCCACAGAATCGCCTGTCTGACCCCCTAACTATAGAGTCCCCTATTAGTATTGCCCTCCTCTTCTTTTCCTTACCCTTCTGAGCAACAGGACCGGTCTCTATACCGGAGGCCCGGCCGCTGTCGCTACCCCCAGGTAGGCTGTCCACCCCAACAGTGCTCAAACAGGAGTACTTATTGTCAAGGTGTACAGCCACCGGGGTACTCTCTAGTCCCTGCCTGTGCCCCTTGCCTCTCCCAACCGTGATCCACTTGCCTGCCTCCTGTGGTGTTGGAGTGACCACATCCCTGTAACTCCTCTCAATGACTTCCTCGCTCTCCCTGACCAGACGGAGGTCATCGAGCTGCTGCTCCAGGTTCCTAATACGGTCCATTAGGAGCCCCATCTCGATACACCTTGCGCAGATGTGGACGTCTGGAGGGCTATCAGACTCCATGACTTCCCACATCTGACATCCAGAACAGTAAACTGCCCTGGCCTTCATACTCCCCTTACCCTGGATAGAATACAAAACAAACTGCTACAATACAGTATAATCAGCAGGGATCTGACTCCCAATCAGCTGCTCCCTCTTGTCTGCTTCCACCAATCAGCGGCTTCCTCAAACCCACTTGTTTTTGAAGTGGAACTTGGAACGTTACAGATTTAGGTACTCCTTTTTAACTCCTACCGCTCGGGTGTAGCTCCTCCCTCTGCGACCTCTCCAACGGCTCTCGGGCCTCTGTAAGGAACAAGCCCCGCGCTCCTTTTTAACTCCTACCGCTCGGGTGTAGCTCCTCCCTCTGCGACCTCTCCAACGGCTCTCGGGCCTCGGTCAAACCTACTACTCCTCATTCACTTGTAAAGCAACAGGCACGGTCACTATAATTCAGAAAGGTATACCTTTTATATTAAAGAAGTCTATATCTGATAAAGAGGGAAGATACGTTATAGTCACGGGAGAAATTTACAATACACCATTAACTATGATAAATATTTATGCGCCTAATTTTGATAATCCCCAATTTTTTAAGAAAATAGTAGATATAATTGCAGAGCATAATTATCAAAATATTATAATGGGGGGAGATTTTAATTGTGTTATAGACCCATACTTAGATAAATCAATAAAGGTAGGGAAGCGTCTAGTTAAAACCAAGACCTGTGAATTTTTAAATACTTATATAAAAAATAATAACATAACTGACGTTTGGAGAATAGCAAACCCAATTGGAAGGGAATATTCGTTTTACTCGTCGCCTCATAAAACTTATTCACGAATTGACTATTTCTTAGTGGATACAAAATTAATCCCGTATACAATTAAACCATCATATCATAATAGTATTATTTCCGATCATTCACCACTGACTTTTATACTTAAAATCGAGGGAATGCCAGGTATAAAATCTTTTTGGAAATTCAACGCACAAATATTAAATAACCCGCAGGGTTATGAATATATAAAAGAACAAACAACATTTTTTTTCGAGACAAACGATACGCCGGGTATTTCTGTATCGCTATTATGGGAAACCTTTAAGGCATACATTCGCGGTGTTATAATCTCTTATCAAAGTTATCAAAATAAAGAAAATAAAAGAGAACTTCAGAGGATAGAACAGGAAATAAAATTACTAGAACTGGACAACGCAAGTGACCCAACTATAGATAAACATAATAAGATAACCTTATTGAAATACAAACTCAATAGAATATTATCGGGTAGAGTAATAAGACTATTCCAAATTACAAAACAGGCACACTTCGAATTTGGGGATAAGCCACATAAATTATTAGCGAGGCAACTGAGGCAACAAGAAAAGGAAAATACTATCACTAAAATTAAATCTGATAAGGGTGAGCTTCTAACATTACCAAAGGATATTAATAAAAGGTTTGCCCAATTTTATCATAATTTATACACAACTAAAATAAATACAGATGATAGTAAAATTACAAATTTTCTAGATATTTGCAACCTCCCTAAATTGGATAGTTTAGAACAAGAGGAATTAGGAGCACGGATTACTAGTGAAGAAATAAAACAAATAATACTCATTGAAAATTGGGAAGACCCCAGGACCAGACGGTTTTAGTAATGAATTTTATAAACGCTTTCAGGAGTCACTTGTACCAAGATTACTCAACTTATACACGCAGGCTTATACCGAAAATAAACTACCAGAAACTTTAGCAGAATCAACAATAACGCTTATACCAAAAAAAGATAAAGATTTAGATGAACCGGGTTCTTACAGAGCTATATCACTTTTAAATACGGATCAGAAAATTTTAGCAAAGATTCTAGCAAGAAGACTGAATAATTATATTAATAAATTGGTAAACCCAGATCAAACGGGATTTATACCCAAAAGACAATCATTTAATAACTTGAGAAGGCTTTTCAATATAATGTACTCTCACAAAGAGGACTGAAGATATTTCAGTCGTTACGCTGGATGCAGAGAAGGCATTTGATCAGGTAGAATGGCAGTATTTATATAAGGTACTCGAAAAATTTAATATGGGAGAGAATTTTATTAGATGGGTTAAACTACTTTATGATAAACCTACGGCAAGAATATTAACTAACAATATGTTATCTTCAAAATTTTATTTATCAAGGGGTAATAGGCAGGGTTGTGCCTTATCACCATTGCTATTTGCCCTTATGATAGAACCGCTGGCTGAAAGGATTAGAAATCATCCGAATATTCACGGATATAATACCAAGGACTCAAAGAATAAAATTTCATTATATGCTGATGATATTCTTTTATATATTACTAATACACAAACGAGTATTCCCACCTTATTAACACTAATTGAGGAATTTGGTTCTTTTTCAGGATATAGAATAAACTGGAATAAAAGCGAAATCATGTCTTTAAAACCACAGGATGCGAGACACTTATTAAAATTCCCTTTCAAAATTGCAACAGAAAAATTCAAGTATTTAGGTATTCAAATTACGAGAAGACACAAATCATTATTTAGCGCCAATTTTATGCCACTATTAAATAAATTGAATGTTATGATTAAATTTTGGAAAACGCTCCCACTCTCATTGATAGGTAGAATTAATGCTATAAAAATGACTTTCTTACCACAATTAATATATTTGTTTCAAGCGATCCCAATATATATTCCAAAATATTTTTTCAAAAAACTATTCTAATATCACTAATTTTATATGGGATTATAGAGCACACAGAATTCAACGAAAGCATTTGTGTAAACCTAAAGAAGCTGGGGGTTTATCACTACCTAACATTACATATTACTACTGGGCTATGCATATTAAGAACATAATGTACTGGTTGGATAGTTCCACTCACCAGTTGGAGTGGATAAGAATGGAAAAAGAGGAGTGTTTCCCGTACGATATAGGAACGATCTTGTTCTCACCAATAAAATTGAATAGTATAATATATAAGAAGAACCCAATTATTCACAATACAATAAGAATTTGGAAACAAATAAAATTATCCTTGAAATTAAATAATCTATCAGTATTAACCCCAATTCTGAATAATCCTGCATTCAAACCATCTCTTATCGACAAAACATATACACAATGGGATAGATTGGGGATTGGGAAAGTAGGAGATATGTATGAACTGGGCAAATTGTTATCATTTCAACAATTAAAATTAAAATTTAAACTGAATGATAATCAATATTTTAAATATATACAGATATGTGACTTTATGAAGAAATATATACATAGATCTCAAACTATATTTTTAGACCCTTTAGAAGAAGCAATGAATATTAAGGCTGATTCAGAAAAACTAATATCATATTTTTATAATAGTATATTAAATAGAGAATTACCCTCAACCGAGGCACTAAGAGAAGATTGGGAACATGAACTAATGATAAAGATCCCAAAAGATAGATGGGAAAAGTATCTGATGAATACACATAATTGTTCCATTAATGCAAGACATAATTTAATTCAATTTAAATTATTACATAGACTATATTATTCAAAAACGAGGTTGAATAAATTTTACCCAAATGTCTCTCCCAGATGCGATAAATGTTTGTTTCAAAATGCCAATATAACACATTCATTTGTAGGATGTACAAAGTTGAATACATTTTGGAGCGATATATTTGATATATTTACAAAGCTCTTCAAGTCAAGAATAGAACCTAATATGGAATGGATTATATTTGGAATAATATTAGAAGATAGCAATTTAAACAAAGACCAAAAAGTATTCTTTAATTATGGGTTAATAATTGGAAAGAAATTGATACTTAAATTTTGGAAAAATCCAGCTATACCAACTATTAAAATGTGGATTAGGAATATGACAGACATAGCACACCTAGAAGAAATGAGACTCCGCCTAATAGATAAATATGACCAATTCTTAAGGAGTTGGTCCCCTTTCATCGACTTTTTGGAATCATGTGATGCAGCAGTACCGTAAAGATTACTGATTTCAGGTCAGGTCGTGGATAGATTTACATCTCCAAACAAAGATTTAAAAATTTCTTTTTTAAGGGACTTTTTCTACTATTTCTACTTTCTATTTTTTCTTTTCTTATATACACACTTCACGTTTTTCTATTTTCTACTATTTATTTTTCCTCTTTCTTTTCTCTATTTTTTTTTTTTCTTTTTTCTTTTTTTCTTTTTTACCTCCTTTTCAAAAACATAAAACTAGAGGTTGCACATAGAATGCATTACGTTATGACATAGTTGGCACCTAAAATTAGGTACCACTGTATTGTTTTGTATTGTATTAACTTCTAATAAAATAAACAAAACAAAAAAGTATGAATATGAACACTGATATTGAGATTATTCCCAATTAGTTTCGGTACAAGTTTAGCTCCCAATTCTACATCAGAAGTCTGGAGTTTTAAGTATGATGCAGAAAGTGTGTAGTACAGAAGCTCAGGGGCGACCGCGCTTTTGCGGTTGCAGCTCCTAGACTGTGGAACAGCATCCCTCTTCCCATCAGAACTGCCCCCTCCATCGACTCTTTTAAGTCTAGACTTAAAACTTATTTCTACTCTCAAGCCTTTCTTGTGGTCCTCTGAGGGAGCACTGTATGTATGTATGTATCTATGTATCTATTGTTGATCGATGTACCACTGTTTGTAGCACATTAGTACCTGCACCAATGTAAAGCACTTTGGTCAACGAGAGTTGTTTTTAAATGTGCTACAGAAATAAAATTTACTTGACTTGACTTTAGTCCACCACATCCATGACAACATTTTTCCCATTCACAATAATCCTATTTGGCTGTATTCAGACAGTATCTTGCTGAGCCTTGATAGACACAAAATTCTTGAGTAATTTTGTGGGACAGGCAGAATCTTTGGATAGAAGGAATGGGTGACGTTTTGTCTATTGAAGTGCATATCTATGTCCCTTGAATGTAGTGATTGTATTCAATTACACCTCCTCCAGCAGCATATTCCAAAGTTGGGAGCTTGTTGAAACTATTTTTCTTTTAAAACTGCTTTGTAAAGTTGCCTATTTTCTTCTACAATCATAAATAAGTTTGTATAAAAGAAGCACAGTGCACAATTGAACAGTGTTTATGGTGCTTTTCCCCTAATAAGTGGTATGAGTTTATATCCCATAATGACACATTATGAAAAAGAATTTACTATGTCTGGTAATTTATTCATTGGAACGAGAAAAAATATCTTTAAAACGGATGCTGTTAACATCACGCCGATTAATCTAAAGTTGGGGTGAGGCAACCTTTATTTTGTCCAACGTACATGTCCTACTCTGCAGAACAGACTCTCATGTTATTGATGGAAATCGGAAAGTAAAATGACAACATCTAAGAAAATTAAAAGTGAAAAATAGTACGGTTCAACTTTCATTATCTCCATGCTGAAAAGTAAATTGGATTTCTAGTCATATGGAAAAAACATACAATTGCATATAGAAAGTCAAGCACAAAATATGTTTTATTTATTTCCTTAAACTGTTACAATCTGTGATTTGAGTGTCACTGACCATGTCAGTAAAACAATGCTATTTAACAAGCAAAGCAATCCAATTCTTCTTAGTGCAAGCATTAGATGTCTGATTGTTATATTTTCCATTTTTGCTCATGAAACATACAGACACAAATAAACAAATAAGCGCAAGATACAAATAACAGAGAACAGAAATCTCTTACTACAGGAAATATTTTGCCAAGGCAGAAACCTCTGCACAATGTTCTACAAAATTACAATTCTAACCGAATTGATGAAATATTAAAGGGTATAAACAAAAATAATTTAGATAGCAAAACTCAGAAGTACAGTTACAGTTCTTCACAGATTGGCAGCACGTCATCTCTGCCTTTCAGCATGTAGTATAAAATATTGCTGGAAAGAAATCAGAGCAGTAAACCTTCATCTGCCTTCCTTACCTCTCTCTTGCCTGTTTTCCCCATCGTGCTCCACCTGGTAGTTTATCTATTCACGTCTGTCATGAGGATTAACAATACAACAGTATGGTTTGTTCCCTTTGCAAAAAATACATTATCCTTAAAGAAAAGAAACCTATATGGTGGGTAAGGTACAATTTGACTGAAGAAACCCATTTCCTTGCCATCTCTTAAGTAGATTATTCTCAGTCTAATCTGTTCATGGTTAAGTATCGATAAATCAAAACCGTTTGCATCTTTGAAAAGCAAAAGATAACATGGAAGACAAGACAGATTTTTGTGTCATATTAATACTGTTGGTGAATCCACAATTCAAACTCAGTTCAGTGCTTCTCTAAAACAATACCACAACATGAGTGAACAGACGTGCAGATATTTCAACATAGCATGAAGATAAGATTTCGATTTTTATTCTAAATAAATTTAGAATCAAAATGATTTAGATATCCTACTAGCAGTAGATTGAACAGCAGCTAAATCATTCCAGGGGCATGTGATAATAAGCCCCTGGAAAAGGGAGATCTCTAGCAGCATTTAGTTACTTTCATGTAGCAAAGACAGTAAAGCAACATATTTATTGTTCATGTGCAGATAGCTAAGTTACCCAATAGACATCTTGTAAACCATCTAGCCTTTCTTAAATCAACTAAAACATGTCCAACAGACCACAGTATAAACTTAAAAAAACCCTTGCAAACATTCCTTCCCAGTGAACACTGAAAAGCATAATTCAAGGCACTGAACTCCTGCAGGCTTATTAAATATATCTCAAGATCCATTCAAGTAATGCAACTTAACATTTAGTGTTAATTAAATATATAAAGCAAAATATAAAGTGTCTGAATTGCAAGACAAATGCAACTATGACCCAAGAACTACAAGCTTTCAGCAACATTGTGAAAATATTTCACAGTGATTGCTCAATGCTGCATATGGCCGTGCAGTCCAGTCTGGCTGCCAATAATATTCAGCTTCCATCTTATCTTTCATTTTGTATGTACACAGAAAGCAGTTAAATCAAACTCTTCCCAAAAATAATTTTCCCCGTGCCCTTATTATTTCAGATTCTTCATCACAAAGCTAAGTAGTCCTCATATTGGGCCCAGATGGGTTTATAATGGGTTTCTGGAGTGGTACTGGAAACATCTGTAGGCCCTCTTTGCTGAGAGATGGAAATGAAGAAATCCCTTGAGTATTTAACAGTCCAGGCTGCGATGCTGAACTTGAGAGACCTTGCCAGTGAACACCATATAGCGTTGTTGGGATGACTCCACCATACTGACACAGAGGCAGCACGTAAGCAGGCAATGGACCAGGGATAGGGGCAGCTGACATTCCTGCTGGTATTGTTGAATTCCCTGGTGCTAAAGCAGCTGCTGCTGGACATGTCACCGGAGCAGAACATTTTCTCATCTTCTCCGCTGCAGCTATTCCCTAAAATGAGATCAAAATGTTACAAATGTATATCCGCACATCTCCTTTCAACTTTGTCCCCCCGTGCACTAAATCAATGCCCTCTATTATTTAATATTAGAGTGCATAGCATTAAATATCAGGAAAATATTCTCACTGTACCCCATCTATGCCTCTCATAATTTTATATACTTCTATCAGGTCCCCCTCACATTCCAGCATTCCAGAGAAAACAATCCAAGTCTATCTATCCTCTCCCGGTAGCTGATTATCCCCTAATCCACACATCCACTTTCCTGTAATGGGGTGACCGGAACTGCATGCAATACTCCAAATACGGCCTGACCAAAGTCCTATACAGCTGCATCACGACGTCCTGACACTCAATGCCCCAACCAATGAAACCTTAACCCTCTTGATCACTCTATATACTTGTGTTGCCACTTTCAGGGAAATATGGACGTAGGCCCCCAAGATCCCTCTGTACATCAATGCTCTTAAGGGTCTTGTCATTAATAGTGCATTTTCCTCTTACATTTGACCTTGCACCACCTCACACTTGCTCGGATTAAACTCCATCTGCCATTTCAGAGGCTAATATCCATCCCACTGTATACAATGACAGTCTTCCTCACAGTCTACAACCCCAGCAATCTAGGTGTCATCTGTAAACCTACTAACCAATTTGTCTATGTTCATTTATAAATCTAACAAACAGCGGAGGTCCCAGCACAGATCTCCACTGATCAAGGATCTCCAGCCTGATAATTGTCCTGAACCTATACAACCAAGTCACTGTTAATCCTGTGCATTTTAATCTTCTGGATCAGCCTACCACGAGGAACGTTATGAAATGCTATAATGATATAACAGGGGCGCCGCACGTTTGGCAGCCCCGTCAACAGTCTGCCTGTTTTTCGTCTTTTTTTTTAATTTTAATGTGTTTTAAAAGTTTGTGTAAATGTCCATTTGTTTTATGTGGGGGAGGGGGAGGGGGTCAGGGGAAACTTTGTTTATCAGTCTCTTACCTTGCCGGAGATGCGATTGTTTTCCGGGTCGTATCTCCGGTCACTCTGCGGCCTAACATCGATGGAATTGGAGGCCTCCTCGGACTGACCTTGGGCCCCACCGCGTGGTGTGGACTTAACATCCAGGGATCGCTCAAATCGCGGCCTGCGGACTTTACATCGGGAGCTCGCAGTCACGGGAGAGGCCGTCAGAAGCTCCAACGACGCAGAGGTTCGACCAGCCCCGACCCGGGGTCCGATTGCCGGCACGGGGGAGCTGACATCCACCCAAAGTGGTGGGCCCAAATGCTACTGGCTACGGGAGTCAAGATCGTCCCGTCAACGGAGTGCTCGAGGCCCCCGACCGGGGTAGAGCAAAGAAGGGGAGAGATTGAACTTTTTTTCGCCTTCCATCACAGTGCGGAATGTGGAGGAGCCACTGAGGTGGATGTTTATGTTAAAATTGATTTTGTGTTTTCCGTTGCTTTTTATTTGTATGACTGACTTGGCAAATGAAATTCTTTGTATTTTGCAAAACATACTTGGCTAATAAAGTATTATTGTGAATGTGATGATGATATAATTTCAGTATATTTAGAACAAAAAGTACATGAATAAAACAGAGGTCAGATACACATAATTTGGCAAATACAAAGTCAAATAAGGATGCTGGTTAATATCCCTGAGATACACCTCAATAGAGCTTCAAGACTACTGCTAAACTTATTATTCTGAGATAGAAGGTTATCAGTTATCATTAAAAGTGCATTAATATTTTAGGTCATAAGGTCATATGACAGGAGCAGAATTAGGTCATTCAGCCCATCAAGTTTACTTTGCCATTGAATCATGGCTGATCTATCTCTCCCTCCTAACCCCATTCTCCTGCCTTCTCCCCATAACCCCTGACACCAATTTTAACTGTTTTCTAATCATGTAAGAATCAATTAAAAACACAACTGGAAGATCAGGTATTACTTGATCTGGGAGTTGTCCAAATGTAGTTGGAGCAACTGAATTACATATGGTGTCGTAAATCTAGTAGCATAATCAAGTACAGATTAGTCAATACAAATGTTTAATACATTTTTCTCCATGAATAAATTAGTTTAGTTTATTGTCATGTGTACCGTGGTAAAGTGAAAAGCTTTTGTTATTTAAATACAACGTGAATAAGTTTATTACATTTATATTAAATCATCTTTACCTTGGTGTTTCATACCTAAATTTTGAGTCAAACATTCACTATAATCTGATAACTACATCACGCACTGTCTGATAAAGCTATTAGACAGTGCGTGAGGCAGGAGGCAAAGAAGGAAAGCACTCAGACCCAACATGTAGGGGGGAAAGAAGAAAACAATAATAAACAGAGAATAAGAGGTGGTGGAGTTCTTAAATGGGTGAGCAGAGAAACAGAGGGGTGTAAAATGCAGGCGGAAGCAATAGGTAGCAAGGTGAAAAGTAAAAGTGGCAGGCAGACAAATTCAGGGCAAAAATCAAAAAGGGCCACTTTTTCAACATAATTGTATAAGGCGTTGTAAAAACAAGCCTGAAGGCTTTGTGTCTCAATGCAAGGAGCATTCGTAATAAGGTGGATGAGTTGAACGTGCAGATAGCCATTAATGATTATGATATAGTTGGGATCACGGAGACATGGCTCCAGGGTGACCAAGGCTGGGAGCTGAACATCCAGGGATATTCAATATTCAGGAGGGACAGAGAGAAAGGAAAAGAAGGTGGGGTAGCGGTGCTGGTTAGAGAGGAGATTAACGCAGTGGAAAGGAAGGACATTAGCTTGGAGGATGTGGAATCGGTATGGGTAGAGCTGCGAAACACTAAGGGGCAGAAAACGCTGGTGGGTGTTGTGTACAGGCCACCTAGCAGTAATAGTGAAGTTGGGGATGGCATCAAACAGGAAATTAGAAATGCGTGCAACAAAGGCAAAACAGTTATAATGGGTGACTTCAATTTACAAATAGATTGGGTGAATCAAATTGGCAGGGGTGCTGAGGAAGAGGATTTCTTGGAATGTATGCGGGATAGTTATCTAAACCAACATGTAGAGGAACCAACGAGAGAGCAGGCTATTCTAGACTGGGTATTGAGTAATGAGGAAGGGTTAGTTAGCAGTCTTGTTGTGCGTGCCCCCTTGGGCAAGAGCGACCATAATATGGTTGAGTTCTTCATTAGGATGGAGAGTGACATTGTTAATTCAGAAACAATGGTTCTGAACTTAAAGAAAGGTAACTTTGAGGGTATGAGACGTGAATTGGCCAAGATTGACTGGCAATTAGTTCTAAAAGGGTTGACGGTGGATATGCAATGGAAGGCATTTAAAGACTGCATGGATGAACTACAAAAATTGTTCATCCCAGTTTGGCAAAAGAATAAATCAGGGAAGGTAGTGCATCCGTGGATAACAAGGGAAATCAGGGATAGTATCAAAGCAAAAGATGATGCGTACAAATTAGCCAGAAAAAGCAGCATACCAGAGGACTGGGAGAAATTCAGAGACCAGCAGAGGAGGACAAAGGGCTTAATTAGGAAAGGGAAAATAGATTATGAAAGAAAACTGGCAGGGAACATAAAAACTGACTGCAAAAGTTTTTATAGATATGTGAAGAGAAAGAGATTAGTTAAAACAAATGTAGGTCCCTTGCAGTCAGAAACAGGTGAATTGATCATGGGGAACAAGGATATGGCGGACCAATTGAATAACTACTTTGGTTCCGTCTTCACTAAGGAAGACATAAATAATCTGCCGGAAATAGCAGGGGACCGCGGGTCAAAGGAGATGGAGGAACTGAGTGAAATCCAGGTTAGTCGGGAAGTGGTGTTGGGTAAATTGAATAGATTAAAGGCCGATAAATCACCAGGGCCAGATAGGCTGCATCCCAGAGTACTTAAGGAAGTAGCTCCAGAAATAGTGGATGCATTAGTGATAATTTTTCAAAACTCTTTAGATTCTGGAGTAGTTCCTGAGGATTGGAGGGTAGCAAACGTAACCCCACTTTTTAAGAAGGGAGGGAGAGGGAAAACGGGGAATTACAGACCAGTTAGTCTAACATCGGTAGTGGGGAAACTGCTAGAGTCAGTTATTAAAGATGGGATAGCAGCACATTTGGAAAGTGGTGAAATCATTGGACAAAGTCAGCATGGATTTACGAAAGGTAAATCATGTCTGACGAATCTTATAGAATTTTTTGAGGATGTAACTAGTAGAGTGGATAGGGGAGAACCAGTGGATGTGTTGTATCTGGACTTTCTGAAGGCTTTCGACAAGGTCCCACATAAGAGATTAGTATACAAACTTAAAGCACACGGTATTGGGGGTTCAGTATTGATGTGGATAGAGAACTGCCTGGCAAACAGGAAGCAAAGAGTAGGAGTAAACGAGTCCTTTTCACAATGGCAGGCAGTGACTAGTAGGGTACCGCAAGGCTCAGTGCTGGGACCCCAGCTATTTACAATTTATATTAATGATCTGGATGAGGGAATTGAAGGCAACATCTCCAATTGCGGATGACACTAAGCTGGGGGGCAGTGTTAGCTGTGAGCAGGATGCTAGGAGACTGCAAGGTGACTTGGATAGGCTGGGTGAGTGGGCAAATGTTTGGCAGATGCAGTATAATGTGGATAAATGTGAGGTTATCCACTTTGGTGGCAAAAACAGGAAAGCAGACTATTATCTAAATGGTGGCCGATTAGGAAAAGGGGAGATGCAGCGAGACCTGGGTGTCATGGTACACCAGTCATTGAAAGTAGGCATGCAGGTGCAGTAGGCAGTGAAGAAAGCGAATGGTATGTTAGCTTTCATAGCAAAAGGATTTGAGTATAGGAGCAGGGAGGTTCTACTGCAGTTGTACAGGGTCTTGGTGATACCACACCTGGAGTATTGCGTACAGTTTTGGTCTCCAAATCTGAGGAAGGACATTATAGCCATAGAGGGAATGCAGAGAAGGTTCACCAGACTGATTCCTGGGATGTCAGGACTTTCATATAAAGAAAGACTGTATAGACTCGGCTTATACTCGCTAGAATTTAGGAGATTGAGAGGGGATCTTATAGAAACGTACAAAATTCTTATGGGGTTGGACAGGCTAGATGCAGGAAGATTGTTCCCGATGTTGGGGAAGTCCAGGACAAGGGGTCACAGCTTAAGGATAAGGGGGAAATCCTTTAAGACCGAGATGAGAAAAAACTTTTTCACACAGAGAGTGGTGAATCTCTGGAACTCTCTGCCACAGAGGGTAGTTGAGGCCAGTTCATTGGCTATATTTAAGAGGGAGTTAGATGTGGCCCTTGTGGCTAAAGGGATCAGGGGGTATGGAGAGAAGGCAGGTACGGGATACTGAGTTGGATGATCAGCCATGATCATATTGAATGGCGGTGCAGGCTCGAAGGGCCGAATGGTCTACTCCTGCACCTATTTTCTATGTATCTATGTATCTATAATGTATGCGGGATAGTTTTCTAAATCAATATGTAGAGGAACCAACGAGAGAGCAGGCTATTCTAGACTGGGTATTGAGTAATGAGGAAGGGTTAGGTAGCAGTCTTGTTGTGCGTGGCCCCTTGGGCAAGAGCGACCATAATCTGGTTGTGTTCTTCATTAGGATGGAGAGTGACATAATTAATTCAGAAACAAGGGTTCTGAACTTAAAGAAAGGTAACTTTGAGGGTATGAGACGTGAATTGGCCAAGATAGACCGGCAATTGATTCTTAAAGGGTTGACGGTGGATATGCAATGGAAAGCATTTAAAGGCTGCATGGATGAACTACAACAATTGTTCATCCCAGTTTGGCAAAAGAATAAATCAGGGAAGGTAATGCATCCGTGGATAACAAGGGAAATCAGGGATAGTATCAAAACAAAAGATGAAGCATACAAATTAGCCAGAAAAAGCAGCCTACCAGAGGACTGGGAGAAATTCAGAGTCCAGCAGAGGAGGGCAAATGGCTTAATTAGGAAAGGGAAAATAGATTATGAAAGAAAACTGGCAGGGAACATAAAAACTGACTGCAAAAGTTTTTATAGATATGTGAAGAGAAAAAGATTAGTTAAAACAAATGTAGGTCCCTTGCAGTCAGAAACAGGTGAATTGATCATGGGGAACAAGGACATGGCAGACCAATGGAATAACTACTGTGGTTCTGTCTTCATTAAGGAAGACTTAATTAATCTGCCGGAAATAGCAGGGGACCGGGGGTCAAATGAGATGGAGGAACTGAGTGAAATCCAGGTTAGCCGGGAAGTGGTGTTAGGTAAATTAAATGGATTAAAGGCCGATAAATCCCCAGGGCCAGATAGGCTGCATCCCAGAGTACTTAAGGAAGTAGCCCCAGAAATAGTGGATGCATTAGTGATAATCTTTCAAAACTCTTTAGATTCTGGAGTAGTTCCTGAGGATTGGAGGGTAGCTAAGGTAGCCCCACTTTTTAAAAAGGGAAGGAGAGAAAAAACGGGGAATTACAGACCAGTTAGTCTAACATCGGTAGTGGGAAAACTGCTAGAGTCAGTTATTAAAGATGGGATAGCAGCACATTTGGAAAATGGTGAAATCATTGGACAAAGTCAGCATGGATTTATGAAAGGTAAATCATGTCTAACGAATCTTATAGAATTTTTCGAGGATGTAACTAGTAGAGTGGATAAGGGAGAACCAGTGGATGTGTTATATCTGGACTTTCAGAAGGCTTTCGACAAGATCCCACATAAGAGATTAATATACAAACTTAAAGCACACGGTATTGGGGGTTCAGTATTGATGTGGATAGAGAACTGGCTGGCAGACAGGAAGCAAAGAGTAGGAGTAAACGGGTCTTTTTCAGAATGGCAGGCAGTGACTAGTGGGGTACCGCAAGGCTCAGTGCTGGGACCCCAGCTATTTACAATATATATTAATGATTTGGAGGGAATTGAATGCAACATCTCCAAGTTTGCAGATGACACAAAGCTGGGGGGCAGTGTTAGCTGTGAGGAGGGTGCTAGGAGGCTGCAGGATGACTTGGATAGGCTGGGTGAGTGGGTAAATGCATGGCAGATGCAGTATAATGTGGATAAATGTGAGGTTATCCACTTTGTTGGCAAAAACAGGAAAGTAGACTATTACCTGAATGGTGGCCGATTAGGAAAAGGGGAGATGCAACGAGACCTGGGTGTCATGGTACACCAGTCATTGAAAGTAGGCATGCAGGTGCAGCAGGCAGTGAAGAAAGCGAATGGTATGTTAGCATTCATAGCAAAAGGATTTGAGTATAGGAACAGGGAGGTTCTACTGCAGTTGTACAGGGTCTTGGTGAATTGCCTACAGTTTTGGTCTCCTAATCTGAGGAAGGACATTCTTGCCATTGAGGGAGTACAGAGAACGTTCACCAGACTGATTTCTGGGATGTCACGACTTTCATATGAAGAAAGATTGGATAGACTCGGCTTGTACTCGCTAGAATGTAGAAGATTGAGGGGGGGGATCTTATAGAAACTTACAAAATTCTTAAGGGGTTGGACAGGCTAGATGCAGGAAGATTGTTCCCGATGTTGGGGAAGTCCAGAACAAGGGGTCACAGTTTAAGGATAAAGGGGAAATCTTTTAGGACTGAGATGAGAAAAACATTTTTTACACAGAGAGTGGTGAATCTCTGGAATTCTCTGCCACAGAATGTAGTTGAGGCTAGTTCATTGGCCATACTTAAGAGGGAGTTAGATGTGGCCCTTGTGGCTAAAGGGATCAGGGGGTATGGAGAGAAAGCAGGTACAGGATACTGAGTTGGATGATCAGCCATGATCATATTGAATGGCGGTGCAGGCTCGAAGGGCCGAATGGCCTACTCCTGCACCTATTTTCTATGTTTCTATGATAACATGAAACGAAGATGCAAATCTCTTTATACTCACATCAGCTTGGGAGAGTTTCTGCCTGACCTCCACATCAAATCTATGCTGGTTCTGCTTTAATTGGTTTAAGGAAGGCTTGAATTGTGCCGCTCCCACTGTTTCTTTGGTCCAGTCATCTACAAGTTTGTGCAGGTCATCTGTAAAAGTTCCCTTCTTGTTGTTACTGTTGTTGGTTTGAGAGGGTTGTGGAGGAGATTGCTCTTGTTGAGGCTGGGACTGGTGTTGGTTTAAGACCCGCTGCACTGAATGACTTGTACTACTGCTACCTGAAGACCCTGGGGGTGAAAGAAAAAAAATGCATTGATTGTAGCACATATAATTCCAATTTGCTTATCTTTCGTAAATGCAACTGCAAATAAATATTTAGTCACTAAAACAAACTGAAGAAATCAATGTTAGAGGACAATGTCGGTACAAATTAAATCCACGTCCCTATTGCATACACATCAGCAGAAGCACATGCAATTATATCGAGGCAAAGCAAACAATTTACCAGTGACATGTAAATCTACCTTAAAATATAAAACAAGCTCCACAGTAAATCAAGAACTACTTTCTAACAAATGTAATGTTCAAGCTATGTATAGAGAAGTTGGATAGTTACTACTGCGATCTTTGCCGAGGCATAGCCGTTTCAGGGTCGACCCTAAAAAGTAAAATGATACAAGAAAGACAGTTAGGCTTTAAACTATAGGAGTCAATGGAAAAGGTCAGATGATGCAGTACAAAGTCATTAAATTGACTTTAAAAAGTGGTCAAAATGTTGAATTAACAGGCTAACCTTGCTGCTCAATTAAAAAAGTGGTACAATTCACTGTGCAGCCACACCAGCAATGTTTTCATCCATGACCTCTGAAGGTTGCACGTAGTCATTGTTTCTCTTTCCACATTAAAGTTTATATATTTGTTGCATATTTAAATGTTCATTTTTTTCCCCATTAAATAAAAAAATTACTAGTTTTGCAGAAAATAAAAGACTGTAAAAGTTTTCAAATTAAAATGAATATGCAAATTTCTAATACAGAATTGTACAAAATTACAACCTCAAAAATTGATCAGCCCGTCAAATAATTTAAATTAAATAAAAATAAAGTATATTAAAATTATTTTCCCAACAGACTAGAAAATAATCCCAAACTAGTCAGTTAGTGAATAAATAAAATGCACAAACTTTATGGGCTAATTTAGGTTGCCAGAATTAAGGATGATTTAAATGGTCTGACTGCACATAAATGTAACATTTTTTCTTATAAAGATATATTGTTCTGCAGGTCTGTAGCCATTCTATATCAATGAGCAGAAGTCACTACTCTAAGCTTACAAACCTTAACAATCAAGTTACATTTCCATTAATAATACACACAAAAAAAAGTCCTGGGAAAAAATGCCTACTAGAATACTCATTTCTTGCACATGCCAAAAATGCTCCTCTTCTCTTCAAATGGTTCCATGCAGCAAAATATGCTAGCATAAAATGTCACAAATATTAAACTAATAATTTAAAAAATCAGTTTTGTACACTAACTTGATCTACAAATAAATAATAATGTGCTGCATAACCAATGAATGTGAGATGAATTGATAGCAAAGTCAAATTAGGACGGTTGAGGTTTAGTTTAGAGATAGAGTGGAAACAGGCCCTTCGGCCAAACCAGTCTGCGCCGACCAGCGATCGCCCGTTCACACACTAGTTTAGTTTAGAGATACAGCCTCAAGGATATAAAGTGTTGGATGTCCCAGAACTTCCTCCAACTATACGAGAGTAAGTCTGAGGTCATCCTTCTCGGCCCCTCGGACTCAATCAAAATGATAGCAGGCAGCCTTGGAAGCCTTACCCCACTACTCAAACCTCACGTCAAAACCCTTGGCGTGATATTTGACTCAGCACTGAAATTTGACAAACAAGTCAATGCCGTGGTAAAAGCTAGCTTCTTTCAGCTTCGGACGATAGCTAAAATAAAACAATTCCTCCACTTTGATGACCTTGAAAAGATCATCCACACATTTATCTCCTCCCGCCTAGATTACTGCAACTCCCTTTACACTGGCATCAGCCAATCTTCCCTGTCCCGCCTGCAACTGGTCCAAAACGCCGCGGCGAGACTCCTGACGGGCACCCGAAAAAGGGACCACATCACCCCGATCCTGGCCTCTCCACTGGCTCCCTGTGCGGTTCCGTATACATTTCAAGATCCTCCTCTATGTCTACAAAGCCCTCAATGGGCTTGCCCCCACCTAATTAAAAGTCTTCTCACCCATCACTCCACCTCCAGGTCCCTCAGATCGTCTGACTTGGGGTTGCTGAATATCCCGCGGTCTAGGCATAAGCTCAGGGGCAACCGTGCCTTTGCAGTTGCAGCTCCTAGACTGTGGAACAGCATCCGCCTTCCCATCAGAACTGCCCCCTCCATCGACTCCTTTAAGTCAAGACTAAAAACTTATCTATACTCGCAAGCCTTTCTTGACGTCCTCTGAGCGAGGGCTATATGTATATATGTATGTAGTTTGTTTGTTTATATTATTCTTATAACAAATGTAAAGCACTTTGGCCAACGAGAGTTGTTTTTTAAATGTGCTATATAAATAAATGTGACTTGACAGCGCGGAAACAGGCCCTTCGGCCCACCGAGTCCGCGCCGACCAGCGATCCCCGCACATTAACACTATCCTACACACACTGGGGACAATTTACAATTATACCGAAGCCAATTAACCTGCAAACCTGGATGTCTTTGGAGTGTGGGAGGAAAATGAAGACACTAGTCTAAAAAACACAGAATTTAGACCGGAAATACAGCATGGAAACAGGCCCTTCAGCCCACCTAGTCTGCACCGACCCCCCCCACACACTAACACTATCCGACACACTTGGGACAATTTTACAATTTTTACAGAAGCCAATTGACCTCCAAACCTGAAAGTCTTTGGAGTGTTGGAAGAAACCGGAGCGCCCGGAGAAAACCCACGAGGTCACGGGGAGAACGTGCAAACTCTGTACAGGCAGCACCCGCAGTCAGGATGAAACCCGGGTCTCTGGTGGGAAAACAATTCCCAATTCCAGCCTAAAGCAACCCAATATAATTTTTCACTGCCTGGATTACAAAGAGAAGCTCCCCTATAATTTGTAAAATGGATTTTGCAGTCATAACAACGTTAAAATTATCTGGTTTTAACATCATTAGGGGTAACCAACTTCTGGATATTTACAGATGAGATCCTGAGTTTATTAGTGTTTTAGTGGCCCATCCACATCTGCATGTGTGTAACGCTTTTTCCACAGGAACAGATGAGAATTTAAAATGCAATGATTAGTTGCAGTAAAATACTGCAGTTTTGTTATATATTAGGATTTTTTTTTAAAGGGGCTATTAAAACAAATATTTTGAAACACTTTTCCCAAAATATACTATTTTATATTTATGTAGAAACAAACTGCAAATGCTCATTTATACCAAAGATGGACACCGAGTGCTGGAATAACTCATTAGGTCAGGCAGCATCTCTGGAGAAAAAGGATGGGTGACATTTCGGGTAGGGACCATGGTCAGGTCGGATCTGGACCTGAAACGTCACCCATCCTTTTTCTCCAGAAATGCTGCCTGACCCGCTGTTACTCCAGCACTCTGTGAAACGTCACCTATCCATGTTCTCCACAGATGCTGCCTGACCCGCTGAGTTACTCCAGCACTCTGTGAAACATCACCTATCCATGTTCTCCACAGATGCTGCCTGACCCACTGAGTTACTCCAGCACTGTGTTCAATTTTACATTCATTCCAATTCCTTCAACATACATTTTTTATTCTTCCATGCTATTGGCTGTTCAGGCACCTCGACAGCAACATTGCTGGTTGTCAGGCACTTCACTGAATAAATGCCTCACAGCAAGTGTAATAGAAAAAGGCACAGATAATGCTATATCTTTGCCACTGATCTGAAAATACTGAGCATTAGATAATAGTTTCACCTTAAACCCTATCCTCAACTTGGTAGAAAATGCACTGGTAGTTTTTATAAGTCATAACATATTGTTAATTTATAGAGAACTTTATATCTGGCTCTGCGGCATCTGAACTAGTTGTGCTCAATCCTAAGGGCATACATACACTGAGATGCAGGGTAGTCACACCCAGCAATGGACAAAAGAAAAACAACAATATTTGAAAGTTAGGTATGTTTGACACCGTGCACAAGTTCAGATTTCAGAATCGTCTGTCGCACAGAAACAAGACTTTTGACCTTACAGCTTTGCAACTTTCCAATCAATTTGGTGCCTTCCTCATATTTATTTTTCTCTTAAATGCATTTTAACTAATAAGCATGATTATTGATAGAACAGTACAGCATAGGCCCTTTGGCCCACAATGTCTGTGCCAAAATGATGTCTGCACGTGATCCATATCCCTCCATTCCCAGCATATCCATATCCCTATCTAACAGCCTCTTAATTGCCACTATCGTATCCGCCTCCATCACCATCCTTGCCCGCACAACTCCATTAAACTTTGCCCCTCTCACCTTAACGTTATGACCCTCTAGTCTTTTGATATTTCCATCCTGAGAAAAAGGATGTCTCGCCTATCTATGCCCTTCATCATTTTATATAATTTTATTAGGTCTCCCAACAGCTTCCGATATTCCAAAGGAAACAATGCAAGTTTGTAAAATTTCGCATTGTAACAAATACTCCCTAATCCAAGAAGCATTCTGGTAAACTTCTGCTGCACCATCTCCAAAGCCTCCATAACTTTCCCGAAAGGGGGTGACTAGAACTGCATGCAAAACATCAAATGCTACCTAACCAAACAAAGTTTTATAGAGCTGTATCATGACTCTCTGACTTATTCTCCTTATGGTAGCTTGTTCCACATTCTAACTACTCTTAGGATGAAGAAATGTGTCCTGAATTCCCTCATTGATTAATGATGGCTTTGGGACTGCCCTGAAATGGTCATTACTTCACCTTGGTACACAAAAATGCTGGAGAAACTCAGCGGGTGCAGCAGCATCTATGGAGCGAAGGAAATAGGCAACGTTACGGGCCGAAACCCTTCTTCAGACTTCACCTTCTTCACCACTACTTTGGAACGAATAATGACATTTCCATTCCTGTGTTGAGAGTTTTGGGGTTACTAAGGAGGCCAATGTGAGAACTGCACTCTTCAGTGGCTGACAGGGAGAGCAGACAGTTGTTGTTGAGGTAGTCCACTCTTATCTCCTCTTATGTAGGGCCTATTTACTCCCTACGCCAATTGATGTTCTCAACACCATTACGAAAGCTCCTTCTCCATTTTGAACCATATGTCGAAGATTCTTGAAGTCAGTGGGAAATGCATTTCGTCAAGATGTGCCTTTGAGCACATGTTGAACACTGAGTCAGCAGCTCTACCAGCTGCACCACTCTGCCACCCTCTTGCATCCTGCATGATGAAGAATAATTGGCAAGCCATTTAGAACGGAGATGAGGAAACACACAGACTTGTGAGTCTGTGGAATTCTCTGCCTCAGAGGGCGGTGGAGGCCGGTTCTCTGGATACTTTCAAGAGAGAGCTAATAGGGCTCTTAAAGATAGCGGAGTCAGGGGATATGGGGAGAAGGCAGGAACGGGGTACTGATTGTGGATGATCAGCCATGATCACATTGAATGGCGGTGCTGGCTCGAAGGGCCGAATGGCCTATTCCTGCACCTATTGTCTTTGCCACATTTGCCTGCGGAACCATAACAGGATCTCATGAATAATCCATTCAAAGCAATGTGTAAGAAGCAGGAGTAAGGTGAATACTATGCAAACACAAATAACAACATCCCAGCAATGAAGCGTACAAATGTGTAATGAATGGAGAACGGCTCACTTTGGTGGCGAGATCATGCATTATTGTGATTCATATAAAAGACCAGAGAAATTCTGACAAAAACACAAGGCAGCAGTCAGGGTATTGAGTATAGAAGTTGTAGCAGTCAGGGTATTGAGTATAGAAGTTGTAGCAGTCAGGGTATTGAGTATAGAAGTTGGGATGTTATGTTACAGTTGTACAAGACATTAGTGAGGCCACATTTGGCGTATTGTGTCAGTTTGGGCCATCCTGCTATGGGGGAGATGTTGTTAAGCTGGAAAGAGTGTAGAGAAATTTTACAAAGATGTTGCCAGGCCTCGAGGGCTTGAGCTGTAGGGAGAGGTTGGGCAGGTTAGGACTTTATTCCTTGGAGTGCAGGCGCATCAGGGGTGATCATATAGAGGTGTATAAGATTATGAGAACTGTAAAGAGTAGATGCACAGTCTTTTATTCAGAGTAGGGGAATCAAGAACCGGGTGACATAGGTTTAAGCTGAGAGGGGGGAAATTTAATAGGGATCTGAGGGGTAATTTTTTCACACAGAGGATAGTGGGTATAGGAAATGAGTCATCAGAGAAGATAGTTAAACCAGATACTATAACAACATTAAAAAACTAATTGGACATGTACATGAAAAGGTTTGGAGTGTTATGGGCCAAACGTGGGCAGGTGGGACTTGTGTAGATGGGGCAGCTTGGTTGTCAATGGCAAGTCTGTTACCGTGATGTATGACTCTATATTCAAAAGACATTCTAACATTCTGAAATTACTAAAACATCTGAGGGTACTGTATACAAGGATGTTTCTCAATTGTTCCAATATCTAATCATGCAACCTGCATATATCAACTCAAATCACTGCATAGTTTGAAACAACGATATTCTAAACCCAAATTCAAATTGAAACAAAGCATACAGGTAGTTAAGAGAGGCAACTGCTAATTAACAATTGTAGATAATACTGGAAAATCAAAGGCAAAAATCAAATCAATTAATCACAGTACCTTCTCTGTTCTTTTTTAAATCTTTACATATTAAATTGAGAAGTTATCATTACAGGATGATTTAATATGTCAATAGAATAAGACATGGTATTCACAAGAATGCCTCACCAACCAAAGTAATACATGAGACATGGATAATTGTTCTACGATGTAAGAAAAATCTACAATATTTGTACGTTCTGCAGGCTATTGTTGAGCAGCACAATTCTTTGGTTGCATCTGCAGTGTAAAGACCTGACAGATTGAGATCAGCACATTTGGCAGCACCTTTAAGCATTAATTCTGTTGATAATGTATTGAAAATCAGAATGCACGAAACAAGGACATTTGTTCCTGAACCATACTATGTGACGTTCATGAAAGGCAGAAGTAGAATAATTGGCAAGGTCTTAGAGAATCTCCTTTTAATCATTTCTGTGGGGCTACATTTCAGATGAACACACAGGACTCTGAGGCAATGAAGCACATTTTTATTATTACACAAACTGCAATTTAAATTTACAGGAAAAGACTGACTGTATTTTAAGATTATGAGCATTCACGTGTAATAAAGGGAAACATTCAAAATATGAAGTGCAAATTTATCAATTTAAAATATGAAAGATATAGTGTTCTGTTGAAATAAACATCACATGCAAAATTTCTCTCGGGAAGGGACAAGAGGGTGGTCACGATGGGATCCCCAGAAAGGTGAGCGAGGAAGGCCGATGTAGAGGCCCCAGAGAAGGGGGGCATAAAGAGGGGGTAGGGGTGGTTGGGGTGTCTTCAGAGAGGAATGGGGGGACAGGTGTGGGCCCCAGAAGGGAGGCGGGGGGGGGGGGTGAAGGGCTGGGTGGATGCCCCCAGACAGGAGGCGGGGAAAGGGCCGGGTGGGGACTCCAGAGAGGGGAAGGTGGGCGGTGGGATCCGCCAGAGGGGGAGGAAGAGGCGTGATAAGAACAATATCTCTTGGAAATTAACTTTGCATTATTTCTTTCAAAACTCATGAAGAATCCAAAATATTTTCCAGAAGTAATTAACGCACCAGAAAAATAAACACTAATGGAAGCACTTTTTTGCTAATCGCCAGTATGTGAATCTCGAACTACTTACAGAAAACAGAGGGAGCTGGCCAGCATTTTAAATGTAATCAACCACCACTGTCATCTTTTTTTCTCAGATCCCTTCCACAAACATACCCTTTGATCTCTCCAGCTCTTTGTGACAGAGCCTGTTTAATTTCTAACTTTGCACAATTCTGATCAAAGCTTATTTACCAGAAACATCATGTTTTTCTCGTGCAATGATGCTTCCTCACCTGCTGAGATTTCCGACATCTGCAGCATTTTTTGCTTTCTGATTCATACAGCATGGAAACAGGCCTTTCGGCCCAACTTGCCCAAACCGACCAACATGTCCCACCTACCTGCACTTGTCCCATATCCATCTAAACCTCTATGTACTTGTGTTTCTTAAATGTTGCAATGGTACCTGCTTCAACTACCTCCTCCAGCAGCCCATCCCATACACCCACGACCCTCAGGATCCCATTACATTTCCCCCCTTCACCTTAAACCTATGTCCTCTGGTTCTCGATTCCCCAGCTCTGTGCTTCTACCCAGATGATTTCTCTCATGATTTTGTACACCACTATAAGATCACCCTTCTCCTTGCGGTCCAAGGAATAGAGTCCTAGTGTGCTTAGCCTCTCCCTATAGCTCAGAACCTTGAGTCCCGGCAACATCTTCGTAAATCTTCTCTGGACACTTTCCAGCTTGACAACATCTTTCCCATACACGGTGCCCAGAAGTGAACAATGTACTCTAAATGCAGCCTCACCAATATATAACTGCAACATGACCTTCCAACTTCTATACTCAATACTCTGACTGATGAAGGCCAATGTGCCATGAGCCTTTTTGACCACCCCATCTACTTGTGACACCACTTTCAACTAACTATGTACATGCACTCCTAGATCCCTCTACTCTACAACACTCTAACCCCAGAGCCCTACCATTCACGGTGTAGGTCCTGCCCATGTATTCCATGGTTGATGTGAATGCATAACCTTAATGCCTTTTCATTCATAATTATCGCAGGTAAATTGCCCAATTGATCTTACTCTACTTTTCCAACAAGTGACTACCATTAGAATTATAGGTAGACAAAAATGCTGGAGAAACTCAGCGGGTGAGGCAGCATCTATGGAGCGAAGGATTAGGTGACGTTTTGGGTCAAGACCCTTCTTCAGACTGATGTGGGGGTGGGGGGGAAGAAGAAGGGAAGAGGCAGAGACAGTAGGCTGTGGGAGAGCTGGGAAGGGAAGGGGAGGGGAAAGAGGAAGAAAGCAAGGACTACCTGAAATTGGAGGTCAATGTTCATACCGCTGGGGTGTAAACTACCCAAGCGAAATATGAGGTGCTGCTCCTCCAATTTACGGTGGGACTCACTCTGGCCATTGAGGAGGCCCACGACAGAAAGGTCGGATTCGGAATTGGAGGGGGAGTTGAAGTGCTGAGCCACCGGGAAATCAGGTTGGTTATTGCGAACTGAGCGGAGGTGTTGAGCGAAGTGATCGCCAAGTCTGCGCTTGGTCTCACCAATGGAGAGCAGTTGACACCTAGAGCAGCGGATGCAATAGATTAGGTTGGAGGAGGTGCAGGTGAACCTCTGCCGCACCTGGAAAGACTGCTTACGTCCTTGGATGGGGTCAAGGGGGGAGATAAAGCGACAAGTGTAGCATTTCCTGCGATTGCAATGGCAAGTACCAGGGGAGGGGGTGGATTGGGTAGGCTGGGCCGAATTGACGAGGGAGTTAAGGAGGGAGCGGTCTCTGCGGAAAGCCGAAAGGGGAGTAGATGGGAATATGTGGCTAGTGGTGGCATCCCGTTGGAGGTGGCAAAAATGTCGGTGAATTATCTGTTGTATGTGACGGTTGGTTGGGTGGAAGGCGAGGACAAGGGGGACTCTGCCCTTGTTACGAATGGGGGGGATGGGGAGTGAGAGCAGAGCTACGGGGTATAGAAAAGACCCTGGCGAGAGCCTCATCTATAGTCGAAGAGGGAAACCCCCGTTCATTAAAGAACAAGAACATCTCCGATGCCCTGGTTTGGAACACCTCATCCTGGGTGCAGATGCGGCGTAGATGGAGGAATTGGGAGTAGGGGAAAGAGTCCAGATAGCCATGGGAGTCAGTGGGATTGTAGTAGATGTCGGTCAGTAGTCTGTTACCTGCGATGGAGATAGTGAGGTAGGGAGATGTCGGAAATGGTCCATGTCTATTAGAGTGCCGGATGGAAGTTAGTGGTGAAATGGATGAAGTCAGTGAGTTGTGTGTGGGTGCAGGAGGTAACACCAATGCAGTCGTCGATGTAGCGGAGGTAGAGTTCGGGGATAGGGCCATGGTACACCTCGAACAAGGATTGTTCGACGTACCCTACAAAGAGACAGGCATAGCTTGGGCCCATGCAAGTGCCCATAGCTACGCCTTGGATTTGGAGGAAATGGGAGAAGTCAAATGAAAAGTTTGTTGAGGGTAAATACCAGCTCCGCTAGGCGGAGGAGAGTATCAGGAGACGGGGATTGGTTGGTTCTGCGGTCAAGGAAGAAATGGAGTGCTTTAAGACCTTCCTGGTGGGGGATGGAGATGTAGAGTGACTGGACATCCATGGTGAAGATGAAGGAATGGGGGCCTGGAAAACAGAAGTCATGGAGGAGACGAAGAGCGTGTGAGGTGTCTTGGACATAGGTTAGGAGGGATTTAACCAGGACGGACAGGATGGAATTGAAGTATGTGGAAATAAGCATTAACCATTAGAATTATGTTTTCTTGTATTTTCTATTTTTCCAGTGAGTATTGTGGCAGCAAATTGACTTAGTACCAGGAATTTCATTTTCACTTCAGGAACTTCACATCCAGGTCCTTAATTACAGTGGAGTTGGATGTAGGACAAAATGTTTGGTAACGTAGCTGACAGGGGTGGGGATAAATTGAGTATTTAAATTTCAGTCCACATAATGATGAAAATTTCTGTTGAGGACAGAAAACAAGGGAACTATCTCCTGCATCAAAGTAATGAGATCTTGTATATTCAGAGAAAGATCTATTCTGGTCTTATCTGACTATTATGAATGTGGAATATCAAATATAATACAGTTATGGATAAATAGAATTCAGCTACGTTACCAAACATTTTGTCATTAGTAGACCAGCTCCACAGTTTGAAACCCACTTTGATCAAAAAACCATATACACATGTTTAAAACCATATACATGTTTAAAAATCATACTGTGCTTCTCACGCAGATTGACAGAATTAATTAAAAACGACTTACCTGAACCAATAATTCATTTTCCAACAGCTGTCCCAGGAAATAATTTGGTTAGAGCTATTGTGCTCACACCCGGAGTGCTTTATGTCTAACAATCCATGAATTCAATTTTCCACACCCCCTCCCTGAAACATTGCACATGATACACAAACAAATAGAAAACTATGCAACATTATTTGTGAAATGATGTACTGAAAGCATTCAACAGGTCAGTCAGCATCAGTGGAAAGGTAAAGGCAGAGTTTGGATTGCAGGGTTCTAACACATGTAACATTTAATACTGGATGCTGTCTGAGCAGAATGTTTCCAACATTCCAGATTTCTTGCATAAATTCAGATGCAGCATGGAAATAGGCCTTTGACCCAATGAGTCCACACTGACCATGAATAATCTACATTAACGCAATTGTTATTCTCCCCACAATATCATCAATTACCCCCACTTCTATAGTATTTGACATTGGAATCTAGATGTTCATTTTCACATGCGGGAAAGTGTTGCAGATACTAATCTATAGTCCATTCATGTTCCTTCACTAGCTCATTTTTTATGCTAAAAATCTTGGAGCTTTTATACTGTAAAAATAATACAGTATTGTTAAATAAATCCATTCATATTCTAAAAAATAATGGGATATGAATAAGAGTGTATTTGTTGCCACCGTCACAGCATTTCAGTAGCATGTTAGAATTGCAATAATATGTTTTAAATATGGGATATCTTGAGAAAGAATTAATCTGTATGCACTGATGATCAAAAATAATGTTCAATAAAAATCTGCAACGAAAATCATAATTCATAACCACATACCATTCAAAGCATTTACTATATGCAAGAGATTAACTAGCAAGAAAAGTGACTTTCAGACTAAATTAAAGATATCAAATTTTTAACTGGTCATTTCTTTTTTTAAACGAAAACGTAAAAAATATTGTTCACTTTACATAATTTTAACGGCCTTCAGGACCTGACAGGACAATATACCTTTATACATTCAAACTCAATACACAAATACAGTTTAAAAAAGAATGCAGGAAAGAAAGATTTATTTTATTCTATTTAAGAAAACTTAATAAACGGATTGACAAATATGTGCTCAAAGTGCTATTTAAATCTTCTATAGTAATTGGAAAAATATCACCAATTGTCTTCAGTAAATTTTGGAAATAATGCATTAGATGAATGCAGGAATATTGCTTGATAAAAATATACTGCTACTGTACCTTAACAAATTAAAACATGACTATTCTATAGAGAGTTCATTTTAATAATAATTGATAACTGTTCAAGATAGATTAATTAGATCAGATCTTTCAAACTCTTACATTATTGGCAAATTCAGGAAAGGGTACTTCACTCCTGCAGAGGGTTGAGCTGCAGCTTCTGTGATACCCCTTTTTATGTAGTTGGTGACGTTATAATCTTTTCCTTGTCAATTTCAAAGATAGGAGTCACAACAAAAAGTTCATTGTGCAGCCATCAAAGTTGATGAAGTATAGGTGGTTGCTCAAGTATACGCAACAGGGTAAAATAGGGTAACACCAAATTTGCTATGTAGTAACTGCTCATCTGTGAATAATACTTCAGGAGGTGACTTTATAGACTTTGCTCCTTGCCCAGTAAATTGGTTTTCAGATAGACTGGCTGGATGTCTCTAACAGTAATGCTTCTGAGAACTGAAACTATTTTTCTTTGTTTTCAAGCACTGAGAGCACGAAGTTTGTTCAAAGGAAAGTCACCTTAAAAATTAAAGTTAATTTTGAGGAGATAGTGTTTTTTCTTGAAAAAAACAAAGATGGATTTCAAACAAATCATTTTATAACTATTATGGCAATTTACAATACCATAACTGGATCAATTCTAGTGCTCCAGTCAGGATTTTCATGGCACAGGAATAATTATAACCCATAAGACACCAACTCACACATCCTCAATATCTTTTACATAATTTATAAACTGGTAGGAAAATGATGGCATGATTACAAGTATGATAAATGAATAGAAAATATTCCAATGAATGAGTTGCACCAAGCTTATTGAATACCATGTTAAGCAATTCTATTGAATACTAACTGGAGCACTGGAGATACAGCATATTTTACATGCAGGCATCTCAAAGATACAACAGTGTAAAAATGTTAAAATATTCAACAGTCCTTAAATAGGAGTTGTAGCCTCCAGTGACCTTCCTAGTATTACACAGCTTGTTACATGCAAGTCTTCATTGTTGAAACATGTGTGAAAGAGACCAGTCTTCCAGAGGAGCTCTGAATTCTCCATTTTTGGTGAAAATATATGTTAGGGGAACAGACTTGTATATTTGTAATATTTTGAGGAAACTAAAAAGACCACAATAAAAAATTATATTAAAATACAAAAGCTTTGGTACACACAGTAATTTTTCAATAAAACTTCATATTGTAGAGATTAATGCACAGAAGATGAGCTCTTCCACATATGCCTTTAGTATTCAGTGATAAGCCAAAAGCAGTGCACTAAAGCATTTGTATGTGAAATGAAAATGTGCAATGGTAAGCAATAAATTAAAAAATGGGCTAAAAAAGCAGGCCATATTCCTGCAGAAATATAAAATGGACTAAGACAGCAAGAGAAGATGGGATGATTAGTTTAAATACAAAAGAACAAATACAAACAGATGGACAAAGACACAGGTCCACTGAGGAATCTGGTACGAGGTTTGCTATTAGATTTATAGGTCACTCTCTCAGACGTTTGGTGGAAAACCGTCCAGCCTGCAAATGAATATAAAGGGGAAAAAACAAGACACTAGTAAAGTATTTGTAGAAGCAACTCAATTTTGTAAATAATCTAGCTGGGTGGATACAACATCTAAAGTTTTCTTACTACCAAATACAAGAAAAAAATTATAGTTAAAAAATAAAATTGATTATGTGCAAACAGATGCAATGGGGTGGGGACGGGAAAGCAAACTTATCAACAAGGTTTAAAAACTAACAAAATGGTTACCAAAATCTTACTGAACACATTAGCTTTGTTTGGATATCTGCTGAGTGCTTTACCTTAAATAATCTTAATCTACTATTTTATAACTAAATGTTGAGCCAGATCAGAGTACAACAATTATAATGAATATGTTATATTCAATTTTATTGCAATTCAATCTGTAAAATGAATTTGTACATTTTATTTCTTCTATAAAAACAGGATTTTAAACATTTTGAAACTTTGAACTGATTTTTGCAATAAGAAAACATTGATCATCATCGCACCATGAATAGACAACATCAGCAATTCCGCAAAGACCTGATTTAACATAGAAATTCCAAGTGAGATTCCATGTTCCTCCATAGGCTGCACACCTTTTTTGCAGCCTTCCCTCTCCCTTTTATAATATTGTATATTTCTGTGTACAGCAATTTAAAAAGTTTTAAAATATCCCTGACGATTAAAGATATAAAAAATGAAGCCTGCCAAAGGCTGTCTGGACTTTCTGGATGGGGCCGCAGAGTGGCAACGCAATTAGTACCCAGATGCAGAGGGTGATCAAGATGGATCCTCTGCTTCCAGCTCAGATAAGTGACAGGCCTGGGGAGGAGGAGGAGAGGCCACAGGCAGCAATGCAAGCGGTAAGCCAGCTTTACTACAATCTAGCCTAACAATTCAAAAGTTATTTATTTGCTGCTGAATGTTTTGCACATCAGAAAATACACTATATAAATGCTAAACTTATATCCTTCAACATAGTGTAATAATCTGTAGCAAACATATAATGACAAATGTTAATGCAAATTCTGCTGTTCAGAATCTGCAACCATTAATAGTCAATTATTTAAATAATTTGGGAACACAATGCAAAACATTTATCCTATAGCATTATTTATAACTTAAAAATGCTGTTGCATATTTATTATTCCTAGCAGTTAACCTGGTTACGAAATATGTTATTTCTGACTTCTCCCAAAACTATAAAACGTGAACACCGTTTGGAAATAGCTTTCATAATTGTCAGACCTGCCCAGGGTTCACGTCTGCCTGGCAGATCCAGTGAGAACATAAGAGACGAGGTATTTGGTCATTTGAGCCACACCTATATCAGGCATTTTTTTGGGTGTATTTTCCAACTTACAGACACAACCGACTTATGAAACCTGTTTGTTACCCAAGAATGGCCTGTATCTCAAATCCTTCACCGGGCAGGTCCAGCACTGTCCACCAAGAAACTTACTATGTAAGACTATCACTTTGTAAGTTAAATCTTGCAGTTCTGCAATACCTTGATATTCTACACCAAGACACTATCGCTAAATCACTGTACTATTAAAACATTTTAATAATGTAGTTGAGCAACAAGATTATTTGGAGGCTATAGTTTTATTTAACATTAAGCATACCTACTTGTTATGTTCAGCAATATAAATAAGCATAACTATTCTGTCTAACTACTCGTTATGTTCAGCAATATGAACAGCAAATCAATACTTTGCTTCAATGATTTAAATAACCTGGAAACACATATTAAATGTAACTTGGAATCACTTATTGTTCTTTTGCTCAAATTAATTTCTTATAGGAAATCAGAGTGAATCCATTTCCATGATGCAGAGGAAAACAATGTCATTTTAGTTTTAGGTAGATTCACAATACTTCATCAGTATTGCTTCAGTTATTTTGCTGCAATACAACAGAGACCTTGTGATCTGGGAACAGGTACAGATCAATAATGGACACTGGGGAATTTAAAATCAATGAGGATAAAAAGCTACCATCAGCAGGACTGGATCGTAGCAAATACCCATATGGTTTTGAGAAGGAAATCTACCTGCTGCTTGTTCTACATCAGATTCTAGCCACTCAGCAAGTAGTCAACCTTTAAATGATCCAATGGTATTATCCCAAATTATAGGAAAGATGTCAACAAAATAGAGAGAGTACAGAGGAGATTTACTAGAAAGTCGCCTGGGTTTCAGCACCTAAGTTACAGAGAAAGGTTGAACAAGACAGGTCTTTATTCTTTGGAGCGCAGAAGGTTAAGGGGGGACTTGATAGAGGTCATTAAAATTATGAGAGGGATAGACAGAGTTGACGTGGATAAGCTTTTTCCATTGAGAGTAGGGAAGATTCAAACAAGAGGACATGATTTGGGAATTAAGGGACAAAAGATTAGGGGTAACATGAGGGGGAACTTCTTTACTCAGAGTGGTAGCTGTGTGGAATGAGCTTCCAGTGGAAGTGGTGGAGGCAGGTTCGATTTTATCATTTAAAAATAAATTGGATAGGTATATGGACGGGAAAGGGATGGAGGGTTATGGTCTGAGTGCAGGTAGATGGGACTAGGTGAGAGTAAGTGTTTGGCACGGACTAGAAGGGCCGAGATGGCCTGTTTCCATGATGTAATTGTTATATGGTTATATGGTATGATTTGCCAAGCCAGTCAGATATTTAAAAACCACCATGATGAACGGACCACCTGCCATGAACTGAAACAGATTCACAAATAAAAGCAAATCCAATCTTTTCCTTAATAACATATGAGGACGTGCTAAAATTGAATTAGCTGTTCCAAAGAATAGTTAATGAACAGAATCATAATTTTCAGCCAATGTCTCTCATTAGATTCCTGCATATGTCTTGGACAATCAATTGACAAGTTCTACCAAAGATGGCAGCATAGTGGCATAAGTGGGGAAGCAGGCCCCCTGAAGTCATCGACATTTGAGTTTGGACAATGAAATCTGATTATCAATAACCGTACTAAACAGCTAAACACAATATGCCTGTGTAAATCAGCAGGGCAGACAGCGTCTGTGGAGGGAATTGGACGGATGATGTTTTGGGCTGGAACCCTTCTTCAGACTTATTGGCGTAGGGAGGAAAGCTGGAAAAGAGAGTTGGAGTGGGACAAAGCTTGGCCAAGTGATAGGTGGATATAGGTGAGGGGGGTGATTGGCAGATATGTGGAGTAAGTGACAAAGGCCAGAGGTGTCAGATTAGGAAAGAAGAGGAATGATATGTAAAGCTGGAGGGAGAGATATAGCTGGGAGAGCACAGGAGGTGAATAGAAAAGATAAACATGGAATGTGGGATTTCTAAAGGGTATAGAAGTTTATCAGAATGATGCCTGATTTCAGGGGTATTAGCTGCAAGGAGAGGTTGGACAGACTTGGATTGTTTTCACTGGAATGCCAGAGTTTGTGGAGAGACCTGAGAGAAGTATATAAAATTATAAGAGGCAGAGATAGAGCAGGCAGTCAGACCTTTATCCCGGGATTGAAAGATCAAATACTAGAGGACATAGCTTTATTGTGAGGGGGCAAAGTTAAAGGAGATGAGTGGGGCAAAATATTTTACACAGAGGGCGGTGAATACCTGCAATGCACTGCCAGGGTTGGTGGTTGAGGCAGATACGATAGTGGCATTTAAGAGACATTTGGATAGGCATATGGATAAGCAGGGAATGGAGGGATATTGATTATGTGCAGATAGGTAAGTGGTCTTGCCAACATGTTCGGTAGACAGAAGGGCCTGTTCTTGTGCTGTGCTATGTTTGGCAAAACAGTCATCTACTCTAAGCTTGGTCTCACCAATTAAAGGACGCCACATCAGGAGCACCAAATGCAGTAGACAAGGTTGAAAGAGGTGTACATGAACCTCTGTCTCAACTCAAAAAGCTGTTGGGATCCCTGGGTGGAAGTGAGAAAGGAGATGCAGGGACAGGTGTTACATATCTTGCAGTTGCAGGGGAGGTGCCTGGGGAAGGGATGGTTAGGTGGGAAAAGATGAGCGAACCCAAGGAGCTGTGGAGGGAGCATTCTCTACAGAGAGGTGAAAAGGGAAGGGGAGAGGAAAATGTGACCGGTGATAGAATCATGTTGAAAGTGGCAGAAATGTTGGAGAATGATTTGTTGGTGGGGTGAAAGGGGATCATGGGAATTAGGGGTCGGGGGCATGAGAGCAGAACTGCAGGACACAGAGAGGACCCATGCGAGGGCTTCATACATGACAGTGGGGGGGGGGGGGGGAAACATCTTTACAGAAGAGGACATCTCACATCCTAGAGTGGAATTACTCATCTTGGAAGTAGACCTCTAGCCTTTGCCACTTACTCCACCCATCAACCCTCCCACTCCGTCATTCTTATCCATCTATCATTTACTAGGCTTTGTCCCATCCTGCCTCTCTTTTCCAGCTTCTCCCCCCATTCCAATCAGTCTGAAGAGTTCTAACCTGAAATGCTGTCTGTCCATTCCCTCCACAGTTGCTGCCTGACCTGCTGAGTTCCTCCAGCAGTTTTTCCTCAAGATTCCAGCATCCGCAGTCTCATGTGTACTTCTTCAGCTGATGAGTGAGTGCTCCATAATGTTGAATGCCATCTGGAAGCAGCAGGGAATGTACTCTGGTGGAGGACTTCAATATTCATTATAGGGACAGTCTTGGCAGAGCTGGCCATGTTTTAACAGCATGGCTGCAAAAATCAAACTGTGGTTGCTGGCAATTGAACTAACATGAAACAAAAACCCACACCGTGTCCGCATCAATCTGCTTGTCACAAACACACATCTGTCCATGAAGGGTTTGTAAGAGTCTACTGCATAGTCCTCATGTAACAGAGTCCTATCTTACAGAGAATGTCCTTCATTGTGCTCTACGTCGCTGATTTAGTACAAACAGCTTAGATTCAGGACAGATACTGCAGCTCAAAACCATGAGAACCATGAATCATCAGAAGGTGCAGAACTACTACTTACTATAACCTTATGGTTTGAAGTATTTCTCATTCTGCCTTTACCGTTAAGGCACAAAATGAAATTTGATTCAATAAATGTGGAAGAGTATCAGGTGCACCACACAGGCATCAACTGGTGAAGCTAAAAGTGAAAGTATGCTAACAGTTTATGTAGCTTATGAATGATCTTACACTGATGAGGTCAGAGGTCTACAATGCTACTACATTGAGGAAGGAGCAGCTCAAATCCAGTTTATTTATTCTCAATGATGACAAACTCGACACACGTGCAAAAGTCAATGCATTTGAAATCTTCAACGAGTGTCAATGGATGATTTGTCATCACTTTCTCCCGAGGTCCCCATAGTCGCAGAAGCCAAATTGCACCCAACTTGATTGATCTTAAATAGCTGCAAGAAATGATCAGAACAAAGATCATGGTCCTTGAAACCCCCAATCCACACGGCCTGAATTGCGTTACTACTTGTAATTCTAACCAAGCTATCGCAGTACAATACTGTAACCTTTCCCATAAAGTGGAATACTATCCATATTATACTTTGCTTACAAAAAACAGAAAAAAATCCAATCTTATCAAATATTGGCCAATCAACTAACCATCACTCATCAACTATCACTTTCCCCCATATCCCTTGATTCTGTTAGCCCTAAGAGCTAAATCTAACTCTCTCTTGAAAATATTCCAGGATTTTCCATATTTTCATTGTGAACATGGAAGGTGCTAAATTGCTACCTAAGCAGTGTTTACTCACAAATAGCTTGATCAACATGTGTGTTCCACCTGGACAATTCAACTCTGGATTCATGACACCACGTCCAAATATGGACAAAAATAGTCAAATTACAGAGATGAAATGAAAAAAAGAGATGAGAATGATGGCATTTGTCAAAAGATGGTAATAAGAAACCTGGCTAAAGAGAAGTTAATGGGAATTAGAGGAAAGTTCCTCATTTATTTTAATCATCTCTAGGATTAAGAAATATGGCTTTGGTCGCTGGGTGACAATCATTCAGCTCCAGAACACAGCTTCAGGAGTTTCTTAGAACAGTAATACTGACAAACTAGCTTCAGCTGGTCTATCAATGATCATCTTTCAATCACCTGGTCAGAAGTGGAAAGGATTACTGATGTTTGCATGTTTTTTATATTCAAACACATGTGGACAGGTCAGCATTTTGTGTCCTTTTGTGTATTTGCCAGCATCTGCAGTTCCTTGTTTCAACACTAACTCGCTGATTAAGTGGCAAATAATATGTGTCACTAAGGTTCATGGCAACGATCATCTCAGAGAAGTGGAATCATGGCCCCCTGACATTCAATGACATTATGGAATGTCTACCCTACTCTGTCTTCCTTGTAATTTCCTACCATGTCAGAGTTCAGAATAGTGCGTCAGAATAGTGTGTCTTTTATTATTAATGTTTAATGTTTTATGTGTCATTCTTATTTGTCACTGTATGTTATGTTGTCACTTGCGAGTGGAGCACCAAGGCAAATTCTTTGTATGTGAACATACAAAGCCAATAAACTTATTCATTCTAGATTGTGAGAGTGTGGAGACGGCTGTAAACAATGCTATCTGCTCAACATGGCTGAGAGTAATTATGTCGTCAATTCTGGAAATGACGGCCTGGGAGAGGCCATTAATATTAGTTGATTTCTCTTTTGAGTGAATTTGAAGGATCTTGTGGAGACAGCTTTGATGATATTTTTGCCTGCTGAAGGAAGTCCAGGTCCCAGAGACATATTGGAGGACCAAATAAAAAATTTCCCCAATAGATCATGAGTATTGGGCCAAGTCTGGGATCTTACATAGAAACATAGAAACTAGGTACAGGAGTAGGCCATTCGGCCCATCTTAAACTTGAAATGTCTTCGCTCACAACGAAAGGGCATGGTGGCTCGTCAATGTTCATCGATGCCAAGAAGTGATTCCCAAGGTTTGGGAAGTGACCATATTTTAGAAACATAGAAAAGATAGATTAGGTGCAGGAATAGGCCATTCGGCCCATTGAGCCAGCACCACCATTCATAGAAACATAGAAAATAGGTGCAGGAGTAGGCCATTCGGCCCTTCGAGCCTGCACCGCCATTTGATATGATCATGGCTGATCATCCAACTCAGTATCCCATCCCTGCCTTCTCTCCATACCCCCTGATCCTTTAGCCACAAGGGCCACATCTAACTCCCTCTTAAATATAGCCAATGAACTGGCCTCAACTACCTTCTGTGGCAGAGAATTCCACAGATTCACCACTCTCTGTGTAAAAAATGATTTCCTCATCTCGGTCCTAAAAGTCTTCCCTCTTATCCTTAAACTGTGACCCCTAGTTCTGGACTTCCCCAACATCGGGAATAAATCTTCCTGCATCTAGCCTGTCCAACCCCTTAAGAATTTTGTAAGTTTCTATAAGATCCCCCCTCAGTCTTCTGAATTCCAACGTGTACAAGCCGAGTCTATCCAGTCTTTCCTCATATGAAAGTCCTGCCATCCCAGGAATCAGTCTGGTGAACCTTCTCTGTACTCCCTCTATGTCAAGAATGTCTTTCCTCAGATTAGGAGACCAAAACTGTACGCAATACTCCAGGTGTGGTCTCACCAAGACCCTGTACAACTGCAGTAGAACCTCCCTGCTCTTATACTCAAATCCTTTTGCTATGAATGCTAACATTCAATATGATCATGGCTGATCATCCAAAATCAGTACCCCGTTCCTGCTTTTTCCCCATATCCCTTGATTCCGTTAGCCCTAAGACCTAAATCTAACTCTCTCTTGAAAATATTCCAGGATTTTCCATATTTTCATTGTGAACCTTTATTGTCATGTGATGCAGCAGTGACAGATTGTTGGAGGACCTTTCTCTTGCTGACATTTAATGTAAAGTCATACCTTCATGCGTTTTGGTGAATGAGTGATCCGCTTCAACAAGTGTTCTACAAGCACAAACACTATCTGCAGTTCAACTAGAGGTTCAGTTAGGGTCGGGTACTTTTCGGCGCTGCCGTTTCGGCGCCGCTGCCCATAGTTAATGCTTATCACCTAGTTCATCTAAATTTTGGAAAGCTGTTATATACTTATCACCTAGTTCATGTTAATTCCTATAGTTTTCAATAGTTTTGGGAGCCTTTATTAAATAAAGAATAGGTGAATTAAAAATTGGTTAAAAAAAGTCAGTATAAAATAAATTCAATAACTTAATGTATTTCATAGTTATGGGATAAACCATGCAAGTATTCTAGTTGATCCCTTGTACCAAACTGTTGTACAATATTTAAAATGCGCTCATCAGCTCTCTTGTATTTAAGGAGTTTTTGTTTAGGTGCATGCCCGGCAACCAAGTAGATGAATTAGCAAAGATCAGCGCCGAAATGGAGGAGCCGAAACAGCGGTGCCGAAACCGGCGGCGCCAAAACGGAGGCGCCGAAACAGCGGCGCCAAATGGTACCATTCCGGTTCAGATAACCTTGATTCTGAGTGTAGTTGGCATGAATTGAACCATTCCCCATTGGTCCCCAGTGTGTGTTTGCATGTAAGCAAATGATTTCACGTCAGGTGCCATACATACGAGCGTGCGCCCACCTATGTGGGAGCATTAACATACACACTGCAGGACCTCTTGCTTCCTCTCGCCACTTTGCTTTGCAGTAGCTGGGGAAGTAATGGCACCCCATATTAAAAGAAACCACACACACAGGTAACTTCTACTGCACAATGCAAAGTTAACCAATAGAATTATTTTTTTGTTCCCTCCTCAGAGATATGTTTTGGGGTGCAAATATTGAAAAATCATTTTAGGTTTACCCTAATTATTTTGTTGGCATTATAATGAAAGTAGCAGCTAAGCATTGGCTTTGAGAATGATGAAGGAGATAGATGGTTGTCGTTTTGCAAATCAGAAGAAAAACATTTTTTTCATGGGGCAAGTTGAAAGAAAATAGCTAGTTAAAACTGTGGAGTTTAGGATTAACTGTGCAGGAACCATTGCATCTGTGATATATAGAAATGATTTGGATGGAAATGTAGATGAGCTGGTTGGTAAATCTGCAGTTGATACCAATATTGGTAGCGTTGCAGACACTGGGATATGGACAGAGAAATAGCAGATGGAGTTTAATCCAAGCGAATGTGAGGTGCTGCACTTTGGGAGGTTAAATGTAAGGGGAAAATTGACGGCTTGACCCTAACAATATAGGATTTTGGGTCTAAGTACATAGTTTCCTGCAAGTGGCAACACAGGTAGTGTGGTAAAGACTGCTGTATGCTTACCTTTATTAATGGCGATATTGAGTATAAGAGTCATATTGCAAATCTACAAAAAAACTTTGGTTATGCCACATTTAGAGCACAGTGTGTTGTTTTGCTCAAAAATCCTATAGCGAGCAAGATAGTCCACTCCTGCTAAATCCAATGGGCTGACGTGTAGTACGTAACGGAGCCGAACGTCAGTCATTTCTTCAGCCATTTCAGTAAGCCCGACCCGACTTTGGTTATCCCTCTCGCAGTGGGATCAACGTTGCGGGGGAACAGTTTGTATTAATAAACTATAATCTGAAAATGAGAAGATTTTTACCAAAGAACTTTGAATTTTACGAGGATGTTTCCACAACCGGCTTCCGTCTCCTCACTAGTATCTTTGGTGATCTATATGGGATCTTTGGTGCGGAGACGGAAGCCGGTTACGGAATGGGGCCAAAGATTACCCACGAATCTGCCCATGATCGTACTACGTCTTTTTCGTCGAGTGGACTATCTTGCTCGCTATAGGATCTTTGGTTTTGCTTGCCCCATTACAGGAAGGATGTACGTATTAGTTGCAAGAAGAGATTGAATAAACTTGGGATTGTTTTCTCTGGAGTATCAGTGATGAGGGGAGACCTGATTTATAACAGATGTAGATAGGGTAGACGGTCAGAACCTTTCTCCCCAAGGTGGAAATGTCTAACACTAGAGATTATAGCTTTAAGGTGAGAGGGGGAAAGTTAAAGGAAAAGTGCATGAATAGTGTTATTTTATATGGAGAGTTCCTGGAAAGTACTACCAAGGGATGGTGGTGGAAGCAGATATGATTGTGCCTTTAAGAGGCTTTTAGATATGAAGGGAATGGAGGGATGCTCGTGGACATTTCTCATCAGGCTAGAAAAACGCCCTGACCTACTTGATGCCACGAGAACCTCCGACGAGCATCACAACCTACCTACGACCTCCTACGACCTCGTGACGACCATGCTGCGAGTATGAGTCAAGGGCAAACTCGGCAGAGGTCGTGAATTAGGTTGTGAAAGTTGGACTTGAATAGAAGCATGAATAGAATGAATTTTGTCCATTTTTTAATGAAATTTCTTTTGACATTGAGGCTAATTAAATTGAAAACATATATTACTTTTTGTGAACTATGGTTGATACCTGTGATTAACTGATAGTTCCATGAGGAATGAAATCCTGAGATCAGAAGTTATTTATAGTTCCATTTTATAGTGCTTTCTTATGATAAAGTAGGACATTCACTTTCATAGATTAGTTTATTTGGATTTTTCAACATGGATTTGAATTTGTACAGTGTACGCGTTATGTTTTGGGTCCCGATTTAAAATGGATGTCATGTTTTCTATATTTGGCCTCACCCTAGTTTCTTTGTACCATGTTTAATTGTAACACTCTGGTAAAAACGCGCTGCATCGAGGCTGCCTCACCAAAGGCGTGAATTGTATACATATCATTCATGAGCTTTCTTTCAAGAAATTAACATGAATCAGTTTAATTCTTCATCCACCATCTGTCACTTTCTGCTTTCTTCTTGCTCTTATTTTAAAAAATAGTTCTGATGAGAGGTATAATAGATGAAAACAATGGGTAATAGTATAATGGATGTCAAAAGCAAGTAGAAAAGATTCTCTGCTGATTCTGGTGAAGTAATGGTTCATAGAAGCATAGAAACTAGGTGCAGGAGGAGACCATTCATTGTGATCATGGCTGATCGTCCCCTATCAATAACCCGTGCCTGCCTTCTCCCCAGATCCCTTGACTCCACTAGCCCCTAGAGCTCTATCTAACTCTCTCTTAAATCCATCCAGTGATTTGGCCTCCACTGCCCTCTGTGGCAGGGAATTCCATAAATTCACAACTCTCTGGGTGAAAACATTTTTTCTCAGCTCAGTCTTAAATGACCTCCCCTTTATTCTAAGACTGTGGCCCCTGGTTCTGGACTCACCCAACATTGGGAACATTTTTCCTGCATCTAGCTTGTCTAGTCCTTTTATAATTTTATATGTTTCTATATGATCCCCCCTCAACCTTCTAAACTCTAGTGAAAACAACCCTAGTCTTTTCAATCTTTCCTCATACAGTCCCGCCATCCCAGGGATCAATCTCGTGAACCGACGCTGCACTGCCACAATCACAAGGATGTCCTTCCTCAAATTAGGAGACCAAAACTGTACACAATACTCCAGATGTGGTCTCACCAGAGCCCTATACAACTGCAGAAGAACCTCTCTACTCCTATACTGAAATCCTCTTGTTATGAAGGCCAACATTCCATTAGCTTTCTTCACTGCCTGCTGTACCTGTAAGCCAACTTTCAGTGACCGGTGTACAAGGACGCCCAGGTCTCGCTGCACCTCCCACTTACCTAACCTAACCCCATTGAGATAATAATCTGCCCCCTTGTTTTTGCCGCCAAAGTGGATAACCTCACATTTATCTATATTATACTGCATCTGCCACGCATCTGCCCACTCACTCAACCTGTCCAGGTCACCCTGCAACCTCCTATTGGTTCGATTGGAGCTTTAGTGGGAAATGTCAGTAGTGTAAGCTTTTTACTAATGTTGGTTAGGGTTAGAATGTTGAAGTTTTTTTTAAACATCAGTTTTATTTGAAGTAAAATGAAGCACTGAGAATATGTATTCTTGCATTCACAGATTGCTCCGTCACTAGGAAAATGAAAAATACTAATTCTCAGTAGTCTCACAAATACAGAGATTGCTTTGTTTTGACACACATTTAACTGATGAGAAGGAAAGCAAGCACGGAACCAGTCAAATAGATCCACTATAGAATTAACATGAAAACAAGACGGCATTTGTTTGATGACAAGAGCAGATGTGCTTTGAAAAAAAAATGTTGGTTGCACCAATGATAGGATTTCCTTCCTCTGCAATCTTCTAGATTTTGTGGTAAATTTAACCTGAACTGCAGTTGAACAATTGGATGGCAAGCATATCTATACAGGATACCACTTAAATTTCATAGAAACATAGAAAATAGGTGCAGGAGTAGGCCATTCGGCCCTTCGAGCCAGCACCACCATTCAACATCCAGTGAATCGGCCTCCACTGCCTACTGTGGCAGAGAATTCCAGATTCACAACTCTCTGGGTGAAAAAAGTTTTTCCTCATCTCAGTCCTAAATGGCCTACCCCTTATTCTTCAACTGTGACCCCTGGTTCTAGACTCCCCCAACATCAGGAACATTTTTCCTGTATCTAGCCTCTCCAAATCCCTTAAGAATATTTCTCTAAGATCCCCTCTCATCCTTCTAAATTCCCGTGAATATAAGCCCAGTCGACCATTCTTTCATCATATGTCAGTCCCGCCATTCTGGGAATTAACCTGGTGAACCTACATTGCATTGCCTCAATAGCAAGAATATCCTTAGGAGACCAATACTGCACACAATACTCCAGGTCCGGTCTCACCAGGGCTCTGCAGTAGGATCTCCTTGCTCCTATACTCAAATCATCTCGCAATGAAGGCCAACATGCCATTCGCTTTCTTCACTGCCTGCTTTACTTGCCATGCTTACTTTCAGTGACTGATGTACATCCAGATCTCGTTGCACCTCCTCTTTTCCTAATCTGACACCATTCAGATAATAATCTGCCTTCCTGTTTTTGCCACCAAAGTGGATAACCTCACATTTATCCACATTATACTGCATCTGCCATGCAACTGCCCACTTACGCAACCTATCCAAGTCATCCTGCAGCCTGATAGCATCCTCCTCGCAGCTCACACTGCCACCCAGCTTTGTGTCAACATAGGAGTAATCACTGTGGGAGAGGCGATAGAGCTGCTACCTCAGCCACAATGACCTGGTTTAAATTATGACTTACAATCGTGTCTCATGTTAGCACTTATCGCAAAGACTTGTGGGTTCACATGCGAGTTGGCTACAGGAAATTGCATCTTATCTCTCGGCAAGTGATACATCTATGAAGAGTTGATGGAAACAAGGGAAGAGTGAAACGGGATTAATATAGGATTAGTATAAGTGCTTGATGGTCGACACAAACTCAATAGGCTGAAGAGCCTGTTTCTAAACCCCTCTCACCCTGGCCGCCAACTCTTTGAGGTGCTTCACTCTGGGAGGCGACTCCGGACTATCAAGGCCGCCACAGCCAGACATAGGGACCGCTTCTTCCCACGAGCGGTGGCTCTACTCAACAGCCAAAAGACTATAGCCTCTTTTTACCCTAGTATTTTATTTTCACATGTTTAAATTATGTTTTATTTTTAATTGTCTGTTATATATCGTGTTTTTACCATGGTGCGAGCAAAGCACCAAGACAAATTCCTTGTATGTATACATACTTGGCTAATAAATTTATTGTGATCTATACTCAATGAGTAAAATCCAGGCCTCCGTCTGCCATTATTGGGCACCAAGTTAGTAGACCTGCTGCTGCCTACAATATAATAATCATATAATTGCTTGCAGTACACGAGAAGGTCAAGCAACTCAATTAGTCCACTGTCCATGCCAGCTCCTGGTGGAACAATCCATTCTGTTCCATTCTGCCTCATTCCCCAGCTCAGCCCCATTCCCCAGCTCAGTTCCATTCCCCAGCTCAGCCCCATTCCCCAGCTCAGCCCCATTCCCCAGCTCAGCCCCATTCCCCAGCTCAGCCCCATTCCCCAGCTCAGCCCCATTCCCCAGCTCAGCCCCATTCCCCAGCTCAGCCCCATTCCCCAGCTCAGCCCCATTCCCCAGCTCAGCCCCATTCCCCAGCTCAGCCCCATTCCCCAGCTCAGCCCCATTCCCCAGCTCAGCCCCATTCCCCAGCTCAGCCCCATTCCCCAGCACTTTCTCTCATTGTTATATAATTCCTAGTTTAGAAGTCTGATGAACAAAGTTTCCATCACCCTTGCAAGGAGTGGTGTTCCAAATCTTATAGCCCAGAGGGAAGCACCTCAAAGAGTTGGCGGCCAGTGTGAGAAGGGTCAGAAACAGGGTGAGAGGGGTTTAGAAACAGGCTCTTCAGCCTATTGAGTTCCAAATCTTGACCATTCCCTCCCTACATTTCTCTTGCATTCTGTGCCTTTTACTCCAGATTGGCTTTAGGATCATCTATTAATGAGAAAAAGGAAAGGGAGAGAAGCCAACCAAGCCCATCATGATCGTTTTCACCTCTATCAAATTTCTTCTCAACCTTCTTTCATCCCAGAAGAAAAATTCCAACTTCCCTGGTCTAACCACACATTGAAATCATTCATCCGTGGATCAAAATTTCCACCACTGAACAACCACTATCTATGAGAAAGATTTCATATATGAACAATCTAATCTGATGCATCCAGAAAATCCTTTAAATGACATTATTGATTGTTTGTTAGATGCTTCAGGGCAATCACCATCCCTGCTCCACCTGCAAATCCATTTTGTGTATAACCTGACATCTGGAAGAGCTAAATTTCCTTCTAACTTATTGAAGCCCATATCCTCCTACAAGTTCTATATATATTTTCCCCATACCCCATATTAAAATATTTATCCCTCGGAGACACTGTCAAGGCAGAAAAGTAAGCTTCTCAGATTACTCCTGATGCCACAGAAGAAACAACTGGATCTTTTCAGAGTTTGCTTCGGGGAGTCATTAATTTGTTGTTATAGCATTCACTATTCAATTTGCTGTACCGATTGCTGCTTCGTTGCAATGGGCTGCAATGAGTTTCAAAACTCAATATCAATGATAGTTTGACGTTGGTCGACTTCTGTATGGTATTTGATCATTTTAAATACCATCTACCACTGATGAGATCACTTCAAATTTAAGAGAATAATTTAAATTCCCATCTCCGAGGAAAGATTTGCCAACAAAAGGAATTTGGCAAAAACTGGTCCTCAATTTTAGGTATCATTATGGAATCTAGCAGACTTTCAGTAACCAACACTTCTTCCTATGGTATCATATATTTGATGAACTGTTTATGTAGTTACCTTGGGCAACGTCTCCTTGTGCAGCGCCTGCCCCTTCATTAATAAAGCCTTGATAATCATCAGAGGATAAGGAGGATTTGATAGAGCCGGGTTGTTGGGTTTGCACAGCCTCTGATTGAGTAGCTTCTAATGTATCAGAACTACATGAGGCATCTTGATGTTTAGATGCAATACAGCTATTTGTTTGAATATCTGTAACAGAAAAGAGCAGAGGTAAAATTGTTCAATGCTTATAAGATATTGTAAAGCCAGTATATTAAGATGAAGAGACAGAAGCATTTTATTCCAAATGGAGTTCGTCTAGAGGTGACCCCTGAAGAAACAACTTGATTTAACACTTGATACATTAATACAGCATTTGGTACATTGCCAGGTTAATCAGGTTTTTTAGTTTTATATACACATCCTCAAATATGGCTTCACAACTCTTTACCTAATCTTTTACATATTTTACATTCCCATCCGGTTCTACAATTCCCTTAATGTTCAGAAGTCCACTCTTAGAGTTGTAAAACAAAGAAACTGTCCCTTCTGCTCACATCTACACTGACCACCTATACATATTATTTGTCTCCAATAGGGTTATATCTCTTTCAATATCTTGCCCATTTAAGCACCTATCTAAATGTCTCTTAAAAATGGTAAATGTATCAATTTCCATCAGCTCCTTTGTAAGCATGTTCCAAATATCAACCACAGTCCAAAACAGAAACCTTTCCTCACCATTATGACTATGCTCTCTTGTTTTGAATGGGGAAAACGTATTCTGACTATCTACTCTACCTTTACATTTCTTAATTTGATAAACCTCTATCAGGTTATCTCTCAGCCTCCTTCACAAGCTCAGGGCCAAACAAGCTCAGCCTTTCCAATCTTTCCCCACAACAAAAGCCGCCCATCCAGGCGACAACCTGGGGAATCTCCTCTGCCCTCTTTCCAGCAAAGATCATATAGCGGAGCATTCACATCATTCCCAATGCGTGTGACCAGAACTACACACAATATTCCACATGGTCTAAATATTATTTAGCAAAGTTGAAAGAAAACATTCCGACTATGTCCTTCCCTATAAAGTCAAGCATGCCACGTGTGGTCTTCACTACCCCATCCACTTGCATTGCTCATGGCTCATGGCCTCTACATGGCTCCCCAAAATGCTTCCCCTCAAACTTTTCAGGATGGAATTTTAGAAGCAAGGAACTGCAAATGCTGGTTTACAAATGACACAATGTGCTGGTCAGGCAGAATCTCAGATAGATAAAGATGTTGCCTGACCCATTGAGCTACTCCATCCAGCACTTTGTCTCTTCAGGATTATATTCTATCCATTAATGCTCTGCCCATCTTTCAAACTGATCTATCCTCCTGTAGTCATAGATAGCTTTCCTGGCTATTCAAAACACCACCAATTGTTGTTATCCACTGATCCCAGTCTTCAGTGTTGTTATACACTTTCCAACCAGAGAAACATAGAACAGCACATGAACAGGACCTTTGGTCCACAATGTCTGTGCAGAACATGATGCCCGATCCATATCCCTCCATTCCTTGCATATTAACATGCCTATTAAAAGTTTCTTAAATGCCACTATTGTATCTGCCTCTACCACCACCTCTGGCAGTGTGTTCCAGACACCAACATCTGTAAAAAAAAAAAAACTTGTTCCACTCATCTCCTTTAAACTTTGCTCATTCACCTTAAAACTATGTCGTCTAGTATTTGATATTACCATCCTGGGAAAAAAAGGTTTTGATTATCTACCCTATCTATGCCTCATAATTTTATATACTTCTAATTCTAATAGGTCTGCCCTCAACCTCTGACAAGTTTGTCCAACTTCTTATAGCTAAGACTCCCTTCTCTAGACATAGGATAGATAGTCGGAACCCTGTTCCCAGATTCGAAATATCAAATACTAGAGTGCACAGCTTTAAGGTGAGAGGGGCAAGTTTGTTTTTACACAGAAGTTGGTGGATGCCTGAAACGCACTGCCAGAGGTGCCTAGAAAGTGTTTTTGAAAGATGATTAGGCCAGTGAGCCTAACATCTGTCACAAGCAAGTTACTCTGAGGGAGAAGACATATATGCATTTGGATAGACAGGGGCTGATTAGGGATTGTCAGCATGTTTTGTATGTGGGAGATCATGTCTTACAATTCTCATTGAGTTTTTGGAAGTAGTAATTAAAAAGGATGTTGAGGGCAAAGAGAGGGCCGGGGGGGGGGGGGCAGAGAGGGAAGGGGGGGCAGAGAAGGAGGGGGGGGCAGAGAGGGGGGAGACAGGCAGAGAGGGGGGGAGACAGGCAGAGAGGGGGGGAGACAGGCAGAGAGGGGGGGAGACAGGCAGAGAGGGGGGGGACAGGCAGAGAGGGGGGGACAGGCAGAGAGGGGGGGGACAGGCAGAGAGGGGGGGACAGGCAGAGAGGGGGGACAGGCAGAGAGGGGGGGACAGGCAGAGAGGGGGGGACAGGCAGAGAGGGGGGGACAGGCAGAGAGGGGGGGACAGGCAGAGAGGGGGGGACAGGCAGAGAGGGGGGGACAGGCAGAGAGGGGGGGACAGGCAGAGAGGGGGGGGACAGGCAGAGAGGGGGGACAGGCAGAGAGGGGGACAGGCAGAGAGGGGAGACAGACAGAGGGGGAGACAGACAGAGAGGGGAGACAGAGAGGGGAGACAGACAGAGAGGGGAGACAGACAGAGAGGGGAGACAGACCGAGAGGGGAGACAGACCGAGAGGGGAGACAGACCGAGAGGGGAGACAGACCGAGAGGGAAGCAGACCGAGAGGGGAGACAGACAGAGAGGGGGGGACAGACAGAGAGGGGGGGACAGACAGAGAGGGGGGGACAGACAGAGAGGGGGGGACAGACAGAGAGGGGGGGACAGACAGAGAGGGGGGGACAGACAGAGAGGGGGGGACAGACAGAGAGGGGGGGACAGACAGAGAGGGGGGGACAGACAGAGAGGGGGGGACAGACAGAGAGGGGGGGGACAGACAGAGAGGGGGGGACAGACAGAGAGGGGGGGACAGACAGAGAGGGGGGACAGACAGAGAGGGGGGACAGACAGAGAGGGGGGACAGACAGGGGGAGAGAGAGGGGACACAGACAGAGAGGGGGGACACAGACAGAGAGGGGGGACACAGACAGAGAGGGGGGACACAGACAGAGAGGAGGGAGACAGACAGAGAGGGGGGACAGACAGAGAGGGGGGACAGACAGAGAGGGGGACGACGGAGGGGGGGACGGCGGAGGGGGGGACGGCGGAGGGGGGGACGACGGAGGGGGGGACGACGGAGGGGGGGCCGCAGAGGGGGGGAGGGGGGGGGACGCCGAGAGGGAGGGGGGGGTGCGCCGAGAGGGAGGGGGGGGCGCCGAGAGGGAGGGGGGGCCGCCGAGAGAGAGGGAGGAGGGGGGCAAGAGAGGGAGGGGGCAGAGAGGGAGGGGGGCAGAGAGGGAGGGGGGGCAGAGAGGGAGGGGGGGGCAGAGAGGGAGGGGGGGCAGAGAGGGAGGGGGGGCAGAGAGGGAGGGGGGGCAGAGAGGGAGGGGGGGGCAGAGAGGGAGGGGGGGGCAGAGAGGGAGGGGGGGGGCAGAGAGGGAGGGGGGGGCAGAGAGGGAGGGGGTGGCAGAGAGGGAGGGGGTGGCAGAGAGGGAGGGGGTGGCAGAGAGGGAGGGGGTGGCAGAGAGGGAGGGGGTGGCAGAGAGGGAGGGAGGGGCAGAGAGGGAGGGGGGGCAGAGAGGGAGGGGGGCAGAGAGGGAGGGGGGGCAGAGAGGAGGGGGGGCAGAGAGGAGGGGGGCAGAGAGGGAGGGGGGGCAGAGAGGGAGGGGGGGCAGAGAGGGAGGGGGGGCAGAGAGGGAGGGGGGGCAGAGAGGGAGGGGGGGCAGAGAGGAGGGGGGCAGAGGGAGGGGGGGCAGAGAGGGAGGGGGGGCAGAGAGGGAGGGGGGGCAGAGAGGGAGGGGGGGCAGAGAGGGAGGGGGGCAGAGAGGGAGGGGGGCAGAGAGGGAGGGGGGGCAGAGAGGGAGGGGGGGCAGAGAGGGAGGGGGGGCAGAGAGGGAGGGGGGGCAGAGAGGGAGGGGGGGCAGAGAGGGAGGGGGGGCAGAGAGGGAGGGGGGCAGAGAGGTAGGGGGGCAAAGATAGGTGCGGGGCAGGACCTTCACAGTGAATGGCAGGACTCTGGAGAGTGGTGTGGTGCAGAGGGATCTAGGAGTACAGGTACATAATTCCCTGAAAGGGGCATCACAGGTAGATAGTGCGGCCAAGATGACTTTCGATATATTGGCCTTTAACAGTCAGGGTATTGAGTAAATAAATTGTGATGTTAGGTTACAATTGATCAAGGTATTGGTGAGGTTGCATTTGGAGAATTGTGTTCCATTTTTGTCACCCTTCTGTAGGAAGGATATCATTAAGCTGGAAAAGTACACAGATGATTTACGAGGATGTTGTCAGGATTCAAGGTTCCAAACTACAGGAAGAGGTTGAGCAGACTACAACTTTATTTCTAGGAGCGCAGGAGGTTGATGAATGATGTGTACAACCATGAGGGAATAGATAGATCAAATGCACAGAGTCATTTTACCTAGAGTAGGGGAAATCAAGAATCAGAGGAGACAGGTTTAAGGTGATAGGGGGAAGATTTAATGGGAATCTAAGGGGCAACGTTTTCCACACAGAGAGTGGTGGGTATATAGAAAGAGCTGCTAGAGGAGGTAAATGAGTCTTGTACTATAACATTTAAAAGACATCTGGGCAAGTACATGGACAGGAACTATTTAGAGAGAAGGTACACAAAAATGCTGGAGAAACTCAGCGGGTGCAGCAGCATCTATGGAGCGAAGGAAATAGGCAACGTTTCGGGCCGAAACATTGCCTATTTCCTTCGCTCCATAGATGCTGCTGCACCCGCTGAGTTTCTCCAGCATTTTTGTGTACCTTTGATTTTCCAGCATCTGCAGTTCCTTCTTAAAACACTATTTAGAGAGATGTGCTAAACTCTGGCAAATGGGGCATGGGCAAGTTGTCTGAAGGGCCTCTAAGAGCTGACAAGTAATAGGTGAATTTTGGTGGAGGGGTTGATAGGTCAGGTGGGGAAGAGGTGAGCGGAGATAGTAATCAAGGTTAGTTATCATCTCCACCCATATCCAGCCTTGGCTACTATCTCCACCCATCTCTTCCCCATCTGATTCATCTGTTAATCAACCCCTTCCCCTGGAACCACCTATTACTTGTCAGCACCTGCCCCACCCCTTCTCTTCACTTCTTTCTACTAACCATCTCCCCACTATTGCATCAGTTTAAAGATGGGTCCCCACTCAAAATGTCATCAGTCTATTTTCCTCCAAGAATGTTGCCTGACTCATTGCTCTAGTTATTTTTAACCATCTATTCAAATGTATGTAGTGAACTATTCATTTCGGCACACTTACTTGTATTGGAAGATAGACTTGTATTGGAAGCTGCATTCTTCAGAGACTGTACTAATGGATTAAGAAGCCTGCCAGCTTTTAGTTTGTTCTTGCTGGTTCTTCGCCGTCGGCTTGTAGGTGGTACAGCTTGCAAGAATCCCAAAGCTGTTGGTAAAGGTTTTCCCAAACGACTGTATAATTCCTGAATCTCATGCCTTTGATGAACTTGAAGTTCTGAGATTTCTTTCATGTGTCTATTAGAGTTAAAATGTACATTATGATTCCAATGCAGAAACATTGCATTATTGTCACAGATGTGTAAAGAAAAATTTGGTCACTATCCAAATATCTGAATTTGATTTAAGGGAAACATATATCTGTTCAAAGTAATCAGTATAAATTCATTGTTGCATTTGCAGCCAACAAATGATAACGCATTAATCCATTCAAAATACAATAAAATAAAAAAAATTGTCATAATTGACTAAAAGGATTTCATGACATCATCTTGTAACTATCTACAAGACATCAGTCTCAATTATATTGGAATAATTTACACTTGGATTAATGCACTTCCAACAACTCAAGAAACTTAACATCTGTTGATGGGATTTGGAATATGCGCAGGCAGATAAGAGATGGTCTTGGTATCTATCATGTTCGGCACTGATATTGTGGGCCGAAGGGCCTGTTGTGCTGTACTGTTTGTTTATCCAGAACAAAGCAGCCCACTTAATTGGCAGCTCTTCAGTCATCCTCTATATCCATGCCCTCCACAATTGGTGCAGTGACCATGGTGACCATGTATATAATGCACTGCGATTACTTGCCTCAGCTGCTCTGATAGCTCCATCTAAATTTGCAACTTGTCTGATCAAGTGCAAGGGCAGCACTGCAAGCGGCTCACCATTCTGAGGAATAAATTGGTATTCCTTCATCTTTCGCAGTCAAAATCTTGAAAGTACCTCTCTGCACAAGAAAGACTGCAGAGGTTCAAGTGGCTTACACCAACTTCAATTAAGAATGGGTAATAGATACTGGCCTTCCCAGTGATGCCCAGATCCCCCAAAATCAATAAATAAAAAAGTGATGTTGACACTAATAATGTAACAAATAAAAACCAATTTGTACTACAACCCAAGTATGAACCAACCTACTTTTCTCGTAGTGTCTGTAGCTCTTTTTTCATATCAGAATCTTCAAATTCAGAATCATTGTCACTGCTCATGTACGATGAGTGGGAAGGAGATGGAGAATGAATTGTTATGGTTGGAGGAGTTTGGCCAATTACATGTTCAGGCACCTGCTTATCATCACTCTTCAACAAGGCAGCCACTTTTCCTGATAATGAGAATTCTCCGTCTGTGGTTGTCTGATTGCAAATAAGTAACTTTTGAACAACTTTAGGTTTTACATTGAATGGCTCATCAGAATCTGAAGAGACCTGACTCCAAAGCTTAACTTCCATGGGAACTGGGCTTTGAGCTTGCTTAACCAAAGGCTTTAAAACATCAGGACTAGTAGGGGATTCCATTGGATATAATTCAGGCGGTGCAGAATATCTATTGAGACCAGGATATTTTAAAGTAACTTCATCTTTTGTACTAATAACTGAAAATCTGCCAATTGTGTTGATTCTTCTAATGGATAGCTGGTCTGTCTTTTGATCACTTTCACTATTTGCTGATGATGTACTCAATAAATGTCCTTTTGGTGGATCTTTGATTGGCTTAGTTCCATTTTTTGCATTATACACAATTTTGTTACCAGTATCCTGAGATGTTGGAGCAACCTGAAATAAAGGATGAGAATGTTACACATTAGTAAGGCTCTGACACATCAACATAGGCATAAGTTCATAAGTGATAGGAGCAGAATTAGACCCTTTGGCCCATCGAGTCGACTGCTCCATTCAATCATGACTTATCTACCATTCCCTCTCAACCCCGTTCTCCTGCCTTCTCCCCATAACCATTGACACCCTTTCTAAGCAAGAAACTGCCAATCGCCGATTTAAAAATATCCCACGACTTGGCCTCCACAGCCATCTGTGGCATTTAATTCGACAGATTGACCACCCCTGAAGAAATTCCTCCTCATCACCTTTCTAAAGGGTCGTTCTTTTATTCTGAGGCTGTACTGTCTGGTCTTAGACTCCCGCTATTAGAAACATTCTCTCCACCACTCTATCTAGACATAGAAACATAGAAAATAGGTGCAGGAGTAGGCCATTCGGCCCTTCGAGCCAGCACCGGCATTCAATACGATCATGGCTGATCATCCAAAATCAGTACCCCATTCCTACTTTTTCCCCATTTCCCTTGATTCCACTAGCCGTAAGAGCTAAATCTAACTCTCTCTTGAAAACATCCAGTGAATCGGCCTCCACTGCCTTCTGTGGCAGAGAATTCCACAGATACACAATTCTCTGGCTGAAAAAGGTTTTCCTCATCTCAGTCCTAAATGGCCAACCTCTTATACTTAAACTGTGACCCCTTGGTTCTGGACTCCCCCAACATCAGGAACATTTTTCCTGCATCTAGCCAGTCCAATCCTTTAAGAATTATATGTTTCCATAAAATTCTCTCTCATCCTTCTAAATTCCAGTGAATACAAGCCAGGTCTCACTGCACCTCCCCTTTTCTTAATCTAACACTATTCAGATAATAATCTGCCTGCCTGTTCTTGCCACCAAAGTGGATAACCTCACATTTATCCACATTATACTGCATCTGCCCACTCACCCAACCTATCCAAGTCACCCTGCAGCCTCATAGCATCCTCCTCGCAGCTCACACTGCCACCCAGCTTTGTGTCATCCACAAACTTGGAGATGTTACATTTAATTCCCTCGTCTATATCGTTAATATATTTTGTAAATAAGTGGGGTCTCAGCACCGAGCTTTGCGGCACCCCACTGTCACGTCTGGGCCTTTCACTATTCGGTAAGCTTCAATGACGACGTCCCTCATGCTTCTAAACTGCAGGCCAAGTAGAGTCATAGTCTGATACATAGAGTGTATCATAGAGTGATACAGCGTGGAAACAGGCCCTTCAGCCCAACTTGCCCACACCAGCCTACATGTCCAAGCTACACTGGTCCAACCTGCCCGCACTTGGTCCATATCCCTCCAAACCTGTCTAATCCATGTACCTAACTGTTTCTTAAACGTTAGGATAGTCCCAGCCTCAACTGCCTCCCATGGCAAATTGTTCCATACACCCACCACCCTTTGTGTGAAAAAGCTACCCCTCAGATTCCTATTCAATCGCTTCACCTTCACCTTAAACCTATGCCCTCTGGTCCTCTATTCACCTTCTCTGGGCAAAGGACTCAGTGCATCTACCTGATCTATTCCTCTCATGATTTTATACACCCCTATAACATTCCCCCCTCATTCTCCTGCGCTCCAAGGAACAGAGACCCAGCCTACTCAACCTCTCCCTATAGCTCAGACCCTCCAGTCTTGACAACATCCTCGTAAATCTTCTCTGTAACCTCTCCAGCTTGACAACATCTTTCCTATAACATGGTGCTAAGAACTGAACACAATACTGTAAATACAGCCTCACCAACGTCTTATACAACTGCAACATGACCTCCCAACCACTGTATTCAATACTCTGACTGATGAAGGCCAATGTGCCAAAAGCTTTTTTGAACACATTATCTACCTGGACTCGACCTTCAAGGAACCATACACCTGCACTTCTAGATCTCTCTGCTCTACAACACTCCCCTGAGCCCTGCCATTACTGTGTAGATCCTGCCCTTGTTAGACGTCCCAAAATGCAACCTCACATTTCTCTGTATTCAATTCCATCAATCATTCCTCAGCCCACGGCCAATCGATCAAGATCCTGCTGCAATATTTCACAACCATCTTCATTAATTGCAAAACCACTGACTTTTGTATCATCAGCAATCTTGCTAATCTTGCCCTGTATGTTCTCATCCAAATCATTAATGTAGATGACAAACAGTAATTTCAATTCAATTTTATTTGTCTTTTGGACAAATTTGTCATTTGGACCCCTTGAGGTCCAAACGAAATGTCGTTTCTGCAGCCATACAATACAAAACGAAGAAGACCCGAGACACAACACAATTTACACATACATCCATCACAGCGCTGTGATGGAAGGCAAAAAAACGTATCTCTCCACTGCACTTCCCCCCCCCCCCCCCCCGATGTCAGAGTCAAAGTCAAAGCCCCCGGCGGGCGATGGTGATTGTCCCGCAGCCATTAAAGCCACGCCGGGCGATGCAAGGTCGCGCACCGGGTCTTGGTGTTAGAGCCCCGGCGCGCGCCCGCAAAGTCCAGTGGCCATTCCAAGCCGCGCGGGGGGATAAAGCCCCGCTCCAGGTGCTCTTCAACCCCGCAACTCGGGCGGGAGAAGTCGCCGCTGCGGAAGCCCCGAAAAGCGGTCTCCCACCAGGGGACCCGCGGGCTTCCAGGTCGTTCCTGCTGGAGGCCGCTCCACGTTGCCCAGCCCCAACGACAACGGAGACCCGACAAAGAAAAGGTCGGGTCTCCCGTGCAGGGGAAAGATTTCAAAGTTTCCTTTTGGGAATCCTGTACCAGAACTCGCAAGTCAAGAAAACGACATCCTTTATAGTGGACTCTAAAATCTTACCAACCGCTGAAGTCAGGCTGATCGGCCTATAGTTTCCCCTCTTTTACTTCGCTCCCCCTTGAACTCAGGAGTAACATTTGCAATTTTCCAGTCCTCTGGGACCACTCCTGACTAGTGATTATTGAAAGATCACCACTAATTAATCAATCAATCAATCCGATTTATTCATCACATACACAATAAAGTGCAGTGAAATGAACTTGCCAGCAGCGGTACAATCAAAAAGAACACACAATACAAAATAAAAATTTAACACAAACATCCACCACAGCATTCTTCACTGTGGTGGAAAACACAAAGTATAGTCAGTCCTCCTCCATTTACCCCCGTGGTCGGGGCCATAACCTCCGTAGTCGCCGCTGTGGGCGGCCAGATGACAGGCCCTCTCGTCTGGAAGGTAAGGCCCGAATCGGTGTTTCCCTACCGGAGACCGCGGCTTCAGGATGTTGTAAGCCGCAGGCCGGCGGTCGGAGCTCTTCTCCAGGGATCCCCGGCGAGGGATCCCGCTCCGGATGGTAAGTTCACGCCACGCCCGCAGCTAGAAGCTTCGGGCCCAACTCCGGGAAAGGCCGCACCAATCCTTGGTGTTAGGACGCGAGGGAGGCGACATGGAACAAGTCGCCTTTCCGTGGAGGAGGCGACCGAAAGCGGTTTCCCCCTTACACCCCCCACACAAGACACACCGAGAGACATTGAAACGCACATTTGGACATACTAGAAATGACTAACGCTGCTGGTAGGGCCATTAGCCAGGGGTCGGCAACCTACGGCCCCTAACCCGAAATCATCCGGCCCACAGGCGGATTTTTTTCCCCGTAATCATCTGGCCCGCCGAGCAGCGGCCGAGCTCTGGCTGTACCGCATCCTGCACAAAGCCACCGACACGGCCGTGCACCTTCTGTGAACACGTTTAAGAAAGAACTACAGATGCTGGAAAAATCGAAGAAACTCAGCGGGTGAAATGCAAGGATTGCACGAGGCTGCCTCACCCGCCGAGTTTCTCCAGCATTTTTGTCTACCTCCTGTGAACACGTGATTTGATGCCTGCAATCCGGGGTGGGATGGGGGCGGATCCATGTGTACACGTGATAGATGTGGCACGCCATCCACACACAGACATACGTCTTGGCCCCTATGCAGAACAAGGTTGCCGACCCCTGCCCTAAGCTCATCTGCCTTACCAGTCAGGCCCTTGCATTAAAATATGTGCAGTTTAAACCAACCCTCCTGCCTCGCTCTCCACCTTTCTCCTGCCTGTTCTGTCCACTAACCTTTCCCACACCACCCTCCATACCAACCTCTAACCTCTCATCTGCCTCTCTTGTGTGCGATCCCACCTCCCCTGCCAATCTAGTTTAAACCCTCCGTGTAGTATGAGCAAGCCTGCCCGCCAGGATGTTGGTCCCCTCCATTTAATGTGCAACCCATCCCTTTTGTACAGGGCACCCCTGCCCCAGAAGAGATCGCAATGGTCCAGGAATCTAAATCCCCGTTCCCTGCACCAACTCCTCAGCCACACATTCATTTCCCCTATCTTCCTGTTCTTTCCTTCACTAGCACGTGGTACTGGAAGCAAACCAGAGATAACTATCCTGGACGTCCTGCTTTTCAGCCTTTCACCTATTCCCTAAACTCGTGTTGCAGTACCTCCTTCCTCTTCCTACTATATCATTTGTGCCAACATGCACAACAACCTCCGGCTGCTCCCCCTCCAACTTGAGGATACCGTGCAGCTGCACCAGGGAGGCAGCACACCATTCTGGAGGGTTTAATTCCATGTCATTAGCTATAGTAGTTATATTACATATTATTTTGCTTACATTCAAGATGCCAGGATGAGTGATCCAGAGATACAAGATTAAGAAACAGAGGAAATTCGGAATGTCCCCAATAACTGTTCCAAACTTCTACAGATGAACCATAGAAAGCATACTGTTGTCGATTTAGCCCAGTCATCACACAGCCCAGACCTCACGTCATTGACTCCACCTGTACTTCACGAAGCCTCAGAAAAGCAACCAACATAATTCAAACAGTCTGAAGAAGGGTTTCGGCCCGAAACGTTGCCCATTTCCTTCGCTCCATAGATGCTGCTGCACCCGCTGAGTTTCTCCAGCATTTCTGTGTACCAACATAATCAAAGACTTGTTCCACCTCGGTTTTCTCCCTGATCCCGTTTGGCAAAAGGTACTGAAGCGAGCAAGCACATACCACTAGGCTGACAAACAGCATCTTCCCTTCTGTTACATAGATACATAGAAAATAGGTGCAGGAGTAGGCCATTCGGCCCTTCGAGCCTGAACCGCCATTCAATATGATCATGGCTGATCATCCAACTCAGTATCCCGTACCTGCCTTCTCTCCATACCCCCTGATCCCTTAGCCACAAGGGCCACATCTAACTCCCTCTTAAATATAGCCAATGAACTGGCCTCAACTACCCTCTGTGGCAGAGAGTTCCAGAGATTCACCACTCTCTGTGTGAAAAAGTTTTTCCTCATCTCGGTCTTAAAGGATTTCCCCCTTATCCTTAAGCTGTGACCCCTTGTCCTGGACTTCCCCAACATCGGGAACAATCTTCCTGCATCTAGCCTGTCCAACCCCATAAGAATTTTGTACGTCAGGTTATCAGGCTTCTGAACGGTCCTTCCATAAGCTGGGGTACTGTCCAATTCATCTCTGCCCCATTGCACACATTGGACTTTGTCTATGGAACTGATGGGCTACAATGTGAGACCTATATTTTGCACTCTGTATCTTCCCCTTGGCCCTATCCATTGTACTTGAGTTTGTGTTGATTGTATTTATGTATAGTATTATAATTTATGTTTGGATGGCATGCAAAACAAAGCTTTTCACTGTACCTTGGTACATGTGACAACAATAAACCTAAAACTAAATCCCACCACTGAAGATGAAGAATTTGAATTAATTTAGTTTATTGTTTAGAATAAAAGGTTAAAAATCAATAATAGCAGCAAAGTAGTTGGTTCACTATAACCATTATGAAAAATACTATAAATAAATGCCGAGTTAAAATTCTGGCACTTATCTGGGACGCATACCAGCCCTGTGGAAACAACAGCACTCTGAACCTTGGGACATAGAAATATAGAAACATAGAAATTAGGTGCAGGAGTAGGCCATTCGGCCCTTCGAGCCTGCACCGCCATTCAATATGATCATGGCTGATCATCCAACTCAGTATCCCGTACCTGCCTTCTCCCCATACCCTCTGATTCCTTTAGCCACAAGGGCCACATCTAACTCCCTCTTAAATATAGCCAATGAACTGGCCTCGACTACCCTCTGTGGCAGAGAGTTCCAGAGATTCACCACTCTCTGTGTGAAAAAAGTTCTTCTCATCTCGGTTTTAAAGGATTTCCCCTTATCCTTAAGCTGTGACCCCTTGTCCTGGACTTCCCCAACATCGGGAGCAATCTTCCTGCATCTAGCCTGTCCAACCCCTTAAGAATTTTGTAAGTTTCTATAAGATCCCCTCTCAATCTCCTAAATTCTAGAGAGTATAAACCAAGTCTATCCAGTCTTTCTTCATAAGACAGTCCTGACATCCCAGGAATCAGTCTGGTGAACCTTCTCTGCGCTCCCTCTATGGCAATAATGTCCTTCCTCAGATTTGGAGACCAAAACTGTACGCAATACTCCAGGTGTGGTCTCACCAAGACCCTGTACAACTGCAGTAGAACCTCCCTGCTCCTATACTCAAATCCTTTTGCTATGAAAGCTAACATACCATTCGCTTTCTTCACTGCCTGCTGCACCTGCATGCCTACTTTCAATGACTGGTGTACCATGACACCCAGGTCTCGCTGCATCTCCCCTTTTCCTAGTCGGCCACCATTTAGATAATAGTCTGCTTTCCTGTTTTTGCCACCAAAATGGATAACCTCACATTTATCCACATTATACTGCATCTGCCAAACATTTTCCCACTCACCCAGCCTATCCAAGTCACCTTGCAGTCTCCTAGCATCCTCCTCACAGCTAACACTGCCCCCCAGCTTAGTGTCATCCGCAAACTTGGAGATATTGCCTTCAATTCCCTCATCCAGATCATTAATATATATTGTAAATAGCTGGGGTCCCAGCACTGAGCCTTGCGGTACCCCACTAGTCACTGCCTGCCATTGTGAAAAGGACCCGTTTACTCCTACTCTTTGCTTCCTGTTTGCCAGACAGTTCTCTATCCACATCAATACTGAACCCCCAATGCCATGTGCTTTAAGTTTGTATACTAATCTCTTATGTGGGACCTTGTCGAAAGCCTTCTGGAAGTCCAGATACACCACATCCACTGGTTCTCCCCTATCCACGCTACTAGTTACATCCTCGAAAAATTCTATAAGATTCGTCAGACATGATTTACCTTTCGTAAATCCATGCTGACTTTGTCCAATGATTTCACCACTTTCCAAATGTGCTGCTATCCCATCTTTAATAACTGACTCTAGCAGTTTCCCCACTACCGATGTTAGACTAACTGGTCTGTAATTCCCCGTTTTCTCTCTCCCTCCCTTCTTAAAAAGTGGGGAGGGAGAGAGAAAAGGGAGAGAGAGAAAAAGTGGGGAGGGAGAGAGGACATAGGTTATGATGGAATACGAGATCTGTCCCACAGACCAAACAATATTACTTGTATTTCATTTTTTAGCTATGGTCCCCAATTTCACTTCTGAAATGTTTCATCAGGAGAGACCCACCAGAGATGGAATTGCAGGAACATAGATAGAAATGGTATTCCTGAGTGTTAACACTGACATCAGATCCACTGAAGCCTTATGGTGCCTCCCTAAACTGAGGAATCAACACTCCATGCTAATCATCACTTGAAAGAAGCATCAAGGGTAACAGTGGCACGGAATGAATCCTAAGATAGAATCTTCAACATCAAATTCAATATGAAATACATTTCCAAAGACAAAATTTGTCCAAAGACAAAATTTCTGGCAAAGCCAAAAGCAATGATGACTTACATTATCAGATGATCCATTCTCTACAGTCAAAGTGGAGTCTCTACCCATATGTAACACTGGTGTTTTCACATGTTGGTACAGAACCTCTCTCAAAGCTTCACATTGATTGGAAGTTTCTTCCAGTAAATTTTCAGGTGAACTTGTCACGCTTGGCAGTGATCCCACATTTGGAACTTGGGTAATTGGTAAAACAGAATGGATAGGTGCATCTATATGTTTTACATCATGTACAGAAACAGTCACGGAGAGTGTAGCATCAAGTACTTCACCTAGGGGCTCAGGGTAAAGCTCTTCTGTGCAACCCATACATTCTGCAGCAGCAGCGTCAGCAGAATCTGCAGCTGGATGAACTGGAAGAATCCCTCCAGGCTCTTGATATAATAAAGTACGTAATTTTTCATCCAGTGTCTTTATTGTATTATCTGTAAATTCAATTTTACGTGGACCTTCCACATCAGATTCAACCACTAGAGAAAGCTGCTGCTGACTGCTAACGATACCAGTCATAGTAATTGACTGGGGGTGTGCTTGTGATGGGTACTGTTGATTAATACTTGGTATCTGTGCAGGACTCTGCGGCTGAGAACTTGTTGATGAATTACTTACTGTTTCAGATAATTGCATTGGGTTTGTAAAAGATTGCATTGAAACAGGTTGTGAGATGTCAGGCACGTAAGCTTGCATAACAGGCTGCTGCTCCAAAACAAAGCTGCAAAGGGACTTAGGTTCCACAGATTGAGCAGGAAGTGGAAGTTCTGTTTGGATCGATATTGATTGGTTAGCAAGAGAATCACTAACAGAACAGCAAGGCATATCCACAACTGAAGGGGGGCTAAAAGCTATATCTGATTGCTCTTCTATCTGCTGCTGGCAAGCAGTGTTAGATTGAAGTTCTAAAGGGTTGTGATTGGCAATCTGACTTTGAAATGAAACAGGAGAATTAACCTGGTGACTACTCTGTTGCACTTCATTTCTAGATTTCTCCCCAGGTTCCAGTTGTTTCGTAGGAATGCTCGGACTTATTACTTGACCAGGCAAACTTGCCGAGTCATTAATATTTGACAACAATGGTACTGAAGATGGAGGTGCAATGCAATGTCCAGAAGTGATGCCATTTGTAGCAGCTGAAGAACCAGAGATCTGCCATGCTAAAGAATCCATTGGTCTGTCATCACTTGCATTTTCATTTTCTGAAAAAAATGTGAAAAGTATTTAAAAAAGGGTTTCTGTAAATTGTAATTCTTTAAATTTTAGAACAATTCCTCCTAAAGCTGAATTTATTGACTTTTTGTGCTTTTATTTAAGTTAATTTTAATCTACAATATATTTATAATGTTCTATATTAACTATCAATAGAATTTTTAAGATGTAAATGTTCAATTACATAAAATGTGTGCAAATATGTTCTCAGATTTCATCAGTGGCATTTCCTTTTGGAAATCAATTTAGTGTACTATGAAAATAAAAATATAGTTGCTGGAAATCTGAAATAAAAAGAGATAATGTAAATATTGAGTTGAGCTGCATTTCTAGGAAGAGAAACAGAGTTAACATTTCAGGTGAAAGAACTATTTTTGATCTGCTCAGTATTTCTAGCATTTTATCTTTTTATGTTAAAAACGAGTTTTGCTATGTCTGTTTGAAAATGTACAAGCTGGACAATTAAAATATGATTAAAGTCATACCCAGAGTAGAAGTTGCTGGTGGCTGACTTGGATAAATGTCTGATGGAGATTCTGACTTTCTTGTAGTACTGTTCTCCACAACTGGACATATAATAAACCATCTTCGGCCAGTATGCAATACTAACAAAGACGGGACATAGCATTAGCATTCAATCACCTTAATCGATATTATCCATAAAAAGAAAAGAAAGTTAGCTGTTTGAACTATATATTTCAGCTATATGTTGAGCAATTTTGATACCACTTACTGTTTGAGGTACAATCTGAAACAGCATTAAATGCTGATTTTTAAATAGTGTTACAATATTAGCAACAAAGTTAAATTCTATTGACTGTTCTTCAGATAAACAACACAGAAGAACATGTAGAATCAAAGAACTGTGAATGTCAGATTATACATTTTGTGTCTATCTTCAGACAATGAACATGTCCACTGGGAAAGAGTATAATCACCTTCCATCAAAATTCCATGTCATTACCACCATGAGATAGATCCCTCATGAACAACTATTTAGACATCAGAGACCTGAAGCTTCACTGTGCCAACTGCATGAATGCTGTTGCTACAAGGACAAATCAGAAGCATGGTATTCTATATGATTGATTAAATAATTAAATTCATCCAAATAAATAAACTAATTTGGATGCACTCAAACAAAACACGAAGTGCTGAAGTAACTCAAACAAAACACAAAGTGCTGAAGGCAGCATCTCTGCATGACAAGGAAAGGAGACATTTCGGGTTGGGACCCTTTTTCAGACTGATTGCAGTAGAGGGGGGCAAAAGCTGGAAAAAGAGGTTGGGGGGCAAGACGAAGCTTGGATACAGAGGAGGAGAGTGGAGAAAGGGGGTAAAAGGTTTTCAGGTAAGGAGAGAAGAGAAGTGAAAGAGGAGTGAAATGTAAAGCCAGAGGGAGAGATATAGGTGGACGTGGACAGGGGGCAGGCACGTGCCATCAGGGTAGGCAAGGTAGGCACTGCCTACCCTGATTAAAATTATAAAATGGTAATTACTAAATATAAATAGTAAAGGCATGGGAGAATTATGCCTATCTAAGAGATCGATCTCTTAGGTAGGCATAATTGTCCGTGCCTTTCATCCACAGCACTTGTAACACGCGAAGCTCTGTGCAGCCCACGTGCATCAGCGCTGCTTCAAGCCGTCAATTTCAAGGGGAGCTGAAGGCAGCTGAAACTCTGTCTTTGCTGTACTGCGCAGCAGCCTACTGCGCATGCGCAGCGCTAGTTTCTTGGCGGGTTTTTCAAATATGGATTGCCATTATCTTAAGTGTATCTTAGGAAACAAAGAGAGAAGAATGGAGTTTGTGTATCGATAATGTGGTAAGTACATTTTGTGTTTATGTTTTTAAATACCGTTTTTCCCGGGGTGTGGGGGTGGGGGGAGAGTTCCTTTCACAGCGATTGGGGAGTCTGGCCCGGAGTAAAGTTGCGGGGAGGGCACGAATGTTGTGAAGGAGGGGATCGGGATCATGCCACTTGCGACGCTCCTTGCACGGAGGCGTGCAATGCCACCGCATTGAGGCCCGGAGGGAGAAGTAGCTCGGGTGGCTGTGAGCGGCCGCCGGGCTGGACAGCGGAACCGGCCGCCACCTCAGCACCTTCTGCCGGCTCCCGCTCACCTCTAAAAACCTCTCTCCTGCCACTCGTTGGCCTCACTCATGTCAGCCGCTTCCCGCAAATCCTTAAATTCCGACAGCGCGAATGAGGTTACTCGGCTGTGGGAATTTAAGGATTTGCGGGAAGCGGCTGACATGAGCGAAGTCGGTGAGCAGCAGGTGAGAGGTGTTCAGACGGAGAGCAATGCCAGAGGTGAGCGGGCCGGCAGAAGGCGCTGAAGTGGCAGCCAATTCCGCTGTCGGGTCCCGGCGACCGATCGCAGCTACCCGAGCTGCTTCTATCCCCGGCTACAATGCAGTGGCTCCGCGTCCAGAGCGCTGCAGCAGCGGTGAGTGAGTGAGTTACTGGCATTATCCCCGACCCCCTCCTTCTCAACACTCCTGCCCTCCCCGCAACTTTACCTCTGGCACAGACTCTCCACAGGCTGTGAAAGGAACTCTCCCCCCAATTGGTCCCTTGAACAAGTGTTGTCTTTCAATAAGATGACAACTGATTCAACTTTTTCCTGTGCTTCCGTTTTTCCCACCATCTCTCCACGTGCCTTCACCCTTCACCCCCCATCCATTCCGTAATTCAGAATAAAGGAGACTTGGAAACCTTAGGAAAATTGAATTGTTACTGTCTTTATTTTTATTTTTTTATGTTTACGGAGAGAACAATCTGCGCATGCGCGTTTTTTTTTAAAGCCGACTGATTGCCTACCCTGAGTAATTACTCACGGCACGTGCCTAACAGGGGGGAAGGGGGCACATGAAAGAGTGCGGGGGGGGAGGAAAGAAAGGGTGTAGTGTGTTACATAAAATTGCTTAATTCAATGTTCATACAGTTGGGTTGTAAGCTACCCAAGCGGAATATGAGGTGCTTTTCCTCCAGTTTGCGTGTGGCCTCACTGACAATGGAAACAGCTAAATACTTAAAAGCTGCGGCGACCAACCAGTTGGTGGACTTTGCAGAAATCCCCGCCCGCTTTAAAAAGACATTCATAATACCAGTGCCCAAGAAGAGCACACGTCTCAATAACTACCAACCTGTAGCCCTAACATCTGTCATGATGAAGTACTTTGAGAGGTCGGTTATGGACTTTGGTTTTGTCCGATTGTCATATTGGTCTGGTTACCCAGTATTCCTGATAATTTATTTAATTGATTATTGTATATTGTATATTTATTTGTGTATTATTGCGTTAATGGGCCTCTAAAACTGCAACAATAAGAATCGCATTGTTCCATTGCTTATACATACACTTTAACACTCTCGACTATTAATCCTGCATGAAACTGATCATTTGAATCTCTCCAGGCAAGCCAACTATGCAGTGGGTGATTGTTCAATTGTCCTGAAATGCAAGAGCCCTCTGCAGTACACTGAGCTGACTCAGACACACAAGGCAACATGTCTGGCAAATTCAATAGTACTGGCCAATTACATGACTCTGGTGCTTTGATACCAGCGTGTAAACCGCCTCCATTTCAAACAACTATTTTCCACTTCACAAGCAAGCATGCCTCTTAAAAGCCAACAGAATATCACAGTGAATTGTCAATGGAATTCCACTCATTCACTTAATTGTTTGATATTTAAATGATAGAAAAAGCAGCACAATCTTATATAGGATTCATCCACAAAAACAATGACAAAAACATATACTGTGCAGATTTTTCTTCAGGATTTCATATAGGCGAATATTGGTGAATAACACAAACCAGTCCACAATTGTTCATCTCACCCAGTGGAAACAAATTTAAAAGATTATACGAGGTCATGTGATAAATCCCCCAACCCACTTTAGTTCTGTGAACAAAGATCGCCCAACCCACGGTATGCAACATAGTTTCCAACTCTTGAGGCAGGCTAACAATTGTTCACCTTCCCAACATTTGGTGAAATAACATTATTTGTTGAACACCTCTCACCTTTTCCTAAAAAAAAGTGACCTATTTGTTTTAACCATGTCCTCAAAAGTAACTCTTTTGCCAAATTCACCATGCCAAAGTAGAAAAAAAAACTCAAAAGAGGACCATCTCTTTTATTTTACAATTACTACTTTACTAAACCCCCTGCCCTCACATTCCACAACCATCATTCCTTCCTTGCTCCTCCTCAAGCACCCGCTCAGTCCAAGGTCTTCACAGCAAAGCTTTAAGGGCCTGTCCCACTTGGCGATTTTTTTCGGCGACTGTCGGCATCATTGACTGACGTAGGTTAATTGACAAGGTTAATTCCCGGGATGTTGGGACTGTCATATGCTGAGAGAATGGAGCGGCTGGGCTTGTACACTCTGGAGTTTAGAAGGATGAGAGGATATCTCATTGAAACATATATACGATTGTTAAGGGTTTGGACACGCTAGAGGCAGGAAACATGTTCCCGATGTTGGGGGAGTCCAGAACCAGGGACCACAGTTTAAGAATAAGGAGTAAGCCATTTAGAACAGAGACGAGGAAACACTTTTTCTCACAGAGAGTGGTGAGTCTGTGGAATTCTCTGCCTCAGAGGGCGGTGGAAGCAGGTTCTCTGGATGCTTTCAAGAGAGAGCTAGATAGGAGTCTTTAAAAAAAAAAAGCAGTCAGGGGATATGGGTAGAAGGCAGGAACGGGGTACTGATTGGGGATGATCAGCCATGATCACATTGCATGGCAGTGCTGGCTCGAAGGGCCTACTCCTGCACCTATTGTCTATTGTATCAGGTCACCAAAAAAGTCGCGGCGTCATGCGGAGTGATGATATATTGACGTACGGTGTTTCCTCAAGTGTCACAACATTTTTTTGTCACCGCTGGATTCTGAAATGTTCAAAATCTTTCGGCGACCCTGATACGTCAGTGAACGACGCCGGCAGTCGCCGAAAAAATTCACCAAGTGGGACAGGCCCTTTAGATGTGTGGAGGACTGAGGCTGCCTATTGATAAAATGCTCAGAAGTTTATACTCCCAGCTGCATGTAAAGGGAACGGTTTGCGTATAACTTCTATTAAAAATATAGTATGTTTAGCACTTATAGCTACATTTGCCTTAACATGTATACAATGTTCTGAAGCACAATAACAGGAAAAGTACACCTACTCTTACCATTCTGTTGACACTTCTGTTGAGAAGTTGACATCTGCATAATGACAGGGAAAATGTTACAAGAATTACACTAGAACCTATAGGAACACAAGATAGTTTAAAAGCAAGCAAACAGCACATGGAAAAGTTAATCTACTCGAAACAAAGATGCTGCAACTCAGAGATGGTATGAACATATCCAGTACAAATCTAACTTGATGATACTTGGATTATGTGAACTAATTCTGTAACTGAAAATTCTATAACTCAAGATTTCCTAATATTTATTCATCTCTTTTATTTGTTTATTTATTTATTTATTTGATTCTTTATTTCGAGCAGAATAAAAGAATAAAAAGCAAGTGTGAAACAGCATACAAAAAACAAGAATATTTATAAAGTGTCATAAACAATATTTATAAATAAATGAAATCATAGGTGTCCGAAAAGAAGCAGGAAGAAGCCAAAGCTTATTAATTCCCACCACTTATTCAACTGCTTATAATTATCTTATACAAATTTAGCAGCTATAAACACCTATTTCCATATGTACACCAAATTATTTACATTTATGCACTAATCAAATATTTACAAAGCCATACAAAAAAAGAGAAAAAAAATTTAAAACTCTCATATACTATACAGTATCTGTCATATATACAACCCATCACCCTATATTCACCCTTCCCTATACAATCAGTATAACAAATATTCCACTCAAAATCACCTATCCTCATCCCAATATCCTTTAAAAAAGTGTTTTTGTACATCTTTTTAAATTGAATTGTTTGTGCTAAGTTTTATCTCCTGTTCCAAACCATTCCACAAATTCACCCCAGATTGCTATGCACATACTTTTAAGAGTTGTTCTGACATTATGAGTTTTTTTTAAATTAAGTTCCCTATCAAATTATACCCACCCTGTCTTTCCATAAATAGTTTTTGTATATTTCCCAGAAGTAAATTATATCTTGCTTTGTACATGATTTGTGCAGTCTTAAATTTAACCAGATCGGTGAACTTCAGTGTATGTGACTTTAAGAATAATAAATTGGTCTGTTCAAGATATCCAATGTAATTGATAATTCTTTTTGCTCTTTTCTGTAATGTGCATAATGTGCAGATTGGAAATCACAAATTGCTGTTTGACAAAAAAGTCAGATACTCATTTACTGTCAAAGATGAACCTTTAAAAATCATTTCTAGAATACAATCATACATCATAGTGTATCAAATTACATACCCGACTCACCGTTTCAGATTTGCCAGCAACTTGAAAACCTGTTGAGTTTCTACCGTCCTCTGCCTCTTCAGTCAGCATATCTTCTGCTTTATCCATTATATCTTTCATCTGTTCTATGAAAATCTCCTTTTCAATTTCAAGTATAAAATCATTATCCACCTATTTTTAAAAGTACAGAAATCCCCAAAAAACGTGTTTATATTTTTTATTCTAATCATATTCCATCAAATCAATAAATCTGTTAGATTTCTTCCTTTTATTACTTACCATATAAATTGCTATTTCATCTGGAGCATCTCCATCCAAATCAAATTTAAAGGTTACCATTTTGTGATTGTGGGTTTCCAACTGGCATTCTACCATTTTATCTCCTACATTTGATACCTGATAGAAAGTGAAAATCAGTTCTGACCTTAAAATAATTTGATATAATATTTATAGGCCACTCCTTCAAGAAAAAAATTAAGCAATCACATTTAGGATAGTTAGCTTTGGTCTAGTTGTCTTTTCTTGTCGTGAACGAGTGCGTGTAGACCTCCTATGATGCTTCCTTGAACTTTTGTTCTCCTGTTTTCCACTGGTGTGAATTCCATCATATCCATCACTCATTTCTTTTCCTGATGCAGCATCAGAATATACACTACAAGGCAAAAACAAAACAAAACAAAAAATATCCTAGTTGTTCTTATGTTGACCAAAACAACCTTGAAATAGGAGCTTAAACAGCTTAAGATGCAGAGAAACATTGTTATTCAGGACTGTGGGATAAGTTATGATGCTTACATTGTGTTTGTTAGGCTGTTCTGTGAATTTGGAGATGAAATCTATTGGGTAGAATGTAAACTAATTAATCAGACTCCTAATATCAAGCACATTGGGTGGAATAAAGAGTACTGAAACTGATACAGCCCAGCTTTGGAATCCTTTCAGAACTAGTCATTTCATCAGCCAAGCTGATGCAGCATTAGCATCAATCTTAAATTGCCCCGTTCACCAAATTTGCCAATTATTGAAAAAAGACACAAAGTGCTGGAGTAATGCAATGGTAGTGGGGAGGAAGCAGAGAAGAGGTGGGGGCAGGACAAGGCCTAGCAAGTGATAAGCAGACACAAAGTGTTGGAGTTACTCAGCTGGTCAGGCAGCATCGCTGAAGAACATGGATAGGTAGGGAACATCTCTGGGGAACATGGATAGACACTGATCTAGCAGACGACTGTTATTCAAAAACTGTTAGATGTTGTCAACAATTATTTCAAGCATCATCTATTCAACAATACTCAGTTTGGTTTCACTAGGTTCAGCTGGTTTTGGGCTTCACGGCAGCCATCGACAATAACCAAGATGGAAATTGATATTCATAACTGAGTTAAGACTTGACAATAAAGCAAGATTTAACTAGTTATTGCATTAACAAAATTCAAATCCAAACAAATTAGGAAAAATCACTGTTGGTTGATATCTTACATCATCAAAATGAAGACTATTGTGATTGCTAAGGTCAATCATCTAATGCTAAGAGCCCTCGTGTGGAATCTTGTCAAGAGGTTACTTGGTTCATTTATCTTCAAATGCTTCAATGATAACATAAGCTATAACACAAAGTCAGAAGTAGACTGTTCATTGTAGGCTTGCACTACTTAATAATATCATCAACTCATCAGGTGATGAGACATTCTTCAGTTTAGTTCAGTTTATTGTCACGTGTACAGCGAACAGCCTTTAATTGTGTGCTATCAAGTCAGCGGAAAGACTATACATGACTTCAATCGCGTCATCCACAGTTTGAAAGTGAGTCATTTATTTTCCACATCTCCAAAATACTTCCACGAATTACTTTGTATACAAACGCGTGTGGAAGAACTTTCACCGCACTGACTGCACCAATTCAGGATGGTGGCACACCACAATTTAAGAACAAAGTGGCATTAATGCAAATTATGTCCATATTTGCTGAAAAAAGCCAATGATTAAACTTTAGAGATTGAATATGAACAATTAAAAAAGCTACAGATGATGGAAGTCTGAAATAAAAATGGAAAACACTGGAACACTCCACAGGGCAGGCAGCATGAGGAAAGAGAAATAATGTTAATGTTTCAGGCTGAAGGTTCATCAGAATTAGGAAAACACTCTCTTAAGTAGTTCGGACAAAATATTTTTTGAGCATAAATGTCAGCTCCGTTTGTCTTTTCAGAGATGTCACCTGATTTTCAGAGCACTTCAGCATTTTCTAATTTTGGGGGGAATTTGCAGTTTTCCATTCAATTGAAATAAACCTCAGTTACAGTTCTAAGGCTTCTCAAGAATGCACCCCTAAAAATTTCCCAAATAATAGTGACAAATACATGACATTACTGTGAGGGCATGGGTATTGGCAGGTAAGGATTTATATCAAAATGCTATTTGAATTTTTATCTTTATCTTTCTAACTAGTTTAAAACTGAAAGGGCAGTTATTCAGGGACAACCCCCTTCTGAAACAAGACTAAATGTATTAATCCTTTATTACTTACTTATCGTAAGAACCACCATATGCTGCAGTCTGGTGCTTTTCATGTTCAGGATGAATCTCCTGTTTATTGAAAAATATTTTGAAAAATATTACAAAATTATTTTGGAGCCTTAATAGTTCCACAAACACTAGTACACCTGGTCATTGTTTATCTGGCATTTATGCATTTAGAATTCTCATGCAATCAGCAAAAATGTCTAAAATAGTAAGCAATTTAATATTTTGGATTTGGATTTGGTGCACCAGGTTCACATACCATTCCCCATTAGCCTAGAGAACAACTCGCCATCTGTCTCTCCCTGAAGTGTTTACAAGTGGTGACTGCTACCAACTGTGTTCATCAACCTTACTGTAGTTCTCTCATCTATCCAGCATGTCAGGTAAAAATATTCCTGGCAAAGGTACAATGCAGAACCATTTTGTTCTAACATTGCAAAAGAAAATGGGAATGCGCAAAAACTGGAGAAAGGGTGAAAATTATATCATTCTTCAACAATTTATGGCATTAAATTGCAAAGTGTAAAGCTTAGAGTTCTTTGTGAAATCAGAATGATAAGATATATTTTGGCAGTTCATTATGCAAGGACTACTAGTATAGGATTACAGTAATTATTTTTGGAGCCATTTCCTCCAATTCGCTATGGATGCTACATGGCTGAATGTATATTGTATAATTAAAAATGCGCAAACAAGGTTCACTCATGGGATTTTTAAACTTTAGAACAGTGACTGGTACCACACGAAAGTAAGCTAGCCAATAATATAAAAGAGGATAGCAAAAGTTTCTTCAGATATATACAGAGTAAGGGAGAGGCAAGAGTGGACATTGGACCGCTGGAGAAGTGATAATTGGGAATAAAGAAATGGCAGAAGAATTGAATATGTTTTTTGCAACAGTCTTCACTATGCTGAAAGTCAAGAGAGTCAGGGGACAAAAGATAGTGGACATGCTATTACAAAGGATAAGGTGCTTGGGAAGCTGAAAGGTCTGAAGACGGATGTCACCTGGACCAGATGGACTACACCCCAGTGATCTGAAAGTGATAGCCTTAGAGATTTGTGGATCTTTCAAGAATCACTAGAGTCAGGAGTGGTCCCAGAGGACTGGGAAATTGCAAATGTTACTCCACTGTTCAAGAAGGGAGCGAAGCAAAAGAGGGGAAACTATAGGCCGATCAGCCCGACTTCAGTGGTTGGTAAGATTTTACTCCATGAGGATAGTGAGGATAAAAGATGAGGTTTCTGAGTACTGAAGCACGATAAAATAGGTCAAGTCAGAACGGTTTTGGGAAGGGGAGATCTTGCCTGACAAATCTATTGGAATTCTTTGAGGAATAGTAGGACAGACAAAGGAGAGTCAATGGATGTTGCTTACCTGGATTTTTAGAAGGCCTTTGATATGGTGCCACACGTGAGGCAGCTAATGAGACCCCATGGTATTAGAGAGATGATAGTAGCATGGATAGAAGGTTGGCTGAATTGCAGAAGACAAAGATTGGGGATGAAATTACTTTTTTCTGGTTGGCTGCCAGTGACTAATGGTGACCTGCAGGGGTTGGTGTTGGGGCCGCTGCTCTTCACGTTATATATCAATGATTTGGATGAGGGAATTTGCAGGCTTTGTGGCCAAGTTTGTGGATGATACGAAGATAGGTGGGGGGGTGGGTAGTGTAGAGAAAGCAGGGTCACGGCAGAAGGACTTGGGAGAGTGGACAAATAAGTGGCAGATTAAATACAGCATAGCAAAGTGTGCAGTCATACACTTTGGTAGAAGGAATACAGGTCTTGACTATTTTCTAAATGGGGAGAGGATTCAGAAATTGGAGGTGCAAAGAGAGTGCCAGTGCAGGATTCCCAAAAAGTTAATTTGAAAGTTGAATCAATAGTAAGAAAGGCTAATGCCATGTTAGCATGTATTTCAAGAGGACTAGAATATAAAAATAGGGATATAATGGCGAGGTTTTATAAGGCACTGGTCAGACCACATTTGGAGTAGTGCGAGCACTTTTGGGCCCCATATCTGCGGAGGGATGTGCGCGATTTGGAGAGGGTCTGGAGGAGCTTTACGAGAATGATCCCAGGGACAATTTGGGTTAATATATGATGAGTGTTTGTTGGTACTTGCTGAAGTTTAGAAGCATGAGGGAGGTCCACATTGAAGCTTACCGAATATTGAAAGGCCTGGATAGAGTGGATGCGGAGAGGATGTTTCCATTAGTGGGGGAGTCTAGGACTAGAGGGCACATTCACGAACAAAAAGGATGTACCTTTAGAAAGGAGATGAGAAGAAATTTCTTTAGTTAGAGGGTGGTGAATCTGTGGAATTCATTGCTACAGATGGCTGTGGAGGCCAAGTCACCGAGATACAGATGTTTGATTCATAAGGGTGTCAAGGGTTATGGGAAGAAGGCAGGAGAATGGTGTTGATGTGGAAAGATAGATCAGCTATGATTGAATGACAGAGTAGACTCGATGGACCAAATTATTTTGCTCCTATGACTTATGAACATGGAACATAGTTAAGTACGTAACCTTATTAATTTAATTCCATCAGCCAGAATTGTAAACTTAGTCACTAGTCATACAGTATGGAAACAGGCCCTTTGGCTCAGCTAGTCCATGCTGACCAAGATGCCCTATTCAAGCTGGTCCACATTTGACCCACATCTTTCCAAATCTTTCCTATCCATGTACCTGCCCAAGTATCTATTAAATGCTGTTACAGAACCTGATTCAAGTACCACCTCTAGCAGCTCATTCCATAAACCTACCACCCTTTGAGCGAAAAAAGCTGCCCCTCGGGTAACTATTATACAATTCCCCTCTCACCATAAACCTCTTTCCTCTGGTTCTTGATTCATACATCCTGGGTAAAAGACTGTGCATTCACCTAATCTATTCCCCTCATGAATTTATACACCTCTATAAAATCACCGCTCAGTCCCCTGCACCCCTGTCCTGCTCAACCTTTCACAGTTGCTCAGGCCTTCGAGACCTGGCAAGACCTTTGCAAATCCCTGTATTCTTTTTAGCTTAATGACATCTTTCCGATAGCAGGGTAACCAAAACTGAACACAATATGTCAAATGCGGCCATGGCAACATCTTGTACAAGTGTAACATAATGTCTCAACTTCTCTATTCAATATCCTGACCAACGAAGGACAATGCATCAAAAGCTTTCTTTACCACTCCATCTACCTGTGATGCCACTTTCAGGTTTACTACATACCTGTACTCCTAGATCCGGCCGCTGCAATGCAACCCAGACCCAACCATTCACTGAAGGTCTTGCCATGGTTTGACTTCCCAAAATATAACACCCCACACTTATCTGCATTAAATTCCATTAGTCATATACATTTCAAAAAAGTTTCTCCAATGACAACGTTTCTATTGACACATTCACGTATCAGTAGATATCTGCACAGTGATAAGGAAGTGTTTTGTTTAATGACAGAGCATTGACATCGTTGTACTGACTCTCGGAGATTATTGAATTGCATTTGTATTTGTCATTTGGTGTTGGAACCATAATTTTCTGCCAGAATATACACAAGGTTGTGTATTTAAATGGTATAACTGGTATCATAAGCACCAGAGGCAGAAATCCTTTTCAGCTGAACAGTAAAATGAAACGTGGAATAAGTATTAAACAAGTTATGTGCAAATGCTATAAATCCCAAACAATTATGATAAAAAGTCTCCCAGAAGGGTGCTTTGAATTTTAAGATATGTTGAATAACATGTAATACTTTTGCTTGTTCAACAGTTTTAGTTCTGAGACCTGCAAGGCAAATACTGTGCATGCTTGCCTTTCACTTGTGTAATTCAACATCAATCCATTTTAAATTACACCAGTCGTCATTTCCATATCTAATCTTCCACTGTATCCACCAGATGCTCAAAAGGTCATAATGTCTGCAGAAAGGTTTGCACTGTTCCCACAATACCTTAATCAATTCACAAATTAAAATTGTGAAAATAGCCCCAACATCAATCTCTGATTAGCTCTGACAAAGAACCCACTATTATGAATAGCAAACCAATCCACAGGATTTAAAAATAAAATAGCCTCCTGAAATTCCTGTCCAAGTGTGTCTGCTACATGAGATTAATTTCATAAACCCACCGCTAATGAGTTATGTAAGAGAATAAACACTTCACAGAAGCCAGGTAAACAATTGTCATGATAAATAAGTAGAAGTAAAAATTCTAGGCAAGGCATACATATCCAGTAGAAAGTAACAGCAGAATTTGCAAAGAGCATCCAAGTATTTTCTCTCCCACTGGAATTGTCACATTACATTTTTGAAATAAACTAAAACATCTCAATGGTCAAAGAAAAATGCTGTTCAAGAGGCAAAAAATGCTGGACAAACTGCTCAGTTCTCACCATCAAATCACTTGGCAAGTAACATATTCTCATTCTTAGAATTTTATTGTGTGCAGGATATCAGTGTTCTAGCACAGAATGTGTTTCTGTAATCGTATGTTTGACATAATAACGTTAATCTTTGTTGCAAATTGGAACTCTGTTCGCTACAAACTCTTGGTGTTATATTGAAAGCGCTTTGCAGGCACCGTTCTTAGTCTTTAGTGGGAATACAGCTTTTAAAATATCTTGTTCAAATTGTATTTATTTATTTATTTGTTTTTAAAAATCAGAAAGTTATTTGTAATAAACATTCACATTTTGTAGAAAAGCCACCTGATGACTAAAGAGGCAATGAAGGGTAGAACAGGGTGGAAACTGACTGTACTTTGGATGCAGACAAAAATGCTGGAGAAACTCAGCGGGTGAGGCAGCATCTATGGGTCGAAACCCTTCTTCAGACTGATGTGAGGGTGGGGGGAGCGGGAAGAAGAAAGGAAGAGGTGGAGCCAGTGGGCTGAGGGAGAGCTGAGAAGTGGAGAAAGTAGGGACTACCTGATGTTAGAGAAGTCAATGTTCATACCGCTGGGGTGCAAACTGCCCAAGCGAAATATGAAGTGCTGCTCCTCCAATTTACGGGGGTCCTCACTCTGGCCATGGAGGAGGCCCAGGACAGAAAGGTCGGATTCGGAATGGGGAGTTGAAGTGCTGAGCCACCGGGAGATCAGGTTGGTTATTGCGAACCCAGCGGAGATGTTGAGCGAAGCGATCGCCAAGCCTACGCTTGGTCTCACCGATGTAGAGCAGCTGACATCCAGAGCAGCGGATGCAATAGATGATGCTGGAGGAGGTGCAGGTGAACCTCTGCCACACCTGGAAAGACCGCTCGGGTCCTAGAATGGAGTCAAGGGGGGGTGGTAAAGCGACAAGTGTAGCATTTCTTGCAGTTGCTTTGGATGTGATTGAAGGAAGAATGCAGGTGAGAAATAGGGGAAGATCCTGCTGCAATTTTTGACAACCATCTTCACTATCTACAAGACCACCCACTTTTGTGTCATTTGCAAACTTGCTAATCATGCCATATACATTCTCATCCAAATCATTGATTATAGATGACAAACAGCAATAGGCCTAGCACGGAACCCAGAGGCACACCACTAGTCACATGCCTCCAGTCCAAAAAGCAATCTTTCATCATCACCCTCTGCTTCCTTCCATGAAGCCAATGTTCTATCCATTCAGGAATCGCTCCTTGGATCCCATGGGATCTAACATTCCAGAGAAGCCTACCATGCGGAATCTTGTCGAAAGCCTTGCTGAAATCCATGTATACGTCTACAGCTCTGCCATCATTAACATTTATGGTCACATCATGAAAAACTCAATCAGGTTCATCAAACACGACCTCCCACATACAAACACATGCTGACTCTCCCCAAGGTCATAAGTGATAGGAGCAGAATTAGGCCATTCGGCTCATCAAGTCTCTTCTGCCATTCAATCATGGCTGATCCATCTCTCCCTCCTAACCCCATTCTCCTGTCTTCTCTCCATAACCCCTGACACCCGTACTAATCAAGAATCTATCTACCTCTGCTTTAAAAATATCCACTGACTTGGTCTCCACAGCCCTCTGTGGCAAATAATTCTACAGATTCACAATCCTCTGACTAAAGAAATTCCTACTCTTCTCTTTCCTAAAGGAACGTCCTTTAATTCAAAACAAAACTACATAAAATTTTTCAACATATCTCACCTATATGTGATAAATGTCAACATTTAGAAGCTACCTTATCTCATATGTTTGCAAACTGTATAAAAATTAAACAATTCTGGGTAAATATTTTCAGTATAATATCTAAAGTAACCAGCACAAAATTGGACCCAGATCCAAAATTAATAATACTTGGAATATTAGAATTAAATCAAACATTTAGAATAACACAAAGAAACTTTATTGATTATAGTTTAATAACAGGAAAAAAATTAATTCTAAAATTTTGGAAAGGCCCTACGACCCCCACAATTAAAATGTGGATTATAGAAATGACGGAGACCTTAAATGTGGAAAGAATCAGACTCTCCCTGTTGGATAAACAGGAATTATTCGTTGGAACATGGTCTCCTTTTATTGACTACCTAAAGGGCCAGAACAGTTCAGCACAGGAACCTGACTAGCACCCGGGCTAAAGAATGGATGAAACGCTATATCTAGAAATGTACGAATATATCTCGAATGAAGTTTTCTATTTCAATATATGTTTCCATTCTTCTTTAACTATCTTTTTTTCATTTTTTTTGTTTTTGTTTTTTGTTTTTGTTTTGTTTTTTTGTTTATTTTTTTTTATTTATTTTTTATTTTTCTTCTCTTTTTTCTCTTTCTTTACTTCACCTTTCTCTTTAGTTCTATTTAGCTTAAAAAAAAAAAGCAAAAGGTATTGGAGACATTGTAATAATATTTAACAATATTATCAATTTAATAATGTAAGACTGTAATGATGTAACTAGGTTGTGTACGCATCTCCAATAAAAAAATATTAAAAAAAAAAAAAAAAAAAAAAAAAAAAGTCCTAGACTCTCCCACTAGTGGAAACATCCTCTCCACATCACTCTATCCAAGCTTTTGACTATTCTGTATATTTCAATGAGGTCCCCCCTCATTCTTCTAAATTCCAGCGAGGACAGGCCCAGTGCTCATCGTAAGTTAACCCACTCATTCCTGGGATCATTCTTGTAAACCTCCTCTGGACCCTCTCCAGAGCCAGCACATTCTTCCTAAGATATGGTGCCCAAAATTGCTCACAATATTCCAAATGCGGCCTGACCAGCGCCTTGTAGAGCCTCAGCATTACATCCCTGTTTTTGTATTCCAGCCCTCTTGAAATAAATGCTAGCATTGAGTTTGTTTTCTTTACTACTGAATGGACTTGCAGATTACCTTTTTGGGAATCCTGCATCAGCACTCCCAAGTCTCTTTACTCCTCCGATTTCTGGATTCTCTACCTATTTAGAAAATAGTCTACGCCTTTATTCCTTCTACCAAAATGCATGACTCCATGCTTTGTTACACTCTATTCCATCTTATTATTATCAGAATAATGTCAGATTAAGAAAAGGGGAGGTGTAACAAGACCTGGGTGTCCTTGTACATCAGTCACTGAAAGTAAGCATGCAGGTATAGCGAGAGGATTTGAGTATAGGAGCAAGGAGGTCCTACTGCAGTTGTACATGACCCTGGTGAGACCGCACCTGGAGTATTGTGTGCAATTCTGGTCTCCTAATTTGAGGAAGGACATTCTTGCTATTGAGGGAGTGCAGCGTAGGGTCACCAGGTTAATTCCCAGAATGGCGGGACTCACATATGATGAATGAATGGGTCAACTAGGCTTGTATTCACTGGAATTTAGGATGAGAGGGGATCTTAGAGAAACATATATAAAATTCATAAGGAATTGGACAGGCTAGATGCAGGAATTTTTTCCCAATGTTGGGGGTGTCCAGAAACAGGGGTCACAGTTTAAGAATAAGGGGTAGGCCATTTACGACTGTGATGAGGAAAATCTTTTTCACCAGAGAGTTGTGAATCTGTGGAATTCTCCACCACAGAAGGCAGTGGAGGCCAATTCAATGGATGATTTCAAGAAAGAGTTAGATTTAGCTCTTAGGGCTAACAGAATCAAGGGATATGGGGGGAAAAAGCAGGAACAGGGTACTGATTTTAGATGATCAGCCATGATCATATTGAATGGCGGTGCTGGCTCGAAGGGCCGAATGGCCTACTCCTGCACCTATTTTCTATGTTTCTATCTGTCACCTCGCTGCCCACTCTCCCAAAATGCCCAATTCCTTCTGCAGAGTCCCTGCTTTCACTGCATTACTTGTTCGCCACCTATTTTCGTATCATCCGTAAACGTTGCCACAAAGCCTTCAATCCCCTCGTCCAAATCATTAATATACAACGTGAAGAGTAGCGGCCTCAGCATCAACCCCTGCGGAACTCCACTAGTCACTGGCAGCCAGCATGAAAAAGCCCCGCTTATTGCCACCATTTGTCTTCTGCCATCCAGCCAACCTGCTATCCATGCTAGTATCTCCCCTTTGATACCGTGGGTTCTCATCTTCCTTAGCAGCCTCACATGCTGCACCTTCAGAAAGGCTTTCTGAAAAACTAGGTTTAACAACTTCAAAACACTCAGATTTGTACGACATGACCTCTCACATACAAAACCATGCTGTCTATCCCTAATCAGCCCATATCCATCTAAATGCATACATCCTATCCCTCAGAATACTCTCTGGTAAATTTCGGACCACAGATGTCAAGCTCACTGGCCAGTAGTTCCCAGCCTTTCCCCTGCAGCCCTTCTAGAATAGAGGCTCAACATTTACCTCCCTCCAGTCCTCTGGCACCTCGCCTGTATTTAATGATGACTCGTAAATCTCAGCCTGGGCTCCTGCAAGTTCCTCTTTAGCTTCCCATAGTATCCTCAGATATATCTGATCAAGCCCAGTACACTAGATTAAACCTATTCCTAGCTTCCCTTTCCATAGTCCTGAATATACCAGATGTTCTCATTTCCCCATTGTATTCCATCAACAGCATTATTTTATTAAGAGATATACCATAGCTGGAGTTGATTGGTTAATTTGAAGGGGCTCTGATGAAATCTGCAAAGGAATCATTTGCGTAGTTTGGGGTGGCAGTGCTGGCCTTGGAAGCTGTTGAACTTGGTATTGAGGCAGTGATTGAGAAACAGGTGGGACAAAATCTTCAGCCGTTGGCATCTGTTGCTGGAAAAAGAAAGACTCCATGAGAAATTGCTGCAGAACAATAAACGATCCAACTTGAAAATAGCTTCTGTACGTACCAAAGTCTACATATGTTTTATTAAAATGTTAAATAAAATGGTGCCAACAAACTAATAACTGGCAATAAGTTATAGCTATCTTGTCATGTCCTTTATCATTTTATCAAATTATCCTGAGAAACTAGGTCTTTTACAACATTCCTTTTCAAGATGGAGTAAAAAAAAAATTTGGATTAAAAGTTGTAAGTAATTCCAATTAGAAAATTAGAATAAGATTGTTTGATGAAGAATAACCAAATAAAATATTTGTGCAATTGGAATATCTACCTGTAAATGGAATGTTGCAGTGCAGAAATAAGGGTCCAACTATGAGAAATCAGAATATATGGGTGAAAGAACAGAAATATATAGGTTCGCAAACTGCACAGTAATGCAGTCCATCAGTAAAATGAAGAGTGTTCACCTGTTGGGTTTGTGCTATCTGCATCGCAGGAAGTGGGGCTGGTTGCTGGTAATGCTGCTGAGGCCCAAACTGGTGGGATTGTGTAGGCAAAGCCACAGGTGGAATATGCATCAGAGAGTAGGGCTAAAATAAATAGAAGTTAAAATCAATGACATTTTCTGCTTTCTGAGAATTGTCCTACATTTTTTTGTTGAATTCGCCCTGTGATGAAAATGAAGAGAGTGTAGTGTGAAAACCAGAACACCACAGCATCACAACTTATTTAGGTTATGAGAATTGAATCTTTTCACAATTACATAAAATTACAAAGATTACATATTTTCAGGACAGTTTATTTCTATATGCCGCTGGTATATCTGTCAAGTTATCAGTTTCGAACTAATTGTTCAAAGCCAATAAAATCTCAAGGAATGCAGGCAATAAAAGGTAAAAGTACACGGCAGTACGTAATCTATGATGCATCTTAGATAATATATTCCTTTCCATCCACGTTGAATATTATCCACTTAATTTTGTGCACCATATTGTTAAAGTAACAATGTACAAAATAAATTCAAACTTATAATGGTTCCCAATAGGTGAAAAAAAATCAGCACTTGAAGCAATGCAGTAGATAAAGCATTTCAAAATTAACTTCTCCACAAAATTTTAAACCATCAACTGTTTCTAAAATGCTCTCAAATTTAAATAACTTTTTAAAAATTGAACTTTATGAACAAAAATTGTCATAAAAGACTTAAAATCTGAACAAAAATAAAATATTTTAAATGGCCTAAACTTTAAAATCGACAAACTGAGAACTGTTGTAAACTCAGAGATATGAAGATAGGTGGAGGGACAGATAGAGTAGAGAAAGTAGGGACTCTGCAGATGAACTTGGACAGATTCGGAGTGTGGGCTGAGAAGTGGCAGATGGAATACAGTGTAGAAAAGTGTGTTTCTCCTTTAAGGGCCTGTCCCACTGTACGAGCTAATTCAAGAGTTCTCCCGAGTTTCCCCTGATTTGAACTTGGAGATTTACGGTAATAGCCGCTCGTAGGTACTCGGGCTCTCGTGGACATTTTTCAACATGTTGAAAAATCTTCACGAGTCTTCACGAACTTTCCGCGTTTCCCGAGTACCTGCCGTTAGCGTTACGAGCCGCTAAGAGACATCCCGAGCTCCGACGTACCCGCTACGTACATTCTACGCGCTTACCACGAGTCTGATTTTTTTTTAAACTCGGGAGAGCTCTTGAATTACCTCGTACAGTGGGCAGGCCCTTAAGAAAGGAGTAGGGTGGCTAATGTAACCCCACTTTAAAAAAAAGGGAGGGAGAGAAAACGGGGAATTACAGACCAGTTAGTCTAACATCGGTAGTGGGGAAACGGCTAGTCAGTTATTAAAAATGGGATAGCAGCACATTTGCAAAATGGTGAAATCATTGGACAACGTCAGCATGGATTTATGAAAGGTAAATCATGTCTGACGAATCTTATAGAATTTTTCGAGGATGTAACTAGTAGAGTGGATAAGGGAGAACCAGTGGATGTGTTATATCTGGACTTTCAGAAGGCTTTCGAGAAGGTCCCACATAAGAGATTAATATACAAACTTAAAGCACACGGTATTCAGGGTTCAGTATTGATGTGGATAGAGAACTGGATGGCAGACAGGAAGCAAAGAGTAGGAGTAAACGGGTCTTTTTCACAATGGCAGGCAGTGACTAGTGGGGTACCGCAAGGCTCAGTGCTGGGACCCCAGCTATTTACAATATATATTAATGATTTGGACGAGGGAATTGAATTCAACATCTCCAAGTTTGCGGATGACACGAAGCTGGGGGGCAGTGTTAGCTATGAGGAGGGTGCTAGGAGGCTGCAAGATAACTTGGATAGGCTGGGTGAGTGGGCAAATGCATGGCAAAAGCAGTATAATGTGGATAAATGTGAGGTTATCCACTTTCGTGGCAAAAACAGGAAAGTAGACTATTACCTGAATGGTGGCCGATTAGGAAAAGGGGAGATGCAACGGGACCTGGGTGTCATGGTGCACCAGTCATTGAAAGTGGGCATGCAGGTGCAGCAGGCAGTGAAGAAAGCGAATGGTATGTTAGCATTCATAGCAAAAGGATTTGAGTATAGGAGCAGGGAGGTTCTACTGCAGTTGTACAGGGTCTTGGTGAGACCACACCTGGAGTATTGCCTACAGTTTTTGTCTCCTAATCTGAGGAAGGACATTCTTACCATAGAGGGAGTACAGAGAAGGTTCACCAGACTGATTCCTGGATGTCAGGACTTTCATATGAGGAAAGACTGGATAGACTCGGCCTGTACTCGCTGGAATTTAGAAGATTGAGGGGGGATCTTATAGAAACTTACAAAATTCTTAAGGGGTTGGACAGGCTAGATGCAGGAAGATTGTGCCCGATGTTGGGGAAGTCCAGAACAAGGGGTCACAGTTTAAGGATAAAGGGGAAATCTTTTAGGACCGAGATGAGAAAAACATTTTTTACACAGAGAGTGGTGAATCTCTGGAATTCTCTGCCACAAAATGTAGTTCAGGCCAGTTCATTGGCTATATTTAAGAGGGAGTTAGATGTGGCCCTTGTGGCTAAAAGGATCAGGGGGTATGGAGAGAAAGCAGGTACAGGATACTGAGTTGGATGATCAGCCATGATCATATTGAATGGTGGTGTAGGCTCGAAGGGCCAAATGGCCTACTCCTGCACCTATTTCCTATGTTTCTATGAGATGAGGAAGAATTTCTTTGGTAAGAGGGTGGTGAATCTGTGGAATCATTGCCACAGACAGCTATTGAGGCCAAGCCGTTGGGTATTTTTAAGATGGAGATTGACCAATTCCTGATTAGCAATGTTGTCAAGGGTTATGGGGAGAAGGCAAGAAAATGGGGTGGATAGGAATAGATCCGCCATGATTGAATGGTGGAGTAGACATGATGGGCCGAATGGCCTGTCTGACAAAGGGTCTTGACCAAAAAAGTCACCCATTCGTTCTATCCAGAGCTGCCTGCTTGCTGAGTTACTCCAGCATTTTGTGTCTATCTTCAGGCCAAATGGCCTACTTCTGCTCCTATGACTAATGAACATGTGAAAGACAGCACAATTTGATTGCACATCACAAAATATAAATATTATACCATTTCAGATTCCAAGCAGCAAGATTTTTTATGCAGTCTTGTTACTAACGACCTACAGACCACATGTACTTGAGATATGAACAAGCAGAGATATTCCTATCTACAACGAGCTGCTATGCACTGCAATAAAGATCTACAGTGTATTCGTAAAATTGAACTTAAAAAAAAAAAAAAACATAAGTATTGCCATGGACAACACATTTGCTGATGATGGACCTGGGATGTAAATAATTGGAAATAAAACCCAAATTCTGTAAATTCTTAGACAAAATGAAAGGTTAATGATCCGAAATATTAAGTGTTTCTCTCTGCATTTATGAACTCTGTATTTCTAACATTAATCTTTTAATCTCAAATTTCCAAATTCAGCTATATTTGCTTCATAACATTTTCCAGAGCTAGTCAACCACATCTATTATTTCATTAAATGAGAACAGAATACAGCAAAGTTTCATATGTTACCTAGCTGATTATTTCAAAAATCTAAGTAAAAAGATGGGGCTATGCACAGAAAAAATACAACCCTAAATCAGTTTAGGGTTTAAAAGTAAAATAGAAAGCCAACCACATACCTTAGAATTCTAAAAATATAAAAGGCAATTACAAATCAAAAGAATAGGTTTCATCCACCTAATCAGGTACAGGATATTAGCATCTAATTTCACAAGTCAAATGCAGCAATATAAGTTTTTTGGAGGAATATTTCTTCCCATTTTCATTCCAAAATTTTCCATTTCAAGCTCACTACAGAAATATTCAGATTTTTGAAAATATCCTCTCAATCTTAAAATGTCCCCTTGAATAATACTATTATTGGAGTCTTCATTGTGGAATTAATTATTTGGTACAGGTATTATACATGAGGTTCAGTGCCTCCATATTGCTGCTACTTTGGTGACATTTGAGCATATCTGTTCATACCTTATTTAACATCTCTATTTCAAGGCAGACAAATCTACATAATCACTGATCAGTTTTGTCATTAATTTGAATTGTATTAATAGATTTTGTACCAGACATGCAACTTGCAGTAAGCTCTCACATCAAATGGAAATAATTTGTTTTTACAGTGCAAGCATTTTCTTTTCATAAAAGCAAAATAAAACTAAAATAGCATGTTAAAGAAATGTAAAACATACCGTTGAAGTGTGCTGGTAGTGTGCGAGTGACTGAGAGCTAATGGAAGGTGCTTGGATTTCACACTGAGGTGGACTGTAGATCTGCTGTACAGCAGAGGGCACTGCCTCATGAACAAACGAGTAAACTACACTCTGTTGGCTGTCTTGGGAGTCAGAGTAAAGTGTTGATCCTTGCCCACTGTCACAAGTGCTGTCAGCTTTAAAATACACAGTTGATAAATAGAAACATTTACAAATCTTTTCATAATTTTTGTAAAAACACAAATAGAGCAACATAAACAGTAAATTATTCTGCATCAAAAACTGGCTGAGCATTCTGTGACAGCACTAAAGCACCTCCTCAACAAATACTTCTGTTCTCATTAGGTTTTTAAGACAAGTTCTATAACAGGGAGGCTGAAGAGAGCGCAAAAAAATTCAGGATGAACTCAGCACATCTGGCAGCATCCTTGGAGGAAGTCCACAGAAAGTCTCAACCCAAAATAGCAAGTACCCATTTCCCTCCACAGATGCTGCCTGGTACATCGAGAATGGAGAGGAGGAGGAATTTCTTTAGTTAGAAGGTGGTGAATCTGTGGAATTCATTGCCATAGGCAGCTGTGGAGGCCAAGTCATTGGTTTTTTTTGGGATCAAGTTCTTAATTAATGCAGGTGTCAAATGTTATGCGGGAGAAAGTAAGAGAATGGGTTGGTAAGGAAAAGATAGAGCAGCCATGATTGAAGGGCAGAGTCGACTCGATGGGCCAAATGGCCTCATTCTGCTCCTATATGATTTATGAATTTATGACGTGACCTAATGTTCCTCCAGCAGTTGCCATTGCCTTCTTTACCACTCTATCTACTTGTGGGGCCACTTTCAGGGAGGTATGGGACTGGTTCCCAAGATCCCCCTGCACATCAATGCTGTTAAGGGTCTTTCCATTAACGGTGTACCTTCCCCTTACATTCAACCTCTCAAAGTGCAACACTTCACACTAACCCAGATTAAACTCCATCTGCCATTTCTCTCTTTTAATTCTGTAGTTGATTTATATATCCCACTGGTTTTTTTTTTACAGCTTATTTCAATGTGTGCAACTGCAGCATAAAAAAGAACAGCACATCACAGGAACAGGTCCTTTATCCCACAATGTCTGTGCAGTACATGATCCTAAAACTAGCTTTAATCTTCCTGCATATAATTCATATCCCTCCATTGCCTGCATATCCATGTGCCTATCCAAACGTCTCTTAAGCATCATATCTGCCTCCACCACCAACCCAGCTTTCCAGGCACCCACCATCCTGTTTAAAATAAAATGCCCTGCACATCTCCTTTATACTTTGTTTCTCTCAACTAGTATTTGATATTCCCAACCTGGGAAAAAGGTTCCAACCATCTACCCTATCAATGCTTCTAATAATTGTATATACTTTTATCAGATCATCCCTTAAACTCCAGCGCTGCAGAGAAAACCATCTTGTAATTAATACTCCCTAATCTAGGCATCATTCTGGTTAACCTCCTCTGCACCCTTTCCAAAGCCTTCACACCCTTTCTGTATTGGCATAAGCAGAATAGCACGCAATACTCCAAATACGGCCTAACCAAAGTCCCATATAGCTGTATCATGACCCTGAAAATCCCCCCAATCAATGAGGGTAAGCATAGCAAGTGCCTCCTTGCCCTATATCTACTTGTGTTGCCAATCACACTCAGTGTGCTGTTAATGTAGACCCCAAGATCCCATTGTACATCAATGCTGTCAATGGTCTGGCAATTAAATGGTATATTTTCCCCTTACATGGTGAAACATCCGACACTTGCTGGGATTTACCAGTCATTTTGTCACTTATTTATCCACTATACTTTGACATCCTTCCTCAAACAATCTTGGGGACAACTGCAGACTTACAAACTAACCCATGGCCAAGAAAGCATGAAACCATGACCACCTCTTCTTCCTTAGAAAGCTTAGGAAGTTTGGCATGTCCCCAACAACTCTCATCATCTTCTATAGATGCACCGTGGAAAGCATTTTATCAGGATGCATCACAGAAAGACCACAATAAATTGCAGAGAGTTGTGGACATAGCCCAGACTATCACGTGAACGAACCTCCTTTCTATGGACTCCACCGAAACTTCACGCATCCTTGGCAAGGGCACCAGCATAATCAAGGATCAGTCTCATGCTGGTCACTCCCTCGTCTCCCATCAGACAAGAGATACAGATGTTTGAAAATGCACATCTCCAGATTCAGAGGCAGTTTCTTCCCAGCTGTTATCAGGCAACTGTACCGTCCTCCCACCAGTCAGTGTGGTCCTGACCTCCCATCTACCTTGGAGTCCTTTGAATTATCTTTAAATGGACTTTATCGTACATTAAATGATATACCCTGGATCCCTTATCATTTCATCATGGACGGCTTGATTGTAATCATGTATAGTCTTTTCATTGATTGGATAACACACAACAAAAGCTTTTCACCGTACCTCAGTACACATGACAATAATAATAATAAACTAATTGATGCTTATGTTTAAGTTGCGTGCATGTGTGCGTGTGCATGTCTGCGTGTGCGTGCCTGTGTGTCTATGCGTGTGACACACACACACACAGGACAAGATTCCTGTGGAATCTCCGCTGGTTACCTCCACCCTGAATATTGTACTTCCACCACAAACCTGTCAATAAACCAGTTATGAACCCATACAGCAAATCACTCTTAATCACATGCATTTTAATCTTCGAAATCAGATACCATGGGAACTTTGTGAAAATCTGCTAACATCCCCATAGACGGGCGGAAGGGAGAGTGTACGCTGGCGTGGTTTGGCTGCCGCTGCTCTCCCTTCATGTTGTGTTTTCTGAATTTTGCTGTTGTCTTTTTTTGGATCAAATTTCTGTTTTTAATTTATGTATTGGTGATGTCTTTATAACCTATTTTACTCTGATTATATGTTTATATGTTTATATGTTTCTTAAATTGTAAGGTGTCCTAGAGACCTCGGTATTAGGCGCCCTTAAAATAAAATCTATTATTATTATTATTATTATAGACAACTTCCAACACCTCACCCTCATTGATCACCTTTGTCCCCACCTCAAGAAACTAGATCGGGTTAGTAAGACAGGACCTACACCGTACAAAGCCAAAGAATTTCATGGCCCCTTTTGGCACTTGTAATAGCTCGTTTGTGTTCTTTCCTATTAGCACGAGTACTTTAATATTAGCTTGTGAATAAAGAGTTCTATACAATGGGTATCCATAACCTTTCAATCTATTAGAATATTATCTGCATATGCTGACACTATTACAATTGGTAATATCTGCAATAATCCTTGCTATTGTTTTGATGAATTAATTTATTGTAGACTTTAATGAAATGTCATATCATTTAATATTCCCTACTTTATAATGTAGTTTAGTTACAATTTTTTTTGCAGCAAAGTGATTTTTGCATGGAAACAATTGCTATCTTTAAAAGATATCTATCATCTAACTTAAGCCATGCACCTCATATTTTGAATCTATCGATCTATTTAGTCAGATTTGCATGCTTCACTATCCAAAACTAGTCTATGTATTTAAAGATAATGAGGAAGAAAGAATAATATTAAATTGTAACAATCTGCTCAGCTCTAATGGAATGAATTTTTGTGGGTGTAACCAAGTATAAATATCACACTCAATTACACCATATCTCCTCAGCTTTTCATTCAATGTGATTTTTCTAAATACTTTCACCTCTGAAAAAACTTTCAAAAGATACTCTGAATGGTAAACAATCAAAATGAAATAACCTCACTCACACATCATGGATGTAACAGTCTTCAGCAGACTCGGACACAGGTGTTGGTCAGCTTCAGGTTCTTCCAATTCTGAGGAGATTTGTTGGCCTTGCTGGGAGGTGTCAATAACTTGATGAAAACCATTCTTCTCTTTATCCTGGTTATCTGTCTCTCTTTCAGCATTAGCCTCATTTACTTGTTGACTCCTTACCCTTCTCCACGTAATTAAAGCTACTCTATCCCGTATCGACTTGGCAACAGTCTTGGAATCACATTCTTGAAAGAACCCAGAGTCAATCTGCAAACAGAATACAAATAAATGTTATAATGTACAATGATCATCCTCCTCCGCTCCGAGCTTGATGGATAATATTAGTTTATTAAATAAAAGATCAAGGTTACTGCAGATTTTTTTTTTAAACTGCTGAAGGAACAGCATCCCAGACAGTATCTGTGGCACGGAAGGAATGAACATAGACCATTGAACATATAAAAGTATAGCACAGGAACAGGCCCTTTGCCCTACAATATCTGTGCCGAACATGATGACAAGATACCACCAGGAGAGCCGTACGATTGGCAGCCTCGCCAACAGTCTGTTTGTTATTTTTCTTTGTTATTTTTAGTCCGTTTTAAAAGTTTGTGTGAATGTTCTCTGGTTTGTTTTATGTGGGGGAGGGGGAGGGGGTCGGGGGAATTTTTTTTTTCAGTCTCTTAACTTGCCGGAGATGCAATTGGTTTTCGGGTCGTCTCTCCGATCGCCCTGCGGCCTAACATCCTGGAGCTGGAGGCCTCCTCGGTACTGACTTTGAGCATGGACTTACCATCGGGGCCGATCCCTTGCCTGGGATCGACACTCCAACCGTGGCCTGCGGATTTTACCATCAAGGGCTCGCAGTCATGGGAGAGACCAAGTCAGGAAGCTCCACCAACGCAGAGGTTCGACCAGCCCCGACCCGGGGTTCGATCACCGGCGAGGGGCAGCTGAGATTCTCCTTCCCCCCTCCCCCCCCCCGATGCGGAGGGCTCGACCGCCGGCTACGGGAGTAAGATCGTTCCGTCATCGGAAGGCTTGTGGCCCCTGACCGTGAGAGAACAAAGAAGGGAAGAGATTGAACTTTTTTTTCGCCTTCCATCACAGTAATGTGCAGGAGTCACTGTGGTGGATGTTTATGTTAAAATGTATTTTGTTTGTTCTGTTGCTTTTTATTTGTATGACTGACTTGGCTAATGAAATTCCTCGTATATTGCAAAACATACTTGGCTAATAGTATTATTGTGTTGCATTATAAGATAAACTAATGGCATCTGCCTGCATGTGATCCCTCCATAGCCTGCGTATCAATGTGCCTATCTAAAATACTATTTATTAAATGGCACAATAATATCTGCCTCTGTCCCCTAGCAGCCTGTTCCAGGCACCCACACCCTCTGCGTGGAGCATCCAGAACTGCACACAATATTCCAAATGCATCCGAACCAAATCCGTATAAATGAGACTCAAAACTGGCTAAGTGGCCTAATGTCTGATTAATGCATCTGTATTGCTTTAGCATCCAATACTGAAGTTTATCTGCATACAATATAAAATATAAATGATGCAATCAAGTTCTCTTTACTCTCCCACTTCCCTTCCACCTACATTTCTTCCTCTAGCTTCACAATTCGCATATCTTCAATCCTTTTGTCTCACACAGGCAGCAAGTTGGCGCAGTGGTGGAGTTGTGGAAAGAACTGCAGATGCTGGTTTAAATCGAAGATAGACACAATATGCTGGAGTAACTCAGCGAGACAGGCAGCATCTCTGGAGGGAAGGTTCAGCGGGACAGGCAGCATCTCTGGAGAGAAGTCTGAAGAAGGGTCTTGACCCGAAACGTCGCCCATTCCTTCTCTCCAGAGATGCTGTGTGTCCCACAGTGGTAGAGTTGCTGCCTTACAGTGCCAGAGATCCAGGTTTGATCCTGACTACGGGTGCTTGTATGTATGGAGTTTGTACATTCTCCTCGTGACTAGCATGCGTTTTCTCCGCTTTCCTCCCACACTCCAAAGACGTACAGGTTTGCAGGCTAATTAACTTAGTATAATTAGAAATTGTCCCTCGTGTGTGTGTGTAGGATAGTGTTAGTATGGGGATTACTGGTAGGCATGGACCCGGTAGGCCCAAGGGCCTGTCTCCGTGCTGTATCGCTAAACTAAACCTTCTATCTTTTCATCTGACCTTTGTCCAACCTTCTGCCTATCAAATTACCGTCCGCACCTGGCCTATTACCTGCCTGGCTTTGTCCTGCTCTCTCTCTCTTCAGGCTTTCTTTTCCCCCCTTCCCCACCACAACAAGGAATCCTGACTCAAAACGTTACCTGTCAATGTTCTTCTGAGATGCTGCCTGACCCACTGAGCTACTCCAGCACTCTGTGAAACGTCACCTATCCATGTTCTCCCCAGATGCTGCCTGACCCGCTGAGTTACTCCAGCACTCTGTGAAACGTCACCTATCCATGTTCTTCCCCAGATGCTGCCTGTCCCGCTGAGGTACTCCAGCACTCTGCCTTCTTCTCTATACTTGTTTAGTTTAGATTTACAGCACAGAAACAGGCACTTCGGCCCACTGAGTCACGCCAACCATTAATCACCCATTTTCACATTTAGTTCGATGCTGTCACACTTTTACATCCACTCACTACACACTAGAGCCTATTTACATAGGCTAATTAATTCACAAACCTGCACGTCTTTCGGATGTGGGCGGAAGCTGGAGCACCTGTAGGAAACCCACAAGGTCACAGGGAGAACATGCAAACTCCACACAGACAGCACCCGAAGTCAGGATTGAGCCTAGGTTTCTACTGCTGCGAGGTAGCAGCTCAGCCATCCGCACCACTGTGCCGCTATGGTTAACCTGACTTCAGGTACATCCCATGCTTATGCATCAAGCTGAAAAGGGTACAGAGAAGATTTACTTGGATGGAGAATCTCCCCTGAAGATTCATTGCAAGAATATGAAACAATTCATCCTTGGACCTACACTACAAGGTCACCTGCAATGTGTAATTTCTAGCAGAGACTTATCAATAAGCACTTAAAAAGATGATTAACATCAAATAGATGCTCTACAAATTTATGATACATTTTCCCACGAGGAATGAAGATTACAAGGGAAGAGATGCTAAAAATGTTTAGACGCATGCTTTCATAACATAATTCAAGAATACCTAGAATGAAAAAACAATTTTAAACCAGCCTCTTACAGTGCATGTGGAAGCATAATTTGAAGTTACAATGCTTCCCAAGTCAGGAAACACAGCATCATAATATAGGCAGCAATAGGCTCAGATAAGCAAACACCTTTTACAACACCTTTTACAGCGAGAGCAGGGCTACTCTAGTGAAGAAAAGCATCTCCTCTGCCTCCCATCTTCTCTCGAGTAAATTCCAGTTTCCTCAGGTCCCCCATTTCTCATTCCAAGACCCAGCCTTTTAATTTCTCTCTATTGCTTTGGCCCCATTTTGTTTACCCTCAGCATGAGACCTTGGCAATAAATTATAATAAGGTGCTGCCATTCAAGTAAATATAATTTGATATCAACTTCTTAAAAACTCAGGAAGTGGTGAATGAAGTTTGCAGAATGAATTTACAAATCCATTTTTTTTATAACTACCCAGAGCATTATTACTTCATGGAACAGGCTATTTTAGATGTATTTTCCTGTATTGCAAGGAGATCCTAAGGAAATGTGAACTCAATATTCAGTTTATGAGGGACACAAGTCAATCACAAACTAGAATGTTGAACTTGAAGCAAAATTAATAGTTATGAGGGGCAAGAAACAAAAAATTCTGCTACGCGTGAAAACAGTGCAGAATTGTGTAGAAAACACGAACATACCAGAAAGAGTGTGGCACCAAATGCCCAATTATGGGAAGACAGTTATTGGATTTGATATTATAGACCCAGACTGCTCACTCAGAAATCCCTTCCCACCCAAACTGTCTTTTACATAACAGATTAAAGGCCTATCAGTCAGGATCAGGCAACACTTCTTACCCTCAGAGACAATAGACAATAGGTGCAAGAGTAGGCCATTCGGCCTTTCGAGTCAGCACCGCCATTCAATGTGATCATGGCTGATCATCCCCAATCAGTACCCCGTTCCTGCCTTCTCCCCATATCCCCTGACTCCGCTATCTAAGAGCTCTATCATGCAGGTTACAGTGCAGCATGAGGTGGGATATATTCATTTTTTTAAATTACCTGTGAAACAGAAACATTGCAAAATAATCCAAATACTCCAAACTATATTTGGATATCAATGCTTGTTTTGATCCATCATACAAATGATAGTCACTTATTTCATTTCTGGAACAGCTTTCCCTTGCAATTATGATAATGCTTACCATTTCTTGTGCAACATCCTCAGGATTTTCTTTATTCAAGTTAAAACTGAACTCAATTGCACCATTGTCTTTCGGTTTGCCTTTCAGCTTCTTAGGATCATCAACCCAGAGTCTCATTGCAATTGAATTTTTTATTCCATCATCTTCTTCAGCAAGTTCAACCCTAACCCCAGTGTCCTCCGCAAAGAATGCATGATTTAAAAGATCTTTTATAGCATATCTGGAAAACAACAGCACATTCAATTATTCATTCTGAGTAGAGTTTCTTTGCTGGGAACCATCTTATATACTAGCATAAATTCCAACTGTAAGTTCGGTAATTAAGATAAGTATTTACCCGCATGAATCTGAGCATTTGGCCGAGTCTTAGTCACGTGCGTGACCAAAAAGATGAAAAATTGTGGAATACATCTCTTCTAATTCTGAAAGCATTGCAGGCATATTGTTTTGTACTGTATATACGATTCATATTTTTTCGGTTTATCAAGTGAGATTTATGTTATCCTGACAATGTTTGTTTATGGTCAGAGGGCAAATACGACTGGTCACTTGTGTGACATCACACAAAAGCATGTTACGAACTCTGAATTTTAAAAAGCTATAATGTTCATATCTTTAGCAGACATGCATTATAGTTCTGTAGGTGGGAAAATAGCAATGAATAAGATTAATCTCTTACAAGAATTGTTTTATGTATCACTTTGTGATGGCATCTGGTCACGTGTGCGACATTTTGGTTCACTTTCCAAAGAGTGACCCATTTGGGTAATAGTTTAGAATACATCTACTCATATATTTATACTAAGGAACATGTCAATTTGGTTTATACAGTATAAAATAAATTGATCAAAAAAAGTGTATCCAGCAGTTCATCACCAGTGTACAGTCCTAATGCAGAATTCCTAATTATTGTGGTATACAGAACATAGTACGGGTCAAAAGTAACATTTCAAAGGTCATGAAGCTTTAGTGTCACTGCAAAAGATCCAGCTTAATTGTTCAAGGCTGCATTCTTACATTCATGCAAACTGCCAATGGTAATAATATATTCTGAAGGTGCAGTTAATGTTTCTTCAACGTTGAGATAATACCCACCTCAACTGCCTCCTCCAGCAGCTCATTCCATACACTCACCATCCATTGTGTAAAAAAGTTACCCATCAGGTCCCTATTAAATCATCTCACATTCCTCCTCCCCCCCCCCCCATCATCCCACATTCCTTCCTCCCTCCCCCATCATCCCACATTCCTTCCTCCCCCCCCATCATCCCATTCCTTCCTTCTCCCCCCCATCATCCCACATTCCTTCCTTCTTCCCCCCCATCATCCCACATTCCTTCCTCCCCCCCATCATCCCACATTCCTTCCTCCCCCCCCATCATCCCACATTCCTTCCTCCCCCCCCATCATCCCACATTCCTTCCTCCCCCCCCCATTATCTCCCATTCCTTCCTTCCCCCCCACCATCCCACATTCCTTCCTCCACCCCCTCCCATCTTCCCACATTCCTCCCCCCCCCCCATCATCCCACATTCCTCCCCACCCCACCCCACCCCCATCATCCCACATTCCTTCCTCCCTCCCTCCTCACCTCAAACCTATGTCCTCTAGTTCCCGATTCCCCAACTCTGGGCAAAAGACTCTCTGCATTTACCCGATTTATTCCTCTCATGATTTTGTACACCTCTAAGAGATCACCCCTCATCCTCCTGCGCTCTAAGGAATAAAGCCCTAGCCTGCTCAACCTCTCCTGATAGCTCAGGCCCTAGAGTCCTGGCACCATCCTCTTACAGGTAAATCTTCCCTGCACCCTTTTCAGTTTGACAATATCTTTCTTATAACATGGTGACCAAACCTGAACACAATACTCTTAATGTTTAAGAAGGAACTGCAGATGCTGGAAAATCGAAGGTAGACAAAAATGCAGGAGAAACTCAGCGGGTGAGGCAGCATCTATGGAGAGAAGGAAATAGGCAACGTTTCGGGCCAAAACCCTTCGTCAGTCTGAAGAAGGGTTTCGGCCCAAAACGTTGCCTATTTCCGTCGCTCCATAGATGCTGCCTCACCCGCTGAGTTTCTCCAGCATTTTTGTCTACCTACAATACTCTTAATTGTGGCCTCACCAACGTCTTATATAACTGCAACATGACCTCCCGCCCGAGAGCCGTTGGAGAGGTCGGTCGCAGAGGGAGGAGCTACACCCGAGCGGTAGGAGTTAAAGTGGAGCGCGGGGCTTGCTTCTTACAGAGGCCCGAGAGCCGTTGGAGAGGTCGGTTGCAGAGGGAGGAGCTACACCCGAGCGGTAGGAGTTAAAGTGGAGCGCGGGGCTTGCTTCTTACAGAGGCCCGAGAGCCGTTGGAGAGGTCGGTCGCAGAGGGAGGAGCTACACCCGAGCGGTAGGAGTTAAAGTGGAGCGCGGGGCTTGCTTCTTACAGAGGCCCAAATCTGTAACGTTCCAAGTTCCACTCGCACTTCAAAAACAAGTGGGCTTGAACCTGAGGGGGACCGATATCCTGGCGGGGAGATCGGCAAAGGCTACTGGGGAGACTTTAAACTAGAATGGTTGGGGGGAGGGACTCAAATAGAGAAAGCTATTAGACAGTGTGTGAGGCAGGAGGCAGAGAAGGAAAGCACTCAGACCCAACATGTAGGGGGAAAGAAGAAAACAATAATAAACAGAGAATAAGAGGTGGTGGGGTTCTTAATTGGGTGAGCAGAGAAACAGAGGGGTGTAAAATGCGGGCGGAACCAATAGGTAGCAAGGTGAAAAGTAAAAGTGGCAGGCAGACAAATCCAGGGCAAAAATCAAAAAGGGCCACTTTTCAACATAATTGTATAAGGGGTAGATCGTTGTAAAACAAGCCTGAAGGCTTTGTGTCTCAATGCAAGGAGCATTCGTAATAACGTGGATGAGTTGAACGTGCAGATAGCTATTAATGATTATGATATAGTTGGGATCACGGAGACATGGCTCCAGGGTGACCAAGGCTGGGAGCTGAACATCCAGGGATATTCAATATTCAGGAGGGATAGAGAGAAAGGAAAAGGAGGTGGGGTAGCGTTGCTGGTTAGAGAGGAGATTAACGCAGTGGAAAGGAAGGACATTAGCTTGGAGGATGTGGAATCGGTATGGGTAGAGCTGCGAAACACTAAGGGGCAGAAAACGCTGGTGGGTGTTGTGTACAGGCCACCTAGCAGTATTAGTGAAGTTGGGGATGGCATCAAACAGGAAATTAGAAATGCGTGCAACAAAGGCAAAACAGTTATAATGGGTGACTTCAATCTACATATAGATTGGGTGAATCAAATTGGCAGGGGTGCTGAGGAAGAGGATTTCTTGGAATGTATGAGGGATAGTTATCTAAACCAACATGTAGAGGAACCAACGAGAGAGCAGGCTATTCTAGACTGGGTATTGAGTAATGAGGAAGGGTTAGTTAGCAGACTTGTTGTGCGTGCCCCCTTGGGCAAGAGTGACCATAATATGGTTGAGTTCTTCATTAGGATGGAGAATGACATTGTTAATTCAGAAACAACGGTTCTGAACTTAAAGAAAGGTAACTTTGAGGTATGAGACGTGAATTGGCCAAGATTGACTGGCAATTAGTTCTAAAAGGGTTGACGGTGGATATGCAATGGAAGGCATTTAAAGACTGCATGGATGAACTACAAAAATTGTTCATCCCAGTTTGGCAAAAGAATAAATCAGGGAAGGTAGTGCATCCGTGGATAACAAGGGAAATCAGGGATAGTATCAAAGCAAAAGATGATGCGTACAAATTAGCCAGAAAAAGCAGCATACCAGAGGACTGGGAGAAATTCAGAGACCAGCAGAGGAGGACAAAGGCTTAATTAGGAAAGGGAAAATAGATTATGAAAGGAAACTGGCAGGGAACATAAAAACTGACTGCAAAAGTTTTTATAGATATGTGAAGAGAAAGAGATTAGTTAAAACAAATGTAGGTCCCTTGCAGTCAGAAACAGGTGAATTGATCATGGGGAACAAGGATATGGCAGACCAATTGAATAACTACTTTGGTTCCGTCTTCACTAAGGAAGACATAAATAATCTGCCGGAAATAGCAGGGGGCCGCTGGTCAAAGGAGATGGAGGAACTGAGTGAAATCCAGGTTAGTCGGGAAGTGGTGTTGGGTAAATTGAATGGATTAAAGGCCGATAAATCACCAGGGCCAGATAGGCTGCATCCCAGAGTACTTAAGGAAGTAGCTCCTGAAATAGTGGATGCATTAGTGATAATTTTTCAAAACTCTTTAGATTCTGGAGTAGTTCCTGAGGATTGGAGGGTAGCAAACATAGCCCCACTTTTTAAGAAGGGATGGAGAGAGAAATGGGGAATTACAGACCAGTTAGTCTAACATCGGTAGTGGGAAACTGCTAGAGTCAGTTATTAAAGATGGGATAGCAGCACATTTGGAAAGTGGTGAAATCATTGGACAAAGTCAGCATGGATTTACGAAAGGTAAATCGTGTCTGACGAATCTTATAGAATTTTTCGAGGATGTAACTAGTAGAGTGGATAGGGGAGAACCAGTGGATGTGTTGTATCTGGACTTACAGAAGGTTTTTCGACAAGGTACCACATAAGAGATTAGGATACAAACTTAATCACACGGTATTGGGGGTTCAGTATTGATGTGGATAGAGAACTGGCTGGCAAACAGGAAGCAAAGAGTAGGAGTAAACGGGTCCTTTTCACAATGGCAGGCAGTGACTAGTGGGGTACCGCAAGGCTCAGTGCTGGGACCCAGCTATTTACAATTTATATTAATGATCTGGACGAGGGAATTGAAAGCAACATCTCCAAGTTTGCGGATGACACTAAGCTGGGGGGCAGTGTTAGCTGTGAGGAGGATGCTAGGAGACTGCAAGGTGACTTGGATAGGCTGGGTGAGTTGGGCAAATGTTTGGCAGATGCAGTATAATGTGGATAAATGTGAGGTTATCCACTTTGGTGGCAAAAACGGGAAGGCAGACTATTATCTAAATGGTGGCCGATTAGGAAATGGAGAGATGCAGCGTGACCTGGTGTCATGGTACACCAGTCATTGAAAGTAGGCATGCAGTTGCAGCAGGCAGTGAAGAAAGCGAATGGTATGTTGGCCTTCATAGCAAGAGGATTTGAGTATAGGAGCAGGGAGGTTCTACTGCAGTTGTACAGGGTCTTGGTGAGACCACACCTGGAGTATTGCGTACAGTTTTGGTCTCCAAATCTGAGGAAGGACATTATAGCCATAGAGGGAGTGCAGAGAAGGTTCACCAGACTGATTCCTGGGATGTCAGGACTTTCATATGAAGAAAGACTGGATAGACTTGGCTTATACTCGCTAGAATTTAGGAGATTGAGAGGGGATCTTATAGAAACGTACAAAATTCTTATGGGGTCGGACAGGCTAGATGCAGGAAGATTGTTCCCGATGTTGGGGAAGTCCAGGACAAGGGGTCACAGCTTAAGGATAAGGGGGAAATCCTTTAAGACCGAGATGAGGAAAAACTTTTTCACACAGAGAGTGGTGAATCTCTGGAACTCTCTGCCACAGAGGGTAGTTGAGGCCAGTTCATTGGCTATATTTAAGAGGGAGTTAGATGTGGCCCTTGTGGCTAAAGGGATCAGGGGGTATGGAGAGAAGGCAGGTACGGGATACTGAGTTGGATGATCAGCCATGATCATATTGAATGGCGGTGCAGGCTCGAAGGGCCGAATGGCCTACTCCTGCACCTATTTTCTATGTATCTATGTATCTCCCAACTTCAACACTCCAAGTCTGGAGTGTGGTGGCGCCTAACGACAGCGGCTCGACTGCAGTCCGTCTGTCTTTTTTTAATTTTTTGTCCCGTTAGATGTATGTTTTTGGTTTTAATTTATATTATTTTTTAGCTGTGTATATGTGGGGGGGTGGGAGGTGGGTGTGGGGGAAACCGTTTAATCTCTTCCCTGTACGGGGACCCGACTTTTTCCCTGTCGGGTCTCCGGTGTCGTTGGGCCTAACATCGTGGAGCCGGCAGCGGCCTCCAACCGGAACCAACCTGAGGGCTCCAGTTGCGGAGCCTGCGGACTCGCCATCGCAGAGCTGGCTGGCTTCGGAAGGGGGAGAGCTGTGGTGGAGCACTGCTACAACCCGACTTCGGAGCTTCGGAGGCTCCGGCCACAGGCCCGGTGGACAGGAACATCGGGAGCTCGCAGGTCCCTGGTGGGAGACCGCTTTTTGGAGCTCCCGCAACGGCAACTTCTCCCGCTGGAATCGCGGGGCGCGGCTTAAACGGCCGCGGGACTTACCATCGCCCGCCGGGGGCTTTAACATCGTGAGCCCCAGTCGCCACGACGCTGCAGTTGGACTGCTGGACCGCGGGAGAAGAACAAAGGGAAGAGATAAGACTTTTGCCTTCCATCACAGTGAGGTGTTGGTGATTCACTGTGATGGATGTTTATGTAAATTGTGTTAATTGTGTGTCTTGTTTTTTTTTTGTAATGTCAAGACTGTAGGAATGAAATTTCGTTCAAACCTTGTCTGTTTGAATGACAATAAAAGGCATTCTATTCCACTCATTACTCTGACTTGTGAAGGCCAATGTGCCAAAAGCTTTTTGAGCACCCTATATACCAGAGACGCCACTTTCAAGGAACTATGTACCTGCACTCCTAGATCCCTTTGCTCCACAACACTCTCTGGAGCCCCACCATTCAGTGTAGGTCCTGCCCATGTTAGACTTCCCAAAAGGTAAGACCTCACATTTCTCAGTATTAAATGCCATCAACCATTCCTCAGCTCACCTAGCCAACCAATCAAGATCCGACTGCAATTTCTGACAACCATCTTCACTATCTACAATACCACCCATTTTTTTGCCATCTGCAAACTTGCTAGTCATGCCATGTACATTCTCTTCCAGAACTTTGCTATAGATGACAAATAGCAATGGGCCTTGTGATGCTTATCATGCAGAACCTTGGCGAATGCCTTGCTGAAATCCATATGTACGTCTACAGCTCTACCCTCATCAAACTTTATGGAGACATCTTAAAAAAAACTCAGATTTGTGAGACACGACCTCCCACGTACAAAACCATGCTGACTATAATACTCCTAAATATTAATGTTGTATTGCATCATTATATGTTGAATACAACATTATTATTAATACAAAAAAGTACATCTTGTAAGCTGAATCAAGGACTCACTGATCACAGATTGAAGAACATTTATTGCAAAGGGCTCGGAGTAATCAATTATTAGTTCCAGGAAACAAACACCTGTTCTCAATTTTTTTACTAACCTTTCATCTTTATTTTGGCAGATGCATTCTCCAATGATCTCCTTTATTTCTGGATCGATGACCTTACCAAAGCTTGCTGGTTTTACTCCCTGAAAATTAAAAACAGAAAATTGCACCAACTTAGAGACTTTAAATGTTCAGGCTTGTAGAAATATTATTCAACGCTTTCATAATTCCTAGCCAAGATTAGTACAAATTTCAAAATACAAATTTCTAAAATGTGGACTTGTAATTGTTTGCATTCCCAAATTCAAATTTGTTAGTTAGCAAAACATTATAATTTCTCTTAAAAGTTTTCAGTTTCAGTTTATTGTCATGTACTGAGATATAATGAAAATCTTTTGTTTACCTGCTATCAAATCAAATAAGATTGAATACAATCAGGTCAAGAGCAAGTACAAAACATCGAGCAAAGAGAAAGACACTAAATGCTGGAGTAACTCTAGATCAATGCTACATTAATGAAAAATCAGTAAGGATGCTCCTGGATGCAAGCATGGAAGCCATGGCATGCTGCAATAGATATCCAGTACCGAATTCATTTTTTTTTTTACAGAAGTTAGACACAAAATGCTGGAGTAACTCAGCGGGACAGGCAGCATCTGTGGAGAGAAGGAATGGGTGACGTTTCGGGTCAAGACCCTTCTTCAGACTGAGCGTCCTCACGATTCTGTCTGAAGAAGGGTCTCGACCAGAAACGTCACCCATTCCTCTCTACAGATGCTGGCTGTCCCACTGAGTTACTCCAGCATTTTGTGCCTATCTTCAGTTTAAACCAGCATCTGCAGTTCCTTCCTACACAAAGAGAAGGACAGATTGCAGAATAGCGAGCTCAGCATGGTAATGTAACAGTGCCAGAGTAAAAGTCCAATATCCACAATTGGAGAATCAGGACTGTACCCTAGTTTGTGTCGGAAAGAACTGCAGATGCTGGTTTAAATCCGAAGGTAAACATCAGTCTGAAGAAGGGTCTCCGACCCAAAATGTCACCTTTTCCTTCTATCTGTCCTGCTGATTTACTCCAGCATCTTGTCTCCCTTACTGTACCCTAGTTTGTGGAAGGACCTTTTATATAGAGAGAAGTAAAGTAGTTGTTCCCTAGTCTGGTTATACACACTTTCAAGTTTCGACATCTTCTCCAGATAGGAGTGGGGAGAATGTGCAAATTATTATAGAAAGGTCATGTAATCTCTCTCAATTTATGTACTGGTGCCCGACCTAATGTAATAGCTACTAAATGCTTATTTGTGCAGTGACAATTTTCTAACAAAAATTCGAAGAAGCCTTGTGTATTATAAGTGTCTTTTTACAATACTGCACACAAAAATGTGACAAAGGGTGTCAAAATTCAACAAAAGTTGACAAGCACTTTATTGGGGTCATGACTAACATAGTATCAACAGAGAGTGTGTTGCCAAATTAAAGATTGGCTCAGTTTTAGTTTTGACGACCGATTTATGTCCAAAAACGTTTTTTTAATTGATTTTAAAAAGTCGGAAAATATATCGTAAACGGACGTTGCGTTTTTGACACCACGATTTGTTTTGATATATGAAATTGGAAAATAAGAAAAAATAATTAACTCGCCCAAAAATCGCTACTACCAGAGGATACCTCATTGGGTGTTTGAACAGCATTAGAGGTTACGGAGGTACCGACCCCTATAATGGCCGGTTGTGACAATGACACCAAGCACAACGACTGTTACGGGATCTTTACTGTACTGTATTATCTTTATGTTACTGTATTTTTCTCCTGGTATTGATGAAGATATTTCCCTAGATCATTATCAAAACATATATGTATGAGGGCCCATATGAAGTTTATTTATGAATTAAATATTCATGACTAAATGTGGCAGCGTTTTTAATGTCACATTTGGTGTCCAAATTGGTGGCAAAACGATGAAGATTTGTCTGTCATGGAAAAAGTTTTTCATGACAGTGTATTGGTGTAAAAAACTGAATATTAATCTTGTTCCTCAAAATTTCTCCAGCATTGTATAAAGACACATGGATGTAACAATGTTTTTCCATCTACTATAACAAAACGAGAATGTTGATAGTGGAATGCCACCCACCAGGCCGGTCTCCAGTACACCTTATCAATGGTTATGGGTGTGTGCAGATCAGCTGGCAGAGATATTCAGACATCTTTAAACTCTCACTTTGTGTCTTTTTTTCGTAGAAAGCAGACCATTAGATTGCATCACAGCTTGGTCTACAAACAGCTCTTCCCAAGACCGCAAGAAATTGCAGAGGGTTGCAGATAGAAACATAGAAACATAGAAAATAGGTGCAGGAGTAGGCCATTCGGCCCTTCGAGCCTGCACCGCCATTCGATATGATCATGGCTGATCATCTAACTCAGTATCCCATCCCTGCCTTCTCTCCATACCCCCTGATCCCTTTAGCCACAAGGGCCACATCTAACTCCCTCTTAAATATAGCCAATGAACTGGCCTCAACTACCTTCTCTGGCAGAGAATTCCACAGATTCACCACTCTTTGTAAAAAATGATTTTCTCATCTCGGTCCTAAACAACCTCCCTCTTATCCTTAAATTGTGACCCCTAGTTCTGGACTTCCCCAACATCGGGAATAATCTTCCTGCATCTAGCCTGTCCAACCCCTTAAGAATTCTGTAAGTTTCTATAAGATCCCCCTCAATCTTCTAAATTCTAGCGTGTACAAGCCGAGTAGACCAGACTTCCCAACACTTCCATCTACACTTCACACTACCTCCGAAAAGCAACCAAAACAATCAAAGACACGTCCACCTTCTTCCTGATACTGTCTGGCAAAAATTACAAAGCTTGAAAGCGTGCACTGCCAATCTCAGGAACACTTCTTCCCTTTAGTTATCAGGCTTCTGAATGGTCCTTCCATAAACTAGGGTACTGTTCGATTCACCTTTATCCCAGTGAGCACATTGACTTTGTCTAAGGAATTAATGCACTCAAATGCACTACTAATGATGAGAACATAATTTCAGCACTCAGCATCTTCCCCTTTGCTCTATCTATTGTACTCGAGTTTGATTGTATCTATGTAAAGTATATCTGATCTCTTTGGATAGCATGTAAAACAAAGCTTTTTCTGTACCTCAGTACATGTGACAATAATAAACCTAAACCTAGTTCTACTAAAAACTGTTTAAAGAAATGTTCATTCCCTCCACAGATACTGCCTGGCCAGAGGTACTCCAGCAATGTGTTTCACTCAAAATTGCAGCATCTGCATTTCCTTAATGCTTGTTTATAAAAAATACAAATTATAGATTAAAAGTATAGAAAATGTGTGAAAGCTGTCAGAAATAGGAGTGGAGGAAGATAAAATAGAAACTATGACCAGGACATGACTTCCACAGCCATCAATTGGCAATGTCGCTCCTAATTGAGTAGTGTGGGCTGAATCACCTGCAGCTCAACACTGACAAGACTAAGGAGTTAGTGGTGAACTTTAGGAGAAGAACACCCCTAACCCCTGTCTCAATCAAGGATGTGGATGTGCAGTTTACCAAGGGGTACATACCTTGGAGTTTACCTCGACAGTAAATGGGACTGGTCCAGGAACGCTGAGGCCCTGTACAAGAAGGGACAGAGCCGTCCGTACTTTCTGAGGAGGCTCCATTCTTTCACCGTCTGCAGTAAGATGCTGCAGAAGTTCTATCAATCGGTGGTGGCCAGTGCCATCTTCTTTGCTGTCGTGTGCTGCGGTAGCAGGGCGAAGGCCGTGGACACCAACTGAATCAACAAGCTAATCGGGAAGGCTGGCTCCGTCCAGGAGTGGAATTGGATTCATTGGAGATGGTCTTGGAGGGGAGGATGCTCCACAAGCTGTGGAACATCCTGGACAATACAGCTCACTCTCTCCATGACACACTGGTCAACCTGAGGAGCACCTTCAGCAACAGACTGGTTCCACCAAGATTCAGTACAGAACACCACAGGAGATCCTTCTTCCCTGTGACTATCAAACTGTACAACTCCTCCCCATTCTGTCATGGGGTAGACTGACTCCCCTTCTTCTCCTCCCCCCCCCCCCCCCATCTTTGCACATCCCCAACTCTTTCCACTCGTCACTTTAATTTATGTATCATGTATTGTATTATGTATCATTTCATGTATCTTGTGTTTTATGTGTCAGACCAATTTCCCTCCTGGGATAAATAAAGTTCTATCGTAATTGTAGATTGGCTATTGCATGTTAGCCAATCAGAATGCTTAGTAATTATAACTCCGCCTAATGCATGCTTTATAGTGTAAGAACTCGCCTACTGTCTTCAGTAGCTGCAGTAGACTGAATGTATGATGTACTGCTAATGTGATGATGACCTGAACATTAAAGATGCTTGTACCCCAACCAGTGTGAGAGTGAGGTACTTACAGTCATGTAATAGAATAAATGTAATTTAGCTTTAGCAGTCGAGTATTTCCAAAATACAATACAAATAAACACACTGCTCTGCGCTTCACACACTGGCATGAAAGAATGTTGACACTGTAAACTGCAAAAGGCTAGGCTGAATTCCTTTTCAATCAAGGTAGCTAAACTGCAGACAATGTGATTTGCACAGCCATAAACCAAGTTTGGTTTGCAGACATGATCTCAAACTAATGACAATTTAATATTTTTATTTCTCTTTGCTCTTCCTGTTCTCGGGCTCCTAACATTTTGTTACAACTGCTTGAGCACTCTCAGAAATCACTGTTTGTCGGCACTGGGCCTGTACTCTCTAGAGTTTAGAAGGACAAGGGGGGTGGGGGGACCTCATAGAAACTTATCGAACAGTGAAAGGCCTGAATAAAGTGGATGTGGAGAGGATGTTTCCACTAGTGGGAGAATATAGGACCAGAGGTCATAGCCTCAGAATTATAGGACGTTCCTGTAGGAAGGAGACGAGGAGGAATTTATTTAGTCAGGGGGTGGTGAATCTGGAATTCATTACCACAGAAGGCTGTGGAGACAGTCAATGGATATTTTTAAGGCAGAGATAGATAGATTCTTGATTAGTACAGGTGTAAGGGGTTACAGGGAGAAGGCAGGAGAATAGAGTTAGGAAGGAGAGATAGATCAGCCTTCATTGAATGGCGGAGTAGGCAATGGGCCGAATGACCTAATTTTGTTCCTATCACTTATGTAATGGTCCCAATACCCAATTTGCATATTTTGAACGTTGCCCATATCCAGAAAAGCATTATATAATTTTGGAACATTTTAAAACTTCATTTGAATTTGTGGTTGTTCTTTACATTTCTAATTTTTGTCATTTTTGTCTTCAATACGAGTAGTAAAGTATTAAAGTTCAAGAACAAAATGATGCTACTGAGATAAAACAGCTTTGCATTTATTCTCAAGCTGAACACCAATCACTGGAACGCATTTATTAAACATCCCCAATTGTCTCGAGAACTTGGTGGCATGCTGCTCTTAAATACAATGACAACACACACCTGGTCCAGTTGATTTTTTGTCAAATGATGATACCCAGGATACTGGTCCAGGAACGCCGAGGCCCTGTACAAGGAACAGAGCTGGCTGTGCTTTTTGATAAAGGCTCCGTTCCTTCAACATCTGCAGTAAGATGCTGCAGATGTTCTACCAATTGGTGGTAGCCAGTGCCATCTTATTCGCTGCCGTGTGCTGGGGCAGCAGAGCGAAGGCAGCGGATGCAAATAGGATTAACAAACTCATCAGGAAGGCTGGCTCCGTCCTGGGGACGGAGTTGGATCTATGGGAGGTGGTCCTGAAGGGGAGGATGCTCCTCAAACTGTGGAGCATCCTGGACAATACAGCTCACCCCCTCCTCAGGTTCACACTGGTCAACCTGAGGAGTACCGTCAGCAGCAGACTGGTTCCACCAACATGCAGGACAGAATGCCACAGGAGATCCTTCTTCCCTGTGGCTGTCAAACTGCACAACTCCTCCCCCTTCTGATGTGGGGTAGACCGACCCCCCCCCCCCCCCCCCCCCCACCCAATCTTGGCATATCCCCAATCCTTTCCACCCATCATTTTAATTTCATGTATCTGTGTTTTATGACTGTTGGCAGATCAATTTCCCTCCTGGGATAAATAAAGTTCTATCGTATCGTATTGATGGTGGAGATCTTGGCTACAGTAATACCATTGAATTTCAAGGATAGATGATTAGATTCCTTCTTATTGGAGAAGATATTTAGGAACAAGTCAGCAATGACCATGGCTACATGAGCAGGCCAGAGGCCACATATGATTATTCTCCACATCTCACTGCATGTACACATGGCCAGTTCATTTGCTGAGTCAATGCAAATGGAATAGAATGTTGACAAACCACTGAATATCCTCACTTCAATCCTGAATGGAAATGTCGTGTGCGATGGAGAGAACTAGCAGCTTCAGATAACTGGTCCTAGGCCAGCACATAGATGTCATCACAAAGGCGGCATGCCAGCACCTCTACTTTCTCAGAAGATTAGATTCGGAATGTCTCTGAATACTCAAACAGATTTCTCCACATATACCGTAAAGTATTTTGGCCAGTCTGAAGAAAGGTCTCGACCCGAAACATCACTCATTCCATCTCTCCAGAGATGCTGCCTATCCCACTGAGTTACTCCAGCTTTTTGTGTCTATCTTTGGTTATATCATCGTCTGGTATGACAATTCCAACGCACAGGAACAAAAAAGACTGCAGTGAGCGATGGATTCAGTCCTGTCTATCACTGGCACAAACCTCTGCTCCATCAAAAGCATCTACATGGGGCACTGCATCTATCATCAAGCATCCCCACCATCTGTAATATGCCTTCTTTGAACACAGAACAGCACAGGAACAGACACTTTGGCCCACAATGTCTATACCAAATATGATGCCAAAACAAACTTATCTGCCTGCACATAATTCCCTTATTTCCCTGCATATCCATGTGCCTATCCAAAAGACTCTTAAATCCCACTATCAAAACAGCCTCCCTTGTATTGGGGCACCCAGAACTACATGCAATACTCCACATGTGGCCTCACCAAAGTCCTGCAAAGCTGCATTATGACTTTTTAACTCCTCTTGCTACTACCATTGGTCAGGAGACACCTCCAGGTTCAGGAACAGCTATTTGCCTCCCAAGTGGGTGGATTGAATGTGGCCTGCAGTGGCTCACAGCAGTCAAAAGGACATCGGCAGCATTGCCTGGCCAGGTAGACCATTACAACTCTTACCAAGTGTCACAGCCAGGACAATGGCCCTTCATGGCCAAGTTACGACTATCATTTTTAACAACTTTGAACTTAAAGTGGTACAAGGTGGCGCTGGGAACCTGCCGACTCTTGTGTACTGCCTTAGTACAATCTACTATTCTTGACCTCTTGTACTGGAGTATGCTTCTGCCAGTGTATAAGTAGGATTTATACTGAACTGTATGCAATGAAGGAATTTCACTGTACCTAGGTACCTGTAACAATAAAGTACCATTGAAATTCCAATATTGCCTGGTGGGATTTTAATTTGGGTCTCTAATTTGTTAATTCGGGTTCCCAGATTTTGGGACAACCGATTTAAAATCATTGAGCCACCAAACGATACACAATAACTTCTGACTTTCCTCCACTTTCTACAAAAAGACAGACATCTGAGAAATGGTTAGACTCTCTATTGCTCCCTTAAGCCAAACCAAAATACCATTTTCTTTCATTCACTTTGCATTTCCTTTAGTACTTACTCTATTTGGAACCTTTTTAAGATAGATTTAATACTGTATATTGATCATGCTTGTGGTTACTACTATATTTCAGAAGCTTTGCAGGTAATGTCGAGAGTTACAATAGACTAGACAATAGACTGTCAAAGGAGAAAGGGACAAAGTTTAGAGGGGATGTGCAGGGCCTGGGATGTTGATGGAGGTACAATAATGGCTTTTCAGTGTTTTAGGTAAAATATGGATAGAGGGATATCAGCACATGCAGGAGAGGAGATTAGTTTAACTTGACATCCTGTTTGGCATTGACAATGTGGGCCGAAGGGCCTGTTCCTGTGCTGTTTTATGTCCCACGACTCCTTATTCTGATACTCATATCCCGCTCTAAACTGTAACTAAAGGAAACATCTTCTAACGGCTATCTAGACAACTCACTTTACAAAGTTCTAACCCCCCCCCCCCTTCCCCATGAGTCCCCCCCCCCCCCCACCCCACCCCCTTCCCCACGAGTCCACCTTGTGCTTCCAAACTTGAGTGAGTTCTCCAAATTTGATATGGGTACAAAGTTATATTGATAACCTGAATTCTCCTTGAACTACTTGCTTGAAGCAGGAAGAAAATGAAGTGTTACAATCAGAAACTAATTGGGAGCAGCATTTGGATTAAAAAAATCAACACAACACATAACAGGTGTAACTGTAACTCTTTGTTAATTGATCAAACAATCATGTGTTTCTATAAATTCGGTTATTTCTGACAACTGTGCTCATAACCAGAGATCAGATGTAAACATGGAAACATCAGATAGCATAACTGATTGTTTAGCCTTCAACTACACACAAGCTTTCAATATTTATTCCAGGAAGATTTTCCATTGAAATTCGCTGCTAAATATGTAGAATTGCAGCATATGAAATCATTATTTCTTAAATCATTTCTTCCAAAACTCTATCACAAAAATGTTTGAAAAGTTTATTGTACTACACATTATAAAATACCAAGTGCAGCACTGAAAAACTTTCTAATCACTGAATAACAAAAAATGTGTTATTTACCCGAGAGATTTGTCTACCTTCATACGTCAGGACCTGCAACACCCCTTTGATCATAATACTGACTGCTCTCAAGACACTTCTCTTGTCTGCCCCAAGTTTCTCAGTCCTCCTATCTTTCTCCACAGTAAAATTAGAGGAGAAATACTCTGAGGACTTTGCCCATCTCATGTGGCTCCACATTGAAGATAGACACAAAATGCTGGAGTAACTCAGCGGGACATGCAGCATCTCTGGATAGAAGGAATCAGTGGTGTTTCGGGTCTCGACCGTGCATTCGTCTCCATCCAAAACGTCACCCATTCCTTCCATCTAGAGGTGCTGTCTGTCCCACTGAGTTACTTCAGCATTTTGTGTATATCTTCAATGTAAACCAGCATCTGCAGTCCCTGCCTATACATTTCATGTGGCTCCATGCAGCGTTGACCACCTTGATTCCCGAGGGGGTCACACTTGCTCTCTAGTTACCAATTTTCCCTTTATGTACATAAAATCACTTGGGATTATCCTTAATGCTATCTGCCAGAGCTATCTCCTGTCCCCTTTTTGCCCTTCTGATTTCCTTCTTTAGTTTGCTCCAGTTCCCAAAAATCCTCCAGAGATACTCTTGATCCCAGCTGCCTATACCCGTCCCATGCCTCATTCTTAGTCTTGACCAAAGCCTCAATTTCCTTCGTCATCCAGGCTTCCTTAGGTTTTGCCTGCCTTGCCCTTCACTCCAACAGGAACGTGCATGTCCTGGACTCTTATCAGCACACTTGTAAAACATCTCACTTTCCCAATGTTCCTTCTCTTTCAAACAACCTACTCCAAAACCTGAGCAAATCCCTCTCTCAAACCCTCAAAGTTGGCCTCAAAATTTAGAATTTTAACTCATGGACCCTCTCTGAACCTATCCATAACTACCTTAAACCTAATAGAACAGTGGTCGCTGGTCCCAAAAGGCTCATCCAGGAACACTTCATCCACTTGCCCCTCCCAATTTCTCAAGACTAGATCAAGCGTTGCCCTCTCTCGTGTAGGGCCCTCTACATATTGCTGAAGAAAACTCTCCTGAACACTTGACAAATTGCACACCTTGGCCCCTAATCCATCTAAACCTTTTACGCTAGGATTTTCCTAGTCAATATTGGGAAAGTTAAAATCCTCTGCAACTCTTCAACTTTACAAATTCAGGGAACTAAAAGCCTGTGTGTACGCCTTCCCCACACTTTAATCTTTTCAACCCATTTTGGATCCCTCCAAGGCCAATATATTCTTCACAAGACGAGGTATCAAACCCTGAATGCCGACTCCAGTTACAATCTGAGCAAGGCCCCATATAAGAGAAGCACAACTTCCTCTCTTTGCATTTGAACCCCTGTGATTATCACTCACACCATGTTAGGGTTATGGAGATGTAAAATGGTAAAACAAACTTGTAGATCTTTCATTAAATAACAAGACAGTTTAGGGAAATGAATGGTTGTTGGAGAAAAATTGCTTTCCTTCCCTTAAATTCATGGTAAAACTAAAGAGGCTGTCCCACTGAGGCGACCTAATTGGCGAGTTTAGGAGAGTTTGAAAAGATGCCATGTTGAAGACCTCCTTCGACTATGTAGAAGACCTCCTTCGACTATGTTGAAGACTAGCTATGACTAGTTAAGACTAACTTCGGGAAAATTGGACACCCAATAGTGGAGAGTGAAGACGACCTCCTTCGATCTCCCTTCGACCTCCTTTCGACTACGATGAAGATTATCTACGACTACCTTCGATCACCTTCGACTACCCTCGATTACCTATGACTAACATGCCGACCTACTACGACTAAACCTACGAGTAAAAAAAAGTATTGATTTTTTTCCATGGCGACCTTTCTTTACTCGCGGGCATTTTTCAACATGTTGAAAAATACGCCGCAACCTAGCTGAGGCCTCGAGTACACGGGGACTACTCTCGAGCATGAAGGAGAGTTACAAAGACCTCCTACGACCTTGTGTCGACCGTGCTGCGAGTACGAGTCAAGGGAAAACTCGCCAGAACTCGCGGATTAGGTCGCCCAAGTGGGACAGCCCCTTAAATTATAGCCATAACGTTGCTAAATAAAGAGCTCATTAGATTGCCTGACAATGAGATGGATCTAAAACTTGGGATAATAAAGTGAGTCCTCAGTAGACAAACAAAATAATCAATGACCAGAAACATTTATTCTGTTTCTTCCTCCACAGAAGAAAGGGATGCCTGACCTGCTATTTCTGGCAATTTCTACTTGTATTTCAACTCAATATGCATTGTTCAGCAATCAGTGGAAAAGTAAATGTTTTTCTTCCACAAAATGTATGTTGAAATTAATGACATATTTTGGAAAATTCTGCAAAGTCAAGTTTATATTACGCCAGTTCTTTTTCTGTCCAGCTGTGTTGTATGCAACATATAGAACCTGCAAGTGAAATATAATGTTTATCCACACACTGAGAATGGTCGAGGATATAAAAGAAAGAAAGGTTATTTAAAAAAAAATTAAAATTAAAGTTATTTTCTTAAAATCCAGCATTATACATGTTCATATGTTAAAAGACAATTATGTCTTTTGAACTTCCAAGGTCTAATAAAGTGTAATGCTTCAAAACTGCTATTCGGCTGTATGACACTAAATCCAGCATTACAATTTTCTGGTTTGAAGGCAGAAACAAAACTAGAGACTGCAGAAACAAAACTTACGAATTCTTCTTGTGGTCCTTGTTTAAAATCCAAATCATTTTGATTTAGATTGTAATTGTGTTGTGGAAAAATATTGATATGCAGCACAAAAACTTGCCACATAAGTGAGCAATGTGTGCTAATCTAACTAAGGTCATTAGTATAATTAATATAACAAGTGTAAACTAGCCACTAATTAGCTTGCGAAATGACAATTAAGGACAATTTATGTGGTTAACCAACACTTACACTTGTAACTTTTCGATATATCTGAGCAGCATTCTGACATTCTGAGTATGGATATTCTGAGGTAGCCATTTCCAACATGCACATTCCAAAAGCATACACATCCACAGATTCATCATAGTGTTCTTCATACATTTCTGGAGCCATGAACTCTGGAGTACCTAAGGACAATTAAAAGTAAACACATCATAGTAATAACCACTGACATTAGGCAGCAAATCATAAACTAGGGGGTGATTGATTACCTGATACAGAGTTAATGAATTTGACAAAAATATGATCACAAAAAACTAAACCTTTGTTCATATTTAAGAATCATTAATTTTTCAAAAATTGTTTGAACATTCATGGATAACAGTGGACAGAGTGCCTGAATCCATTCAGGAATTTGCAAGCGTGAAATATCCATCAGATGGTCAACTCTCAGCAGTTGAAAAAACTAAAGCTCCTAAAGTTTTTGTACTTTGCCAGAAAAACAAATTCTGTAAACTATGTTGAAATAGACTGCATTAAAAGTGTGCGTGGTAATAACAAATTTCCATTTCATGGTCCTTGCCTGTTCTAGGGGTTACCATCAGCTGAAACTATTATGAGTAAAATTAACCATTTTATCTCCAATTCAGAAACAAATTCTCCCCAGAACCAAGATAAAAATTGCCTGAATGAGTTGTTTCCCTTCCTGACGTACTACTTAGTTTACGCTTAGTATTGCACCACGTCGCCTGTTTCCTATAGCTACCCACAGTTTTAGTTTAGTTTAAGATTTAGTTTAATTTATTGTCACGTGTGCCGAGGTACAGTGAAAAGCATTTTTGTTGCATGCTATCCATTTAGCAGAAAGACTATACATGATTACATTCAAGTTGTCCACAGTGTACAGATACAGGATAAAGGGAATAACTTTTAATGCAAGGTAATGTCCAGTAAAAGTTGACGGGTCTCCAATGAGGTAGATGTTAGCTTGGGACCGCTCTCTAGTCAGTGATAGGATGTTCAGTTGCCTAATAACAGCTGGGAAGAAACTGTATTTTATTGGTTTTCTATAATTCTTTCATTTCACCAAATATTCATCCAAATATTATCCAGAATTAAATTCACAGAACATATACTGTATCCAGTTAATGAATATCACAGAACATTCATATTCATTAGTCTAACAAAGCATTCATTTCTGAATGTCAGTTGACACGGTAAACAGTTAAGTTGTAATTGTTTTAAGGGGATACAGTAGATAACGCATGAAATAAAGAGCAAAGTGGAAGCAACCTATCCCATCTTGAAAAACCCTTTAAACATTTGTGGTCAGATTGTCCACAGCTGGGGAGCTCCTAAAATTAAATTGCAAGAAACCTTCAACTTGCCCACATATTTCTAAGTCTGTGTTTTCAGAGTTAAGGACTCTCTTGCTCTGTTGTCATCTTTTCCATCTGAGTGTGCCACTAACATTTACAAAATTATGGCATTAAACCACTGATTATGGGAATTTATAAATAATACAAGATGGATGAAATATCACCTGGAGTTAAATATATGTAAAATCACAATCAACCACAATCTCAATCAATACCTGATTTATCATGAGTTACTCCGATGCCTTGATATAAAATATGAATATAAATTTATAGAGAATGAATCTGACCAACCATGCAGATTTCTCCTTCATTTCAACCCCATCTTTCAATAACGGTAGATATTCAGCCATATTTAGCTGAACTCCCAGAGCCAAAATCAGAACATTGAATGAGTCAAGACCTCAATGATTCAAGCTATCAGCACCAAGTATAATCATTGAATTACACGTGTGAATTTGATCAGAGCCCCAAAAGGAATTCTTAAAACTCAAAATACATGTTATCTCTTAATGCACAAAAATGTTGAACTACCATTCTTTTCCCCACCAAATTGAAATGGATTCATCATAAATCTAAAGGAATAGGCAAATATTTACCTATAACACTTTTAGCAAAAGAGGCACGCTTTAAAGTTGCAAGCCCCAAATCTCCTATTTTCACGGATCCTGTAGGTCCAGTAATAAAAATATTATCACATTTTAAATCTCGATGAATAATTGGCGGTGTCCTTGTGTGCAGAAAATATAGGCCTTTCAATATTTGCCGACACCAGCTTCGCATAACTTTTGTTTTCATCACTTTAAATCTTTTTAAATATCTGCAAATAAAGACAAACATTTTTCAGCAGAAGCACGAGACAAACATGCAACTTAAAATATTTTAGAAACTCTCAGGAATCTTAACATGTTGAAACAAATGTTACTAAAAAGTTCAAAACTTTAATTTTTGCTATGATAAATTAATTGTTTCTTTACAAATATACAGCCCGGCATGTTGCACGTTTCCATCAACATTTTAATTTCAGATTTCTAGGTGCTGCAGTTTGTAAAATTTTCAGATAAACTAATTTCACACACATCTTTCTGCAATATGCAAAATAATTAACAGAGAACATAAAATAATACAAAAGACGAACAAGGCATTCTGCCCACGATGTCTTACACTTGCTCGCTTACAACATAATGCAAAGTTAAACTAATCTCATCCATCTGCACTTGATCCATACCACTCCAGCCCCTGCATTGTAGAAAACTTGTCAAACTGTTTCAATGGTAATTCTATACAAAGATAATAGTCCAGATTGATACTAGAAAATGTAATCATTTTCATCACTGTCTATAATTAGGATCCTGTGAATCGTTGTCCAAGAGGTAGGGAAAAAATGTTCATAAGTGATAGGAGCAGTATTTTCTATTCAGCTCACCGAGTCTAATATGCCATTCAATCATGGCTGATCTATCTTTCCCCATCAACCCCATTCTCCTGCCTTCTTCTCATAATCCTTGAAACCCATACTAATCAAGAATCTGTCAATCTCCACGTTAAAAATACCCACATAGCCGTCCGTGGCAATGAATTCCACAGATTTACCACCCTTTGACTAAAGAAATTCCTCCTCATATACTTTCTAAAGATACATCCTTTTATTCTGAGGCTATGTCCTCTGTTCCTTGAATTTCCAACTAGTGGAAACATCCTCTCCACATCCACTCTATCTAAGCCTTTTACTATTCGGTAAGTTTCAATGAGGTCCTCCCTCATCCTTCTAAGCTTCATGAGTACAGGCCCAGTGCTGTCAAATGCTCATCATATATTAACCCAATCATCCCCGGGGTCATTCTAGTAAACCTCCTCTGGATCCTCTCCAACGCCAACACATATTTCCTCAGCTAAGAGGCTTTTGAGTATAGGAGCAGGGAGGTTCTACTGCAGTTGTACAGGGTCTTGGTGAGACCACACCTGGAGTATTGCGTACAGTTTTGGTCTCCAAATCTGAGGAAGGACATTATTGCCATAGAGGGAGTGCAGAGAAGGTTCACCAGACTGATTCCTGGGATGTCAGGACTGTCTTATGAAGAAAGACTGGATAGACTTGGTTTATACTCTCTAGAATTTAGGAGATTGAGAGGGGATCTTATAGAAACTTACAAAATTCTTAAGGGGTTGGACAGGCTAGATGCAGGAAGATTGCTCCCGATGTTGGGGAAGTCCAGGACAAGGGGTCACAGCTTAAGGATAAGGGGGAAATCCTTCAAAACCGAGATGAGAAGAACTTTTTTCACACAGAGAGTGGTGAATCTCTGGAACTCTCTGCCACAGAGGGTAGTCGAGGCCAGTTCATTGGCTATATTTAAGAGGGAGCTAGATGTGGCCCTTGTGGCTAAAGGGATCAGAGGGTATGGAGAGAAGGCAGGTACGGGATACTGAGTTGGATGATCAGCCATGATCATATTGAATGGCGGTGCAGGCTCGAAGGGCCGAATGGCCTACTCCTGCACCTAATTTCTATGTTTCTATGTTTCTAAAACTGCTTACAATACTCCAATGCAGCCTGACCAGTGCCTTATCATGCCTTAGCTCTACATCCCTGTTGTGTTGCTCTAGTCCTCTCAAAATAAATGTTAACATTGTATTTGCCTTCCTTACTACCTTTTCAACTTGCAAATTAACCTTTTGGGAATCCTGCACCAGCACTCCCAAGTCCCTTTGCACATCTGATGGAAAGAAGGAAAAAAAATGTCTCCCTGATGCTTGAAAAGATAACTTGAACACTGTACAGACATCAAGTCAGATATGCTGCAGCAGTTTCAGGATATATAATGAGGATACACATTACCCCACAAATTTACCTAACTAAACAAACAAATCCACACCGTAGGGAGAGAAGAGGTGAGACTGAGGAGCGGGAGGGGGGTGATTTAACACAACATATTTGGGTAACATGTATACCAGTTCCACATTAGGTTTTTTGAATTACTTTTAAAAATCTGATTGATACAAGGGTGACAAGCCACATGTGACCAACGTCTGTGCTTAAATGATAGTGATTTGATGATTGAAATTTATTTAGAGTAAAGAGTGGGTCGCCCTGAACCGGCTCTGTACAGGGGTCGGCCGGTTCACCGCTAACATGCATTGCTGGGGGCTGCGTTCATCAGCAGCCTGCATGTGTGGAGCAGACTAACAAACACGTCATTTTAGACTGCACTGTCCTCCGCCCCCCCTGGTGGAGAGGTAGACCTCACGGCCCTCGACAACAACACATTGAACTGGCTACAGCGCCTGGAGGGCGTTACATAACCTCTGCTGCCTCAAACGCAAGAAGAAGAGTAAAAAAAAAGATAATTCTACAATTCTTTCATCATTAAAAGGTCAGCAATTTTGTTTCACTTAAGAACTTTTGGAGCTGAAAACTGATCAATCTCATATACAAATGTAAAGGTAAGCATCAATAAGTGCTATCATTACTATGACTAGAAATGCAATCACAATGAAAATTAAAATCTTCAGTATTTGCATTCCTCCATAGATACATAGATACATAGAAAATAGGTGCAGGAGTAGGCCATTCGGCCCTTCGAGCCTGCACCGCCATTCAATATGATCATGGCTGATCATCCAACTCAGTATCCCGTACCTGCCTTCTCTCCATACCCCCTGATCCCTTTAGCCACAAGGGCCACATCTAACTCCCTCTTAAATATAGCCAATGAACTGGCCTCAACTACCCTCTGTGGCAGAGAGTTCCAGAGATTCACCACTCTCTGTGTGAAAAAGTTTTTCCTGATCTCGGTCTTAAAGGATTTCCCCCTTATCCTTAAGCTGTGACCCCTTGTCCTGGACTTCCCCAACATCGGGAACAATCTTCCTGCATCTAGCCTGTCCAACCCCATAAGAATTTTGTACGTTTCTATAAGATCCCCTCTCAATCTCCTAAATTCTAGCGAGTATAAGCCAAGTCTATCCAGTCTTTCTTCATATGAAAGTCCTGACATCCCAGGAATCAGTCTGGTGAACCTTCTCTGCACTCCCTCTATGGCTATAATGTCCTTCCTCAGATTTGGAGACCAAAACTGTACGCAATACTCCAGGTGTGGTCTCACCAAGACCCTGTACAACTGCAGTACAACCTCCCTGCTCCTATACTCAAATCCTCGTGCTATGAAGGCCAACATACCATTCGCTTTCTTCACTGCCTGCTGCACCTGCATGCCTACTTTCAATGACTGGTGTACCATGACACCCAGGTCTCGCTGCATCTCCCCATTTCCTAATCGGCCACCATTTAGATAATAGTCTGCCTTCCCGTTTTTGCCACCAAAGTGGATAACCTCACATTTATCCACATTATACTGCATCTGCCAAACATTTGCCCACTCACCCAGCCTATCCAAGTCACCTTGCAGTCTCCTAGCATCCTCCTCACAGCTAACACTGCCCCCCAGCTTAGTGTCATCCGCAAACTTGGAGATGTTGCTTTCAATTCCCTCGTCCAGATCATTAATATAAATTGTAAATAGCTGGGGTCCCAGCACTGAGCCTTGCGGTACCCCACTAGTCACTGCCTGCCATTGTGAAAAGGACCCGTTTACTCCTACTCTTTGCTTCCTGTTTGCCAGCCAGTTCTCTATCCACATCAATACTGAAACCCCAATACCGTGCGATTTAAGTTTGTATCCTAATCTCTTATGTGGTACCTTGTCAAAAGCCTTCTGAAAGTCCAGATACAACACATCCACTGGTTCTCCCCTATCCACTCTACTAGTTACATCCTCGAAAAATTCTATAAGATTCGTCAGACACGATTTACCTTTCGTAAATCCATGCTGACTTTGTCCAATGATTTCACCACTTTCCAAATGTGCTGCTATCCCATCTTTAATAACTGACTCTAGCAGTTTCCCCACTACCGATGTTAGACTAACTGGTCTGTAATTCCCCGTTTTCTCTCTCCCTCCCTTCTTAAAAAATGGGGTTACGTTTGCTACCCTCTAATCCTCAGGAACTACTCCAGAATCTAAAGAGTTTTGAAAAATTATCACTAATGCATCCACTATTTCTGGAGCTACTTCCTTAAGTACTCTGGGATGCAGCCTATCTGGCCCTGGTGATTTATTGGCCTTTAATCCATTCAATTTACCCAACACCACTTCCCGACTAACCTGGATTTCACTCAGTTCCTCCATCTCCTTTGACCCGCGGCCCCCTGCTATTTCCGGCAGATTATTTATGTCTTCCTTAGTGAAGACGGAACCAAAGTAGTTATTCAATTGGTCCGCCGTATCCTTGTTCCCCATGATCAATTCACCTGTTTCTGACTGCAAGGGACCTACATTTGTTTTAACTAATCTCTTTCTCTTCACATATCTGTAAAAACTTTTGCAGTCAGTTTTTATGTTCCCTGCCAGTTTCCTTTCATAATCTATTTTCCCTTTCCTAATTAAGCCCTTTGTCCTCCTCTGCTGGTCTCTGAATTTCTCCCAGTCCTCTGGTATGCTGCTTTTTCTGGCTAATTTGTACGCATCATCTTTTGCTTTGATACTATCCCTGATTTCCCTTGTTATCCACGGATGCACTACCTTCCCTGATTTATTCTTTTGCCAAACTGGGATGAACATTTTTTGTAGTTCATCCATGCAGTCTTTAAATGCCTTCCATTGCATATCCACCGTCAACCCTTTTAGAACTAATTGCCAGTCAATCTTGGCCAATTCACGTCTCATACCCTCAAAGTTACCTTTCTTTAAGTTCAGAACCGTTGTTTCTGAATTAACAATGTCACTCTCCATCCTAATGAAGAACTCAACCATATTATGGTCACTCTTGCCCAAGGGGGCACGCACAACAAGTCTGCTAACTAACCCTTCCTCATTACTCAATACCCAGTCTAGAATAGCCTGCTCTCTCGTTGGTTCCTCTACATGTTGGTTTAGATAACTATCCCTCATACATTCCAAGAAATCCTCTTCCTCAGCACCCCTGCCAATTTGATTCACCCAATCTATATGTAGATTGAAGTCACCCATTATAACTGTTTTGCCTTTGTTGCACGCATTTCTAATTTCCTGTTTGATGCCATCCCCAACTTCACTAATACTGCTAGGTGGCCTGTACACAACACCCACCAGCGTTTTCTGCCCCTTAGTGTTTCGCAGCTCTACCCATACCGATTCCACATCCTCCAAGCTAATGTCCTTCCTTTCCACTGCGTTAATCTCCTCTCTAACCAGCAACGCTACCCCACCTCCTTTTCCTTTCTCTCTATCCCTCCTGAATATTGAATATCCCTGGATGTTCAGCTCCCAGCCTTGGTCACCCTGGAGCCATGTCTCCGTGATCCCAACTATATCATAATCATTAATAGCTATCTGCACGTTCAACTCATCCACGTTATTACGAATGCTCCTTGCATTGAGACACAAAGCCTTCAGGCTTGTTTTTACAACGATCTTACCCCTTATACAATTATGTTGAAAAGTGGCCCTTTTTGATTTTTGCCCTGGATTTGTCTGCCTGCCACTTTTACTTTTCACCTTGCTACCTATTGGTTCCGCCCGCATTTTACACCCCTCTGTTTCTCTGCTCGCCCAATTAAGAACCCCACCACCTCTTATTCTCTGTTTATTATTGTTTTCTTCTTTCCCCCCTACATGTTGGGTCTGAGTGCTTTCCTTCTCTGCCTCCTGCCTCACACACTGTCTAATAGCTTTCTCTATTTGAGTCCCTCCCCCCAAC
>CM075980.1:87265640-87298011 GCA_038087875.1 Malacoraja senta | reverse complement strand
ACTTCAGAATTCATAATGCTACTACCATCAGCAGTTGTATCATCAATGAAGATAAGTGAGCCAGTACCTTCAGCAGCCATACATGCCCAGGCCATAACACGCCCACCACCGTGTTTCACAGATGAGGTGATATGCTTTGGATCTTGGGCAGTTCCTTCTCTCTTCGATACTTTGCTCTTGCCATCACTCTAATATAAGTTAATCTTCGTTATCTGTCCACAAGACTTTTTTCCAGAACTGTGGCTGCTCTTTTAAGTACTTCTTGGCAAACTGTAACCTGGCCATCCTATTTTTGCGGCTAACCAGTGGTTTGCATCTTGCAGTGTAGCCTTCTGCGGACAGTGGTCATTGACAAATCCACACCTGCCTCCTGAAGAGAGTTTCTGATCTGTCGGACAGATGTTTGGGGATTTTTCTTTATTATAGAGAGAATTCTTCTGTCATCAGCTGTGGAGGTCTTCCTTGCCCTGTCAGTCCCTTTGCGATTAGTAAGCTCACCAGTGCTCTCTTTTTTCTTAATGATGTTCCAAACAGTTGATTTTGGTAAGCCTAAGGCTTGGCTGAAGTCTCTAACAGTTTTATTCTTGTTTCTCAGTCTCATAATGGCTTCTTTGACTTTCATTGACACAACTTTGGCCCTCATGTTGATAAACACCAATAAAAGTTTCCAAAGGTGATGGAAAGACTGGAGGAAAGACTAGGTGCTGATAGCTCCCTTATACCTGCATTAAGGAGGCATTGGGGTCAAGGAAAGAGCGTTCACGTCACGGCCCTGTTTTCACCAATCTTTCCACCACCACGCACAAGAAGCGACAAGACAGACACCATTGTATGCAGATGCCAGGAAATGTGTTCAGCTCTGGGTGAACAACTTCTGATCTTGTGTGTGGACTTGATAAGAAGAAGGCAATTAAACACACCTGAACAATTACAAACATTATGGTGCCCTGAAATGGGGGGGGGGGGGGGGGGGGGGACTATGTATAAACACAGCTGTAATTTCTACATGGTGGAACCGAAATGTATAAAAATGGCCTTTATTAAAATCGGACAAAGTGCACTTTAACCACATGTGTTTTTTTCTATTACAAATCTCAAATTGTGGAGTAGAGGCAAATAAATAAATAAATCATGGGTCTTTATGGACCTATGAACATTATGGAGGACACTGTAGAATGAGCTGCCAAAGGAGGTGGTGGAGCCAGGAACACTTTACAACATTGAAGAGGCATCTGGACAGGTGGTTGAATGAACAAGGTGTGGACAGAGGGAATGAATGCAGGCAGTGGTATTAGTTTAGATGGGCTTGATAGATAGCATGGGTGCGGTGGGCCGAAGAGCCTGTTTCTGTGCTGTACAACTCTGTGACTGTAACCAGAAACACACCTATTGAATGAGGACACAAGATCTACAGTGTCTGATAACGCATTGGTCTATATACTTGCGTCTCAAAAGGCTCTTTTAACAATATGTAGGAAGGAACTGCAGATGTTGATTTATGTTGAAGATGCTGGAGTAACTCAGCGAAACACTTTGTTCTCACACCTTACACTTCCTTATCTGTGTCTCCCTCTCCCCTGACTCTCAGTCTGAAGAAGGGTCTCGACCCGAAACGTTACCCATTCCTTCCCTCCAGAGATGCTGCCTGTCCCACTGAGTTACTCCAGCATTTTGGGTCTATGTTCTTTTAAAAATAAATAAGTAACTCCCAGAAATCTTGGGTGTTAATTGAAGACAGCGCCAGCATGCTGTTTCTCAGCACCACTCATCCTAGGAACAAGGTGAATTGCTCACTGCCTGGGCACCACTGGCACGGGACATCCCACAAACATGACGTGAGAGGCGAAGGGAACTGCAGCTTCACAACTGTGCACAAAGGGCTCATCTTCATTGGACAAAGGCATAGTGGAAGTTGCCAGGGGTGTCTGCCATGGATGCCTCATCTTGGGACCCCAACACTGCAGACAAGCGGGAGTGTGAACACAATCGTGCATCCCCTCCTTGCTGGTAGAGGTTGGTACAAAAGGTAGAACATCAGCTCAGGAACATCCCTACTGCTAGAGGTTTGTAGCAATATGCCTGCAGGATGTTCACAGTGGCAGCATCATCTCTGCAGAGACATCAGTGAGGGTGAGGTGTAGACATGGAACTGCAGATGCTGGTTTTACAAAGAAGTGCTGGAGTAACTCAGCGGGTCAGGCAGCATCTGTGGAGAACATGGATAGGTGACATTTCACAGAGTGCTGGAGTAACTCAGCGGGTCAGGCAGCATCTGTGGAGAACATGGATAGGTGACGTTTCGGTTCGAAACACTTCTTCAGACTCACCTGTTCAGTCTGCAGACGGGTCTGACCAGAAACGTCACCTATCCATGTTCTCCACAGATGCTGCCTGACCCGCTGAGTTACTCCAGCACTCTGTGAAACGTCACCTATCCATGTTCTCCACAGATGCTGCCTGACCCGCTGAGTTACTCCAGCACTCTGTGTAACATCACCTATCCATGTTCTCCACAGATGCTGCCTGACCCGCTGAGTTACTCCAGCACTCTGTGAAACGTCACCTATCCATGTTCTCCACAGATGCTGCCTGACCCGCTGAGTTACTCCAGCACTCTGTGTAACGTCACCTATCCATGTTCTCCACAGATGCTGCCTGACCCGCTGAGTTACTCCAGTATTTTGTTTTTTAGAGACAAAGGGTGATTTTGTCTTTGGGCGTACGACAGATCTTTGTGTTTGGCAAACCTCAGTCTATTTATTTTGAAATCCTGAAGTCATATTTTGGCTTGGAATGGATTTAAACACAGAGATCACTGTGATTATGTGCTTGTTTTTCAGAGAAAAGATGAAGCCTTGAAACTTAAGTTCCAAGTTAGTGTTTGTTTTTCCTACGGCAGAGACTCACCTAGTTCTCCTCAACCAACCCGGAAACGCACAGCTCCACCTTCAGGGGCAGTTTCTTCCCAGCTGTTATCAGGCAGCTGAACCATCCTACCACGACCAGAGAGCAGTGCTGAACTACTATCTACCTCTCTGATGACCCTCAGACTATCCATGATCGGACTTGCAGACTTTACCTTGCACTAAACCTTATTGTGAATCTATACACTGTAAATTGTAATCATGTATTGTATTTTCGCTGACTGGTTAGCACGCAACAAAAGCTTGTCACTGTACCTCGGTACATGTGACAATAAACTAAACTGGAAGGTATCCTCACCTTAACAACTTCCCTTTTGATTCCTCTCACGTTCTACAAATGAAACGGTCATCAAGTGGGTTTCAGCCATGACTGTCTTTCTGTTTGTTCCATTGAACTCTCTTTACTGCAAACCTCCCCTTGCATCACTCCCCGACTCATCAGGAACCACAAACTGGGCAGTGAAGTGTGGGATGGAGCAAACTAGGTGAGATCACCCTCCACAACCCCAGAAAATAAAGTCCCTGGTGATACTACGAAACTCATGATTCATAACTAAAGACACCACTTCAAATGGCAACTGCCCTCAATCCACGACACGAGGTTTTCGCAACTTTAATGTTGCAGCAACTGATATTAAAGCAGTCAGTGAAACTTGTAACTCCTTCACAGCCAGTAACCTGCATCACAACATCTGCTGACCCCCAGAGGGAGAGAGGCTGAATTGGTGAATGTGTCCCGGTAACAATATCTAAGTCAGGCTGCATGCGAACAACGACATCCCTCAACATGTCTGTCTCTGGTCCACGTTACACGGTCTACGCTACATGTTACATGCTACGTTACACACTACATGTTACATGCTACATGTTACACGTTACATGGTCCACATTACATGGTCCACGTTACATGGTCTACGTTACACGGTCTATGCTACATGTTACACGCTACATGTTACACACATGTTACATGCTACATGTTACACGTTACATGGTCCACGTTACACGGTCCACGTTACACGGTACACGTTACACGGTCCACGTTACACGGTCCACGTTACACGCTACACATCCCACGTTACACGGTCAATGCTACACGTTACACGGTACATGTTACACGCTACACGGTCCACGTTACACGCTACACAGTCCACGTTACACGCTACACGGTCCACGTTACACGGTACACAGTCGTCCATCTTCAGATATCTCACCATCAGCAGAAACATGTCACTAATATTTAACTTTGTTTTGCCCTCTCTGGGAACTTCCTTCACTAACATGATTTAAACTACAACTAATAATGACTGTGTAGCAAGGAACTGCAGATGCTGGTTTAAACCAAAGATAGACACAAAATGCTGGAGTAACTCAGCGGGACAGGCAGCATCTCTGGAGAGAAGGAATGGGTGACGTTTCGGGTGGAGACCCTTCTTCAGACTGGTTAGGGATAAGGGAACCGAGAGATATAGACGATGATGTGGAGAGATTAAGAACAATGAATGAAAGATATGCAAAAAAGTAACGATGATAAAGGAAACAGGCCATTGTTAGCTGTTGGTTGGGTGAAAGCGAGAAGCTGGTGTGACTTAAATGTTTCTTGCTGTCCATACACTTAACAAACAGAAGTTTAACAAGGTAAGGATGTTGAATGAACAGCGTTGAGAGGGGTTTTGTGGATTTTCTCATTCCTATGATTACGTCAGTGAACTCGGGTGCAGTGTACAGCTCCCTCTGCAGCGACCACCAACCCTGCTCTAACCACCGGTTCACAGAGGGAGCCCTTTGCTCCCAAACCACCTTCCAAACAGGAATATTGTGTCGTCATCAAATCATCTGAGAGTTCTCATTGTTAAAGCAGTCATATGTGTAGGAAGGAACTGCAGATGCTGGATTACACCAAAGATAGACACAGAGTGCTGGAGTAACTCGGGTCAGGCAACATCTCTGGAGAAAAGCAATCGGTGACATTTTGTGCTGGAACCCTTCAGATTCCGCCTGAATCAGTCTGAAGAATCAGTCTGAAGAAAGGTCTCGACCTGAAATATCACCCATTCCTTCTCTCCAGAGCAGCTGCCTGCCCCGCTGAGTTACTCCAGCATTTTGTGTCTATCTTCGTTATGAACCAGCATCTGCAGATCCTTCCAACACGTGTAAACATGAAGAGGAGGAATCCATTGTTCAGACATGAGCCAAACATCAGATGGAGAATCCCATCCGTTCCTTCCCCACAACCCTCACCCACCCCTTACTCTGAACACTCCCACTTCCTCTTGCTCACTGCTTCCAGTCAATTATGGGCTGATGACCCGAAACGTCACCCATTCCTTCTCTCCAGAGATGCTGCCTGTCCCGCTGAATTACTCCAGTATTTTGTGTCTATCTCCGGTGTAAACCAGCGTCACCCTACACGGCTGGGAGTAGCTCCAAGCACAACCACCCTCTAAACAAATACCATACAGATCCAGGAAACAGCATACAAGACAAGGAGGAAGCAGAAGAGGAGAGAATGAAGCCATTTAGATGTCTCCAGTGCGGCAGCATCCTCCAACATGCTCTACACAAACAGCAGACTTCACGACAGTTTCTGTTGCTTCTTATAATTTTATCAGGATATCTTATAATTACAATAAAGGATTCACAAAAACTGGATAAAATAGTCCCTCGTGTGTTTCTGAGAGAACGCCATGGAATGTGGTCTAAATATCTCTAATGTCTACTCACCAACGAAGGGCTGGAGAAGTCTCCTGCATTGGACTCAGCACAGGCTGCGCCTGGAACCTATGAGAACAAACATTTGTTTCAACATCCACAACGCTACCAAACTGTCAACCCTTCAGTCATTTGAGATTTGTTCAACTAATTGAATTTAAAAATCATTTTCAACAATGAAACTTTGCAAGAAGGGAATAATAAAATGTAGAATCTGAGCTTCAAAGGACGGTGGGGGCTGGGAGGGTGGGGGCGGGTTAATGGGTCGATGATCGTCTGTAACTTGTACGGGATCGACGGCCCAGGCCCACAGCCAGCGCGGAGAAGCAGCGCTAAATGCAGCTCAACTCTGCCTGTCTCGCCGGGTTAACCTACAGCCCTGCCTGGACTGACGAGACACCAGCCTGGGGCCATGGAGTTAATGGGGCAATGATCATCTGTAACTTGCTCTGCAGAACTTTGAACTCTTTCAGGCTTTTCTTTATCCAACTCTTGAGGTTGTGATGGTCTTGGCATCATGGTTGGCACAGACACATGGGCTGAAGGGCCTGTTCCTGTGCTATACTGTATGTGGGCCGAAGGGCCTGTTCCTGTGCTGTACTGGTCTGTGTTCTACCTTCTACTGTGAAAGGCACGTTCTACATTTAAGTTGCAGCACCCTGCCTCCATTTCACAAGGGACAGACTGCGTCTGCCTTGTGAGGTCCTGAGCCTAGAACCTGTGATCACAGTTATCGGTCCACGTGTGAGCACGTACTCTGGGTGAGGGGAGAAAGCAGAAACCCAAAGGTGACAGAAACAACAAAATACTGAATAATGGAATAGACGAACACATCTTCTTGCATCCATAGTCGCCTCTTATCAATGAATGAATGAATAAGTTTATTGGCCAAGTATTCACATACAAGGAATTGGCCTTGGTGCTCAGACCGCAAGTGACAACATGACATACAGTGAGTTAGGAATGACACATAAAACATTAAACATTAATAATAAAACATTATTGATTAAACATGTGAATTTAATAAAATCAGAGCAAAAGCAGGCTCCAGATTTTTGTTTATTGAGTAGAGCTATTACTTGTGCAATCAATTCACATTTAGATTTTTGTACACAACTCGTAAGTGAAAACTTCACACACAATGGCACAGCCTCACAGCGCTGGAGACAAGAGTTCAATCCTGACCTCCGGTGCTGTCTGTGTGGAGTTTGCACGTGACCGTATGGGTTTCCTCCCACATCCCAATGATGTGCGGATTTGTAGGTTAATTGGCCTCTTGTGTGTAGGGAGTGGAGGAGTGTGAATGGATGACCGATGGTCGGCATGGACTTGGTGGGCTGAAGACCAAGTTTCCGTGCTGTATCGTTCAACTAAACTGATTATTTGTCCACCATTTACAGCGCTAGATGCAGTGGACATTGCACGCTCCATTACAGATGACGTTGATCTCAGAATGAGCTCACAATCACCATGGCCTCTGTTTGTTTCCCTGCTGCATTGACCGGCTGCAGATTGGGAGTTGCCGTACTGATGAACTGATCTACTTACTGGGGAATCTGGAGCACTTTCTTCATCCCTTGAAAAGGAACTATTGAAAGCCTTGTTGAAAGTCTCACTGTTTTGCTTGTGCTTTTCGATGGTCCCGTGGATAACCTAATTAAATAAAAGACTGTGTTTATGGAAGTTAACAACCACTTCAGAATTGATGGAATACGAAACAGTAACACAATCTTTCGGTGAACATTCCCTACCTGAAACCAATCTTTCCTCTCTTCCTCAGTCCTGAAAAATTCACATTTTAGAGAATTAATTATCTTGATAGTTGTGACTATTTTGTTTAAATTCTTACTTTCAACAAAGCTTAAAAAAAACGTCCTTTCATAAATTTCCAATCCACGTTTATTGTACAAACGGAACAGAAAGTTTAATCAGAATAAGGGCGATGATTTAAAGGATTGTATTCACCTGGCCTGGAGTTCTAAGGATCGCTGCTTTCCTACGATCGTAAATGTGTGAGTCACAGTCGATTTCACTTTTTCTTGGACCTGAAGAAGAGATTAAATTATTCCAAGCATCAATTTTGCTCTGCAAAATATTTTGTAAGAAAATCACAAATATTCTGGGCCAAACGCGGGCAGTGTAGATGGGGCATATCGACCGGTGTGGGCAAGTTGGGCCGAAGGGCCTGTTTCCACACTGTATCACTCTGTGACTAGTGTAGATGGGGCATGTCAACCGGTGTGGGCAAGTTGGGCCGAAGGGCCTGTTTCCACACTGTATCACTCTGTGACTAGTAATAATAATAATAATAGATTTTATTTATATAGCGCTTTTCAGGACTCAAAGTCGCTTTACAATTGAGAGTCAGGAATAAACAAAACAAAATAGAGCAGTAAGACAGAGGGGGGGGGGAACATGGGACTAAGGGTATGCAGAGGTGAAGAGATGGGTCTTGAGGCGGGACTGGAAGATGGTGAGGGACTCAGAATTTCGGACCGGTTGTGGGAGGGAATTCCAGAGCCTGGGAGCTGCTCTGGAGAAGGCTCTGCCTCCAAAAGTGCAGAGGTTTGATTTCGGAGTGGAGAGGAGACCAGCTGATGTGGATCTGAGGGACCGTGAGGGTTGGTAGGGGGAGAGGAGGTCAATGAGATAAGGGGGGGCCAGGTTGTTGAGGGCTTTGTAGGTGAGGACCAGGATTTTGTAAGTGATCCGGTGGGAAATGGGAAGCCAGTGAAGTTCTTTGAGAACTGGGGTGATGTGGTGCCAGGATTTGGTGTGGGTAATGAGTCGAGCGGCTGCATTTTGGACCAGTTGGAGTCCTTTGATGCTGCTGGAATTGATTCCGAAAAGAAGAGAGTTACAGTAGTCCAGTCGGGAGGAGATGAAGGCATGGATGAGTCTTTCAGCAGCGGGGGGTGTGAGAGACGATCTGATTTTTGCAATGTTGCGGAGGTGAAAAAATGATGTTTTGACAACATGGCGGATGTGAGGCTCAAGGGAGAGGGTTGAGTCAAGGATCACGCCAAGGTTGCGTGCCTGAGGAGATGGGGAGACAGTGGTGCCGTCGATAGTGAGAGTGGGGTTGTTAATTTTAGTGAGTGTTGATTTGGAGCCAATGAGGAGAAATTCTGTTTTGCTACTGTTTAATTTAAGGAAGTTGAGTTGCATCCAAGATTTGATGGCTGATAGGCAGGAGTTGATATGGGAGAGAGGGGGGTGGTGGGGGGACTTGGTGCTGAGATAGATCTGGGTGTCATCAGCATAGCAGTGGAAGTCCAGGTTGAAGTGACGGAGTATATGACCAAGGGGGAGGATGTAGATGATGAAGAGGAGGGGACCAAGAACGGAGCCTTGGGGAACGCCTTGAGTGTAGATGGGGCATGGTGTGGGCAAGTTGGGCTGAAGGAAGGGCCTGTTTCCACACTGTATCACTCTGTGGCTAGTGTAGATGGGGCATGTTGGGCGATGTGGGCAAGTTGGGCTGAAGGAAGGGCCTGTTTCCACACTGTATCACTCTGTGGCTAGTGTAGATGGGGCATGTTGGGCGGTGTGGGCAAGTTGGGCTGAAGGAAGGGCCTGTTTCCACACTGTATCACTCTGTGACTAGTGTAGATGGGGCATGTTGGCCGGTGTGGGCAAGTTGGGCCGAAGGGCCTGTATCCACACTGTATCACTCTGTGACTAGTGTAGATGGGGCATGTGGGCCGGTGTGGGCAAGTTGGGCCAAAGGGCCTGTTTCCACACTGTATCACTCTGTGACTAGTGTAGATGGGGCATGTTGGCCGGTGTGGGCAAGTTGGGCCGAAGGGCCTGTATCCACACTGTATCACTCTGTGACTAGTGTAGATGGGGCATGTGGGCCGGTGTGGGCAAGTTGGGCTGAAGGGCCTGTATCCACACTGTATCACTCTATGACTAGTGTAGATGAGGCATGTGGGCCGGTGTGGGCAAGTTGGGCCGAAGGGCCTGTATCCACACTGTATCACTCTGTGACAAACCTGCATTCCAGCGATGTCAATCCTTTCCCTGACACTGAACTTCTGTCCCATGAGTCGGAGCTTTGGCACACAGTACAGGATCATGTTGTTGAACTGAAAATAAAGACACTTAATTTTAACGTGCGCCCGTCTGTTGTAATCCAGCAATAATGCGCACTCTCTGGAGATCTGCAGCTAACAGCACACAGGTTACTGCACAACTAGTATTGAACAATGATTAAAAAACAAGGTCTCATTTCTATTCAAGATTGTAATTGATGGGGGATAATAACAGTTCAATAAATCACTGAAATTGTCTCAATATTCAACTATTTCCTTATAAATGTCAGTGCAAAAGCCATAACCAAACTGTTACAAAATTAAATAACATAAAATGACTTTGAACTGCACACTCTGTGATTTTTATAATTGTATGAAATGCAATTGCACATTTTTAAGAAACACACTTTGGGTCAGTTGTCTCAAACAGAGTCAAACATGTTCTAGGAAGTTAATTGGCACTTGAATGAGTTTAGCTCGTGAAGGAAACTATTTATCTGTCAGTAAAGCCCTGGCCACTTTCTTGCTTCACCATGATGTATGTGGTGAAGATTGAAAAGGTGACGAGGGGCTCAGATAAAGACCTTTCTTTCTGCTTCCTTCAAATGCAATGGTGTATTTGCTGCTAACAAATTAACAGCAAGGGAGGAAGAATAACAAACTATGTTCTCAAAGTGGAAAATAAAGCCAACATAACAAGCTCTGTTTGACAACTGTCCATGCCCAGTGTCAGGGAGAGGCAGCAGAGGTTGTTACAAAACCACTGGGCGTCGGACAAAACCCACACCTTTGTCACATCTCCTGTGTGTGGAGTAACATTGATCACATTGAATGGCGGTGCTGGCTCGAAGGGCCGAATGGCCTACTCCTGCACCTATTGTCCATTGTATTGTCTAACAGAGCTGTGGTTCACTGATGTCGATCCTCGACAAAGGGTTGGAATTTAGCTGCTGAAACGTGAGGGGAAAACAAATACTGATACTTGTTACAAATCTGGTAATGATTTTCGTAGCTTACCAGAAACAGGTATCGATCTTGAGCCGAACCATTCTTGGCTGAGAGCTTCTGGATGTGGCCCTCTTTAATAAGCTCGTTAGCTGGGTTGACAATATCTGCTTCACCACCAAGCCTTTCATAAACTTCCAGTAACTTATTCATCTTTTCCTGCAGAATAAAGACAGTTTAATATCTTGACAAAGCCTCCCGATGATTGGTGAGCAGAACTTTAACTGGACCTTAGATTTCCCGGCCACAAGCCTTCGTCCCTGGCTCAGTATCCAGAGCGAGGATGTTATTGACCATTCCACCATTTATACGGCCTGTCAGCTGGTGATGGACTGCACTCCATGTGCTTGCATGACTTCAGTCCCAACTACTGAGGCTCAACTCCACCCTGGACAAACTAGGGCACGCAATTATTTCACACCGGTCTGGACAAGGGTCCCGACCAGAAACGTCACCTATCCACGTTCTCCACAGATGCTGCCTGACCCGCTGAGTTACTCCAACACTCTGTGTATTTTGCAACACACACGACTGATGCTCTCTTCACTGGGCTACGATCCACCCCACACAGCAGTGTAGTGTCCCCGTATCATTGCACCACAGGTCCGTGCCGAGGCTGTTGCAGCATCACCCCCTCACCTCCATGACACTGACCCATCACACTGGCGAAAGATGCATCCTGACAGCACAGACAATGCTGCAACATCACCACCTGCTGGCCGCCCTCGTGGTTGCAGTCCACACTGACTAACATTTACTGCATGTGGACCAGGAACTGCAATAATAAGCGAGTTCGGTATTCCGACTGTGCATGCCCAGGTCAAAGGTCACTCTGCATAAACAGCCCTAGAGAGCAGTGGAGCAGTCGACCTTCATTTCTTCTGTTTTTTCCAGCTTTGATTCTTCGAGGAAAGAAAATATTGCTTTCAAACTATGAATTAGTTGTATTTATTGTTCCTTTGTTAAAAGCTAATTATTTTGTCGTTTCTATTGCTTTTTGTTTTGGTGAGTGAGCGAGATTGTGCTCACTATTTCACTATTTCACGACCTTTCACTATTCTGCTAATTTCAAGGCAATGGAATACTTCAGCCAACCCCAGCTCAGCTCCCGCCGGGCCAACCAACAGCTCCGGACCGACGACACCAGCGGCCCCAGGCCCACAGCCAGCGCGGAGAAGAAGCGCCAACCCCAGCCCAAACCCATTCCCCGACAGTCTAAGACCGCAAGCGGCCAACCCCCTCCCCCAGCGCCGGCGAATGCCAAGCACCAGCCATACACACAAAGCGCTGCAGCAACTCAGCCTCATCCCCGCGCCGGCTGCCAGCCCGGCCCGACTCCTCCGGCTGTCTCCCACAGGGACTGGACACCCGGGAGGGGACAGGGACCGGGTCCGGGGCGGGGACGGTCCAGCAACAACTCAACATACCTGGGCCCGACACCGACCACGAACTCGCTCACTCACCAAAGCATAATAAAGCAATAAAAATGACAAAATAATCTTAGCTTTTAACAAAGTGACAATAAATATAACTATTTCATTGTTTGAAAGCAGTACATTCTTACCTCGAAGAATCAAAGCTCGAACAAACAGAAGAAATGAAGGTCGACTGCTCCACTGCTCTCCAGGGATGTTTATGCAGAGTGACCTTTGACCTGGGCATGCACAGTCGGAATACCGAACTCACTTATTGAAATGCAATAATGTGACTCAACTTCTCCTCAATTTCTACCCGTGCCACCTGTGGCCGAATCTGCAGTTCCCACGCAGATCCCCACAATGCCAGCCACTCTCAGAAACAAATACACTTCATATATTGAGACACAGCGCGGAAACAGGCCCTTCAGCCCACCGAGTCCACACTGACCAGCGATCACCCCGTACACTAGCATTATGCTACACCTGAACGGCTTTGGAGTGTGGGAGGAAACCCGAGCTCCCGGAGAAAACCCACGCGGTCACGGGGAGAACGTACAAACTCCGTACAGACAGCACCCTTAGTCAGGATGGAACCCGGGACTCTGGCGCTGTGAGGCAGCAACTCTACCGCTGCGCCACCGTGTCCTGAGCAGACTATCCATGGCGTTGAATTTATAATCTGGACTGGCCTTACCTTTTCTCACCCTACATCCCAAAGGGGATTAATTGTGGGGAATTATAGAAATGATTTCATGATCATCACCGTTTCTAACCCTGAATTAATTACAGAACCGGTGAGTAAATTGCAAATATAAAGGTCAGTGACGAGCTGTGTACTGCAGGAATCAAGGAATACAAATGTTTACCAATCAAAGCTTCCATCTGATGTTCACTGTCACTATTTATAAAGACACAAAATGAGCCTCCAAGTGCAGTGTAAAAGAGTTTACAGCCTCCTCATATAGAACTTTATTTTAGTTCAAAGATAGACACAAAATGCTGGAGTAACTCAGCGGGTCAGGCAGCATATCTGGAGAGAAGGAATTTCTTCAGACTGAGAATCAGGGGAAGGGAAATGCAAGATATATATAGACAGAAATATGGAACAAATGAATTAAAGATATGTAAAAAAAGTAAGGATGATAAAGGAAAGGGGCCATTGTTAGCTGTGGGCTAGATGAGAATGAGTTATTTTAGTTCATGTGAATCCAGGTAATTTGTTGATTTCTTTGTGTTGATGTTTTACAGAAACGATCGCCCACAATCTCAGACATTCCAGGTTACTCTGAATGAGAAAACTAAAACTAAAAAACTCCTCAGATCATTGACGCGTCACCAAAATAACCCAGAATGTTGGATGAGGAAGGGGCAGAATGATTAAACACAGCTGTTCACTCCTGAACAGGAATCATTTACCACCCTTTGTCTTCACGTTGCTCCTGATTTAACAGTGCAAAGAGTGACAGTGATCTTGCTACTCTGCTGATGGACCCGTGCCCACACTGACCCATGCCCATAGTGACCTGTGCCCATAGTGACCCGTGCCCACACTGACCTGTGTCATTACTGACCCGTGCCCACACTGACCCGTGCCCACACTGACCCGTGCCCACTGACCCATGCCCACACTGACCCATGCCCACACTGACCCATGCCCACACTGACCCGTGCCCACACTGACCGGTGCCCACTGACCCGTGCCCACACTGACCCGTGCCCACTGACCCGTGCCCACACTGACCCATGCCCACTGACCCGTGCCCACACTGACCCGTGCCCACACTGACCCGTGCCCACTGACCCATGCCCACACTGACCCATGCCCACACTGACCCGTGCCCACTGACCCGTGCCCACACTGACCCATGCCCACACTGACCCGTGCCCATAGTGACCCATGCCCACACTGACCCGTGCCCACACTGACCCATGCCCACACTGACCCGTGCCCATAGTGACCCGTGCCCACACTGACCCGTGCCCATAGTGACCCGTGCCCACACTGACCTGTGTCATTACTGACCCGTGCCCACACTGACCCGTGCCCATAGTGACCCGTGCCCATAGTGACCCGTGCCCACACTGACCCGTGCCCACACTGACCCGTGCCCATAGTGACCCGTGCCCATAGTGACCCGTGCCCACACTGACCCATGCCCACACTGACCCATGCCCACACTGACCCGTGCCCATAGTGACCCATGCCCACACTGACCCGTGCCCACACTGACCCATGCCCACACTGACCCATGCCCACACTGACCCATGCCCATAGTGACCCATGCCCACACTGACCCGTGCCCACACTGACCCGTGCCCACACTGACCCATGCCCACACTGACCCATGCCCATAGTGACCCGTGCCCACACTGACCCGTGCCCATAGTGACCCGTGCCCACACTGACCTGTGTCATTACTGACCCGTGCCCACACTGACCCGTGCCCATAGTGACCCGTGCCCATAGTGACCCGTGCCCACACTGACCTATGCCCACACTGACCCGTGCCCATAGTGACCCGTGCCCATAGTGACCCGTGCCCACACTGACCCATGCCCACACTGACCCATGCCCACACTGACCCATGCCCATAGTGACCCATGCCCACACTGACCCGTGCCCACACTGACCCATGCCCACACTGACCCATGCCCACACTGACCCGTGCCCACACTGACCCGTGCCCATAGTGACCCATGCCCACACTGACCCGTGCCCACACTGACCCGTGCCCACACTGACCCATGCCCATAGTGACCCGTGCCCACACTGACCCGTGCCCACAATGGTTTGCAATCGGCAGGATGTAGCAATGGTTCCCTGGTCCTGGATCTGGCCACAAATGGCTGTGAGACAGATAGGATGCTGGCTGTACAGGGCAGGTGTGGGATGGTCACTGTCTGAAGAAGGGTCACGACCAGAAACGTCACCTATCCATGTTCTCCACAGATGCTGCCTGACCCACTGAGTTACTCCAGCACTGTGTCCTTTTGTACAGGGCAGGGTTGGTGGTGGGGAAGAGAAACATTGTTTTCTGGCCTGAGGGAGAAGAAATACCTCGACTTTGACCGTGTGATTGTACAATGCAGACCCAGATGATGGGTGACGTCCCAGTCACAGGTGACCAAATTGCAGACTGTGGACATTTCAGGGAACGTGATCAAACGCTCCCTTGGTAGTGAGCATCCTGTTGGAATGTGACTGCCCACTGATCACTGATCACCATGAATGTGTTGTGTAGCCACAAGAGGCTCGTGCAAAAATGGAAACTAAGTTCTTCATAAATGTTGCTTCAAACTGATTTTGTTCTATATATCAAAATGACAATTGTGACAAATGTATAAATTAATTTGGGCCTAAGGAGCATGAACAAGGTCCAGCTACAATTGCATTTCCACTGCGTTCATCGGGCAGTGAAACATGACGACAAGCGTGGGTAAACATGACATCTTCTCACCATTTTCCTAATGGCCACGTTGGAATGGTTCGCTGCGGTTGAAATGAGCTCCAATGATTCTAAAATTTAAAACAAGATCTATTTAGTCATTAAAATCCAGAGTAGACATAAAGATTTGCGGTTCGTAAACCCCATTTTGAACCTTTTCTTCGCCCTCATTGTTTAGATCCCCAACCCACAGGTGCTTCATCTCCATCACACACACATGTCTAAATCCTCAGCACAGGCACAATGTTTTATACGTCTTATACGAGATGTAGACGAGATATTAAGTTAAGTGCTGCAGGTAGAAGATTATTGAAGGACATCAGAATAAACATCAGAGTTCTCAACCATGGATAATATTAGAATCATCCAGCTTTTACATCCTCTTTTTGGAGTTACTGGGATCAATGTTCATTCTCTTCCTGACAATTGTCAGGCTCATGTTCATATTTCCTCTGATGGATTAGAAACAAATATTATGTCTTTTTCAGCATTAATAATAATTTATTGCACTTATTGCATCTCCCGCACCCAAACTGATAATTTCAAATCAGAACTCTGCCTCGTTTATTCACAGCTTTGATTCAGAGGTTGAGAAACCTACAACCACACGTCACAGAAGGAATAGAGTGGGAGGAACAGCATCATAGAAACATAGAAAATAGGTGCAGGAGTAGGCCATTCGGCTCTTCGAGCCTGCACCGCCATTCAATATGGTCCTGGCTGATCATCCAACTCAGTATCCCATACCTGCCTTCTCTCCATACCCCCTGATCCCCTTAGCCACAAGGGCCACATTTAACGCCCTCTTAAATATAGCCAATGAACTGGCATCAACTACCTTCTGTGGCAGAGAATTCCAGAGATTCACCACTCTCTGTGTGAAAAATGTTTTTTCTCATCTCGGTCCTAAAAGACTTCCCCCTTATCCTTAAACTGTGACCCCTTGTTCTGGACTTCCCCAACATCGGGAACAATCTTCCTGCATCTAGCCTGTCCAACCCCTTAAGACATTTGTAAGTTTCTATAATATCCCCCCTCAATCTTCTAAATTCTAGCGAGTACAAGCCAAGTCTATCCATTCTTTCTTCATATGAAAGTCCTGACATCCCAGGAATCAGTCTGGTGAACCTTCTCTGTACTCCCTCTATGGCAAGAATTTCTTTCCTCAGATTAGGAGAACAAAACTATATGCAATACTCCAAGTGTGGTCTCACCAAGACCCTGTACAACTGCAGTAGAACCTCCCTGCTCCTATACTCAAATCCTTTTGCTATGAATGCTAACATACCATTCGCTTTCTTCATTGCCTGCTGCACCTGCATGCCTACTTTCAATGACTGGTGTACCATGACACCCAGGTCTCGTTGCTTCTCCCTTTTCCTAATCGGCCACCATTCAGATAATAGTCTACTTTCCTGCTTTTGCCACCAAAGTGGATAACCTCACATTTATCCACATTATACTGCATCTGCCATGCATTTGCCCACTCACCCAACCTATCCAAGTCACCGTGCAGCCTCCTAGCATCCTCCTCACAGCTAACACTGCCCCCCAGCTTCGTGTCATCCGCAAACTTGGAGATGTTGCATTCAATTCCCTCGTCCAAATCATTAATATATATTGTAAATAGCTGGGGTCCCAGCACCGAGCCTTGCGGTACCCCACTAGTCACTGCCTGCCATTCTGAAAAGGACCCGTTTACTCCTACTCTTTGCTTCCTGTCTGCCAGCCAGTTCTCTATCCACATCAATACTGAACCCCCAATACCGTGTGCTTTAAGTTTGCATACTAATCTCTTATGTGGGACCTTGTCGAAAGCCTTCTGAAAGTCCAGATATAACACATCCACTGGTTCTCCCTTATCTACTCTACTAGTTACATCCTCGAAAAATTCTATAAGATTCGTCAGACATGATTTACCTTTCATAAATCCATGCTGACTTTGTCCAATGATTTCACCATTTTCCAAATGTGCTGCTATTCCATCTTTAATAACTGACTCTAGCAGTTTTCCCACTACCGATGTTAGACTAACTGGTCTGTAATTCCCCGTTTTCTCTCTCCCTCCCTTTTAAAAAAAGTGGGGTTACATTAGCTACCCTCCAATCCTCAGGAACTACTCCAGAATCTAAAGAGTTTTGAAAAATTATCACTAATGCATCCACTATTTCTGGGGCTACTTCCTTAAGTACTCTGCGATGCAGCCTATCTGGCCCTGGGGATTTATCGGCCTTTAATCCATTCAATGTACCTAACACCACTTCCCGGCTAACCTGGATTTCACTCAGTTCCATCTCATTTGACCCCGGTCCCCTGCTATTTCCGGCAGATTATTTATGTCTTCCTTATTGAAGACAGAACCAAAGTAGTTATTCAATTGGTCTGCCATGTCCTTGTTCCCCATGATCAATTCACCTGTTTCTGACTGCAAGGGACCTACATTTGTTTTAACTAATCTTTTTCTCTTCACATATCAATAAAAACTTTTGCAGTCAGTTTTTATGTTCCCTGCCAGTTTTCTTTGATAAACTATTTTCCCTTTCCTAATTAATCCCTTTGTCCTCCTCTGCTGGACTCTGAATTTCTCCCAGTCCTCTGGTAGGCTGCTTTTTCTAGCTAATTTGTATGCTTCATCTTTTGATTTGATACTATCCCTGATTTCCCTTGTTATCCACGGATACACAATTTTTGTAGTTCATCCATGCAGTCTTTAAATGCCTTCCATTGCCTATCCACCATCAACCCTTTAAGAATCAATTGCCAGTCTATCTTGGCCAATTCACGTCTCATACCCTCAAAGTTACCTTTCTTTAAGTTCAGAACCCTTGTTTCCGAATTAATTATGTCACTCTCCATCCTAATGAAGAACTCAACCATATTATGGTCACAACAACTGCTAACTAACCCTTCCTCATTACTCAATACCCAGTCTAGAATAGCCTGCTCTCTCGTTGGTTCTTCTACATGTTGGTTTAGAAAACTATCCAGCATACATTCCAAGAAATCCTCTTCCTCAGCACCCCTGCCAATTTGATTCACCCAATCTATATGTAGATTGAAGTCACCCATTATAACCGTTTTACCTTTGTTGCACGCATTTCTAATTTCCTGTTTGATGCCATCCCCAACTTCACTACTACTGCTAGGTGGCCTGTACACAACTCCCACTCGTGTTTCCTGCCCCTTAGTGTTTCGCAGCTCTACCCATATCGATTCCACATCCTCCAAGCTAATGTCCTTCCTTTCTATTGCCTTAATCTCCTCTCTAACCAGCAACGCTACCCCACCTCCTTTTCCTTTCTGTCTATCCCTCCTGAATATTGAATATCCCTGGATGTTCAGCTTCCAGCCTTGGTCACCCTGGAGCCATGTCTCCGTGATCCCAACTATATCATATTCATTAATAACTATCTGCACATTCAACTCATCCACCTTATTACGAATGCTCCTTGCATTGAGACATAAAGCCTTCAGGCTTGTTTTTACAATGCCCTTACCCCTTATACAATTATGTTGAAAAGTGGCCCTTTTTGATTTTTGCCCTGGATTTGTCTGCCTGCCACGTTTACTTTTCACCTTGCTACCTATTGCTTCTACCCTCATTTTACACCCCTCTGTCTCTCTGCTCACACAATTAAGAAACCCACCACCTCTTATTCTCTGTTTATTATCTTTTTCTTCTTTCCCCCCTATATGTTGGGTCTGAGTGCTTCCCTTCTCTGCCTCCTGCCTCACACACTGTCTACTAGCTTTCTCTATTTGAGTCCCTCCCCTCAATCGTTCTAGTTTATAGTCTCCCCAGTAGCCTTTGCAAATCTCCCCGCCAGGATATTGGTCCCCCTCGGGTTCAAGTGCAACCCGTCCTTTTTGTACAGGTCACACCTTCCCCAAAAGAAGTCCGATTGATCCAGAAACTTGAATCCCTGCCCACTGCACCAGTCCTTCAGCCACGCATTTATCCTCCACCTCGCTCCATTCCTACTCTCACTGTCGCGTGGCACAGGCAGTAATCCTGAGATTGTTACCTTTGCGGTCCTTCTCCTTAACTCTCCTCCTAACTCCCTAAATTCTCCTTTCAGGACCTCTTCTCTTTTTCTACCTATGTCATTGGTACCTATATGTACCATGACCTCAGGCTCCTCTCCCTGCCCTTTCAGGATATCTTGGACACGTTCAGACACATCCCAGACCCTGGCACCAGGGAGGGAAACTACCATCCGGGTCTCCTGACTGCATCCACAGAATCGCCTATCTGACCCCCTAACTATAGAGTCCCATTTTACTACTGCCCTCCTCTTCTTTTCCCTACCCTTCTGAGCAACAGGGCCGGTCTCTGTACCGGAGGCCCGGCCGCTGTCGCTAACTCCAGGTAGGCTGTCCCCCCCAACAGTACTCAAACAGGAGTACTTATTGCCAAGGTGTACAGCCACTGGGGTACTCTCTAGTCCCTGCCTCTGCCCCTTGCCCCTCCTAACCGTGACCCACTTGTCTGTCTCCCGTGGTCTTGGAGTGACCACCTGTCTATAACTCCTCTCTATGACCTCCTCACTATGACCAAACAGAGGTCATCGAGCTGCTGCTCCAGGTTCCTAATACGGTCCCTTAGGAGCCCCATCTCGACGCACCTGGCGCAGATGTGGACATCTGGAGGGCTATCAGACTCCTTGACCTCCCACATCTGACATCCAGAACAGTAAACTGCCCTGGCCCTCATTCTCCCCCCATTACCCTGGATACAATACAAAGTGCTGGAAGAAATCAGCAGGGATCTGACTCGCAATCAGCTGCTTCTTCTAGTCCGCTTCCACCAATCAGCGGCTTCCTCAAGCCCACTTGTTTTGAAATGCGAATGGAACGTTACAGATTTGGGTTCCTCCTCCCACTGCGACCGCTCCAACCGCTCCTGGGCCTCTGTCCAGAACTACAGAACAAGTCCCAGAACTACAGAACAAGTTCCAGAACTACAGAACAATTTGGACAAGATACTCAACTGAGAGTCTGCAGCTGATCAGACACGGAGTAATGGACAGAGGATTTAGCCATTGGCATTCTTCTACCTTTTCAACACAATGATCAATAATAGGAGAGGTCATTTCAATAGAGTGGAGCAAAATCTTTGGGATATTTAAGAAGGTATTTCTGGGGAATTGTGAGGTATTATGTCTGTGGAATTCTCTGCCTCAGAGGGTGGTGGAGGCAGGTTCGCTGGATACTTTCAAGAGAGAGCTAAATAGGGCTCTTAAAGATAGCGGAGTCAGGGGATATGGGGAGAAGGCAGGAACGGGGTACTGATTGTGGATGATCAGCCATGATCACATTGAACGGCGGTGCTGGCTCGAAGGGCCGAATGGTCTACTCCTGCACCTATAGTCTGTTGTCTATTAAGTTTGATCGCCCATGGCTGAGATTTTGTCCAATTATCCGTTCTCATGCACCAACTAGTTAATGCATGCTTTAGGCAATGTCCCCACAAAACACTTGGTGAACATCTCATTTCAAGAGCAGATGATCAATTAAGGTCAACAAAAATAAAAGCAAGGTTTACAAGTAAGATCTTCAAAAACTCCAGTTATTTATTACACATGGGATTTATATTTTGTTCACCAACATTTCCCATTTGTTACATACGCAACCTAATTGCTACATTTTATTTTTACCTGCCTATTTCCATCCCGTGCACAACTCATTCATTATTTAAAACATATCCCTCGTTAGTTTTCCACTCTCCCTGCCTGTCACAAAGCTAATGACACAAAACCTCCCTGACGTGCGCAGCCTACACACAACTTAATCATTGACTTTCTCTCATCAGCTCCATTCCTTTCCCTGAGGGAATGTTCACTGTTTGGTGCCATAATCTCCTCATATCTTTTCATTTATTTATCTCAATTATATACTTTTCATTCTATAGTAATGTTTATTGGTTTTAACAAAACTAATTAGGTTTTCAATTAATAATTGCCACCTGCCAGTGATCTTTCTGCCTGACTTTTCTATCTAGCAGAATGTGCACTCATATAAAACCTAACACCATTCTTGTTTACAGGGGTCCCATTATGATTATTTATGATCAGCAGGAGTTTCAGAATCCATTGCTGGACTCCCTGGGCCAGTGAATCATCAGTCACTCTCTGTAATCAATGTGCCCCAGTTATTGGCTAAAGTTCATGCAATCCATCTCTTCTGCCACCGATCGTATCTGCATCTTGCACTTAGAAAATAGAGCAGTACAGCACAGGAACAGGCCCTTCGGCCCACAATGTCCATGCCGAACATGATGCCAAGTTAAACTGATCTCCTCTGCCTGCACGTGGTCCACATCCCTCCATTCTCTGCATATCCACGTGCAAATCTAGAAGCTTCTTAAACTCCACTATCACAACATTACAAGAATGATCCCAGGAATGAGTGGGTTAACCTATGCTGAGTGTTTGTCGGGGCTGGGCCTGTACTCGCTGGGGTTTAGAAGAATGAGGGGGGACCTTTTTGAAACATACAGAATAGTGAAAGGCTTGGATAGAGTGGATGTGGGGAGGATGTTTCCACCAGTGGGAAAGTCTAGGACCAGAGGTCACAGCCTCAGATTTAAAGGACGTTCTTTTTTGAAGGAGATGAGGAGAAATTTCTTTAGTCAGAGGGTGGTGAATCTGTGGAATTTTTTGTAACAAAAGGCTGTAGAGGCCAAGACAGTGGGTATTTTTAAGGCAGAGATAGACAGATTCTTGATTAGTACGGGTGTCAGAGGTTATGGGGAGAAGGCAGGAGAATGGGGTTAGGAGGGAGAGATAGATCAGCCACGATTGAATGACAGAGTATGCTTGATGGGGCCGAATGGCCTACTTCTACTCCTATTCCTTATGACCTTGTGACTATCGTATCTGCCTCCACCACCACCCCTGGCAGCCACCACCCTCTGTGTAAAACACTTCCTCACACATCTCCTTTACATATTGCCCCTCTATCTTTGAAATGTTCTCCCTGGGTAAAGGTTCCAACTGTCTCCACCACCTCTCCCTCTCACAATTTTATACAACTCTGTCAGCTCATCCCTCAACCTCTGATGCTCTGGGGAAAAAACAATCCCGTTTGTCCAAACTCTCCTTAAAGTTAATACCCTCTCATCCAGGTAGTACATAACTCCTCCATACTTCCTGCAATGTGTGTGACCACAACTGCACACAATATGTGGCCATCAATGCTCCTCCCAGTGAAGGCAAACTCACCCTTTGACTTCATTACCACTATCTACTAGTGTTGCCACTTTCAGGGAGCCATGATCCCTCTGAACATGGATGTTGTTAAGGGTTTTGTCATGAACCTTCCCCCTACATTCCATCCCCCAATGTACAACACCTCACAGTCGCTATTTAAACTCCATCTGCCATTTGTCTGCCCACATCTGATCTATATCAAGCACCAACTCTTGCACCAATTGGCATCACCTCCTTGCCCACAATATACACAGGTAACATGTGCCCTTCCACTTCCTGTATTCCATCAAACACCAACTTCATTCAGTGATCAGAACAAATTGACCAAAACCCATCGAACCATTTTAAACAATAGTCGCCAAGAGTTTCTGGTTTACGATATATATAGTTGGTACTGATTGTGGATGATCAGCCATGATCGCATTGAAGGGCTGAATGGCCTACTCCTGCACCTATTGTCTAACCCATGGCACAATATCAAGATTGATTGATTCATCTGAGTATCGTTCATATGAAGCTTCAATTTGAAGAAGTTACGTTTCTTACTCTCAGCATCTTTCCGATCCAAGGAATCCTCAGGCAGTTTCTTCAGGTAATCTTTCAGCAGCATCTCGTAGCGAGGTATTCGCTGCACGGGTTCTAGCATGTGGTGCTGTAGAGTCAGGTTCCCACACACGTCCTGCTTCTGTTGAACAGTTATACAAAGCGATCAGCAAACTGTGCATCCCAACTGAACCAAGGTATAACTCATAACATCACCAGAAGAGATGTCTAGTTCTAAAGACACCAAGTGCTGGAGTAACTCAGGGGGTCAGGCAGCATCTGTGGAGAACATGGATAGGTGACGTTTCACAGAGTGCTGGAGTAACTCAGCGGGTCAGGCAGCATCTGTGGAGAACATGGATAGGTGACGTTTCGGGTTGGAAACTTTCTTCAGACCCGAAACGTCACCTATCCATGTTCTCCACAGATGCTCCCTGACCCCCTGAGTTACTCCAGCACTCTGTGGGGTTTTTTGTGAACCAACATCTGCAGTTTCTTGTGCCTGGATATTTATGTCTAACCCTCTGGCTCCACAACTGGATTTGTAAAGCAGACAGATGTTGAGATAGTTCCGGATTTCCTGTGCAGAATGACTCTGCATTGATGCTGTTTCTTTCCTCAGCCGCAGCCACGGGATCCTCGTACTAGAGGGTGCACAGATACTCCTCTGTGAGCGTACACATCTTAGTACACATCGGCGCCAAGATCTCTCAGAGAGGACTTGAAACTATCAAGGTCCTTGAAGCAAACTTTGCTTTAAGCATCTATATGATCATACATTATTGTCAGGATCTGGTCACAGAGAAATGTAAAAAATGCAGCATCTGAAAATCTGAAATAGAAACTGAAAAATGCTGGGAAGACTCAGCAGTCAGTCAGCGTCTGTGGAGTTAACATGTCATCAATACTCGAGCTTCTGATGAAGGGGTTTGACCTGCAACAATATAGTTTATCTTTACAATGATGCTGCTTGACCTGCTGGGATTGTCCAGTATCTCCGGTTCTTACTCTAATAACTTGAATTAAAAAATGGAATGAATGTAGGATGAGCATAAATGAGTTGTCTAAGATAGTGGGTCAACAACAATATGTCTGAACTGTATCTCTAGGACTATTAATGGACATGTTCTCACCTAGCACACAGCTAGCAATGGCCTGTTTCCCTTATCATCACATCTTTCATTCATTTGTTCTATATCTCTACATCACCGTCTATATCTCTCGTTTTCCTTTCCCGTGACTCACAGTCTGAAGAAGGGTCTCGACCCAAAATGTCACCTGCTCCTTTTCTCCAGAGAAGCTGTCTGACTCGCTGAGTTATTCCAGCTTTTTGTGTCTATCTTCTATAAATGAAAAGCTAGACGAATGTTAAAGCATGTCCTACATTTGTGGAAAACTCACCTGAATGTCCTGAATGATGGATTTAAACTGAGATGATCGCTGCATCCAGGAGTTCACCAGATCCATTGCCCGGTCAAAGTTCTTGACATATTCCCCGTACATCTTTAAGAAGGGAGCAAGTTTCTGGAGAATATCACCTAGTCGAGGGTTTTTATCCCTGTCATTAACAGAAAAACAAAATGATCACAGCTGAAATTGTCACAACGACATCCTGTTAGTTCCAGGCTGGAAGACAATGAATCATCTACCAACACGACTTTGTTGCTTCAGTTGGCAAATGTCTGGTGGGTATTTAATGGTTCCATAAACTTGACACTGTGAAGATTTATCATTGAGAGACTGAGCAAGAATACATTTCTATCAGTGCCACAAGCAGGTGCACGGGAACGTCACCAAGACCCCAACCTTTATTCCTTTATCTCCCTGTAACTACCTTGAGAATCTGTCGAGGTCTGACACATAACCAAGAGCAGAAACCTGCAGCAACATCTTCTCGTGGATGGTCTGCAGGCTGCAGTCTGTCAGTTCTCACCATCCTTATATTACAGACCGGAAACCAATTCCGCTGCGCACACCTGTGTTAGCTGTGGAAATCCCAATACTGACGCACTTTGCCCCTTGCAGAATCGCCCAAAATATATATTAGTTACATCAAGTAAAATTCAGTCATGAAATGGCTGCATCATGGAAGGAAACTAGCCTTGGCGTTAGGGCCCCGATAGTCCTCAGCTGGGACTGCAGCAACAGAGGGCAGGTCATGCAACCTCAGATGACAGCTCAATGGAGCATTGTTGGCTGTGGGCGAGGTGAGAACGAGTTATTCTTGCGCATATTTTTCATTCATTTGTTTGATATCTCTCTACATCACTGTCTATATCTCTCGTTTCCCTTTCCCCTAACCCCCAGTCTGAAGAAGGGTCTGAACCTGAAACGTCACCCATTCCTTCTCTCCAGATAGAAACATAGAAAATAGGTGCAGGAGTAGGCCATTCGGCCCTTCGAGCCTGCACCGCCATTCAATATGATCATGGCTGCTTGTCCCGCTACTCCAGCTTTTTGGTTTAAACCAGCATCTGCAGTTCCTTCCTATACTATTTCCCAATCTGATTGGTTTGAATTCTTTTGTGTTCAACCAGTTCAAAACAAACAGTTGTGTTAAAGAAGGAACTGCAGATGCTGGAAAATCGAAGGTACACAAAAATGCTGGAGAAACTCAGCGGGTGCAGCAGCATCTATGAAGCGAAGGAAATAGGTAACGTTTCGGGCCGAAACCCTTCTTCATCCCAGCATTGGATGAAATGGTAAAGATTGTGACTTCTGTAGAAACATTCTTCAAATGCATTTAAGTTTCAATGTCTCGTCTGGCAAATTATTCAAATACTTCACGTACGTGAACCCTGATTTAGCAATGACCCAGGGAACTGACCAAATGTTACTTTCAAAATCTCTATAAAAAAAAGCATGTTTGGAAGGACACAGACAGAAGGGGTGTTGTTTCAAACATCAGTGATCTTCCAACCGGCTCATGGTTTGTAGCCAGGAAACAAATATTTGAAATTAATTGCCAGCAACACATTTCCAAAGGTTTGTCTTTCTCGAGAGGTTTTCTTGACTCACCATTCTTTTGTAATTCTGGATTTTAATCCCGGCAGAAGAAACTGGTCGTGAAAGCAATAGATGGAGGAAATGTTGGAGAAGATTCCGGTGATCACATCCGGTGGAATACCGGCTTCAGTCAATTTAGTGCAAAACACCTGTGGACAGAATGGTACAATAGATAATATCAGCAAATCACCAGGGAAATCACCTGACAATGGCTTACAAATTCTGCCACAAAAATATCGTAAGGCAATTATTTATTTTGCGACAATCAAAGATATAATAGGTATGTTGAAAAGCTTAAATCTATCTTAGCAAGAGGTGCTGGAGAAAACTTTGGTAAACTGTAACTTTTTTTATAAGCCCCATCTGGCATTTTAGATCCCTGTACAGAACTGAGAATGTTTCTGTCAGCCGAGACATTCTCCTGAGCTTAGGGCTCATCAAAAAGACATCAAAAAGATGCGTCTACCCTGGATCATAAGGTCAAGTGATAGGAGTAGAATTAGGCCATTCGGCCCATCGTCTACCCCGCCACTGATTCATGACTGATCTATCTCTCCCTCCTAACCCCATTCTCCTGCCTTCTCCCCATAACCTCTGACACCCATACTAATCAAGAATCTGTCTATCTCTGGATATTGCAGTAATGTGCGTATAATTACATGCCCTTACAGTCTGGAATTCACAGCCAAATGTATAAACCATTGGACAGACATAGAAACATAGAAACATAGAAAATAGGTGCAGGAGTAGGCCATTCAGCCCTTCGAGCCTGCACCGCCATTCAATATGATCATGGCTGATCATCCAACTCAGTATCCTGTACCTGCCTTCTCTCCATACCCCCTGATCCCGTTAGCCACAAGGGCCACATCTAACTCCCTCTTAAATATAGCCAATGAACTGGCCTCAACTACATTCTGTGGCAGAGAATTCCACAGATTCACCACTCTCTGTGTGAAAAATGTTTTTCTCATCTAGGTCCTAAAAGATTTCCCCCTTATCCTTAAACTGTGACCCCTTGTTCTGGACTTCCCCAACATCGGGAACAATCTTCCTGCATCTAGCCTGTCCAACCCCTTAAGAATTTTGTAAGTTTCTATAAGATCCCCCCTCAATCTTCTAAATTCTAGCGAGTACAAGCCGAGTCTATCCAGTCTTTCTTCATATGAAAGTCCTGACATCCCAGGAATCAGTCTGGTGAACCTTCTCTGTACTCCCTCTATGGCAAGAATGTCTTTCCTCAGATTTGGAGACCAAAACTGTATGCAATACTCCAGGTGTGGTCTCACCAAGACCCAGTACAACTGCAGTAGAACCTCCCTGCTCCTATACTCAAATCCTTTTGCTATGAATGCTAACATAACATTCGCTTTCTTCACTGCCTGCTGCACCTGCATGCCTACTTTCAATGACTGGTGTACCATAACACCCAGAACTCGTTGCATCTCCCCTTTTCCTAATCGGCCACCATTCAGATAATAGTCTACTTTCCTGTTTTTGCCACCAAAGTGGATAACCTCACATTTGTCCACATTATACTGCCTCTGCCATGCATTTGCCCACACTTGTGTTCAGGGACAGACTTCATTACGGCTCTCAGATGCACCCACTTATAAGGCAAATATTGTTCATGTTTACAACTACTTTGAATCGCACACCCTCAGATTTAATACAAATTAATTAATGGAGAATATTTTATTGTTTACACTGTGGAGCAGGTTTAATATTGCATTATTATTATGCCCATACCCAACTCAAACCACAACTGAATGCTCAAGAACTTTCAAACTGCTGTCTACACAAACAAGAGACATGAGTGTCCCCACGTTGGTCTCCAGTGAGAGAATGAAGAGAGGAGGGTGACGCTTCATAAGATGGCTCAGCCATCTCTACACGTTTGGTGAATATTCTGTGAGTCGCTGACATGAACGGGTTTGACAAGGTGAGGAATGTTTCTCTACATTCATCATGGCTTTTGCAAAATGAAGACATTTGTATAATTGGAAATAGCATGTTAATTTTTGACATGCTAATTAGTTGCAAAACTACCAGTGACATTTATAAAAATTGAAACAGACACAAAATGCCTCCCTCCATAACACATAAATTAAAGAGTTTGTTTCATTATGGAAGCATTTCCATTGCCTATATCAATTGTTTTACTCATTGACATTTTTCCCTGGATTGGTTTTAATCCATTCTGTAGTGGGCAAGTTCCCCAGGTAACGGGCTGAGTGGGGAAGATGATGGCCTGGGAAGAGCTGGATAACTCGACAAGTCTCCTTCAGCCCACGTTGTATCGAGATGGAAGATGATTCTCTTCTTTCTTCATGATGTGGCGTGACTGGCAAGGCCAGCAGTGCCTGGTCATCTCCGACTGTCCCCAAGAACATGCGGTGTGCCAACTTGGTGATGCGTTGTTGTACTTAGTGTCATACAGGCCCTTCGGCCCAACCTGTCCATGCCGACCAACATGCCCCATCTACACGACTCCCATTTACCCACATTTGGCCCATAACTTTCCAAACCTTTCTTACCCTGCCCAACCACTCCGTGTAGCTCGGGCTTCAAGTCCTGGCAGCATCCTCGTAAAACTTCCAGCTTAATGACATCTTTCTTACCGCAAGGTGGCCAGTACTGGACACAGTATTCCAAATGTGGCCTCACCACTGTCTTGTATAACTGTAACATACCATCTCAACTTCTATACTCAATACCCTGACTCAGGCCAACCATCTCCAAGGCCATACCTGAAGAAGGGTCTCGACCCGAAACGTCACCTATTCCTTCGCTCCATAGATGCTGCCTCACCTGCTGAGTTTCTCCAGCATTTTTGTCTACCCAAGGCCATACCATTCACTGTGAAGCTCTTGCCCTGGTTTGACTTCCCAAAAGACAACACCTTGACCTATCTGCATTTAATCTACAGCCCCCTTGTTCAACTGATTAAGAATGCTGTAATTTTTGCTAACCATCCTCACTCACCCACTTAATATCATCATCAAACTTACGCATCATGCCTTCTACAGATTCATCCAAATCGTTGAATCATTGATATAAACCACAAACAGTTATGGGCCCAGCACCGAACCCTGAGGCCCACCACTAGTCACACACCTCCAGTCTGAAAAACAACCTTCCACCATCACCCTCTGCTTCCTTCCATGAAGCCAATTCTATATCCAGTTGGCTATCTCTCCCTGGATTCCCCCATGATCTAACCTTCCAGAGAATCTCACCATGTGGAACCTTGTCAAATGCCTTGCCACATAGACAATGTCTACGGCCTTGCTCTCGTCAACCTTCCTGATCACATGAGACCACCTACCGCTGACAACACTGACAACAATGAGAACCGACTGGTTGGGCTGTGGTCGGCACGGTTAAGTTTGTTCTGCTTTGGGTAAAACTGGGTAATTTTCACAGAGATGTTTGGAAAGCAGCCAAGGAACGGTTGAAGTTACAGCCACTCATTCACAATAAAACACAGTTTCAGGGCACAAATTCCTCAGATTAGAACAATGTATGAATATTCCCGATACCTGATCCAGAAGGTGCAGTCTCTTCACGTATGCTTCCTCAGTGAGAAGTAGCTCATTGGCAATGTTGAATAACTTCTGTGGCTCTGTGCACTGAGACAGGGAACAAACAACAGTCACAAGTTTACATTTGGAAAAGGTATATTAAAGACACAGAAAATAAAAAAATATATATAGTTCAGATAAAGAAATTGTTGCACCAATTAGAACTGCTGAAATATTAACTCACTATATCACACAATAATGTTGGAACAGCCCAATGGCAACTGCATTTCTTACTGATGTTGAATGATGACTATTTTACAATTCTCACTCTGGACAAATCTCCCCACAGATTTATCCCTCTCTCTGTAACACCCCCCTGCCCTGTTACCTGCCAACCTCACCTCCTCTAATTACCACCCCTTCCTTCATCCACCACTGGAGAACCAACAGCCCAGTGTGAAACAAGCTGAGCTTAAGGCTTGGACGCCCATTCATGGACATCTTGGGGTTGACGTGGCCTGGCCGAGGGTGGAGGAGGGTGGACCAGGGAAGGGGGTGAGGTTCTGTTGTAAATGAGCTTTACCCAAGACACAACACATACACACGGCCAAACTCAATGCTGCAGCGTTACGTCTAATTTAGCACAGGGAGAAACAGGGAGGACAAGAGCATGTGAAGATACACACAAACTCGGCCTGCCAGAAACATACACATTAACGGATTACAGCAAGAGCAAACCTTACTTTAAAAAGACTAGAGACAAAAGTCAGGCAACACTAATATAACCATGTGTTTGCTGATCAGTGGCTGCTGGGACAGGCCAGGGACGAGACACATCCGTGACACTGACCACCGGTCTGGACACTGGTCACTGGTCTGGTCAGGTCACTGGTCACTGGTCTGGACACTGGTCACTGGTCTGGACACTGGTCACTGATCTGGATACTGGTCACTGGTCTGGTCACTGGTCTGGACACTGGTCACTGGTCTGGTCATTGGTCACTGGTCTGGACACTGGTCTGGACACTGGTCACTGGTCTGGTCACTGGTCTGGACACTGGTCACTGGTCTGGACACTGGTCACTGATCTGGATACTGGTCACTGGTCTGGACACTGGTCACTGGTCTGGACACTGGTCACTGATCTGGATACTGGTCACTGGTCTGGTCACTGGTCTGGATACTGGTCACTGGTCTGGACACTGGTCACTGGTCTGGTCACTGGTCTGGACACTGGTCACGATTGGTCTGGACACTGGTCACTGGTCTGGTCACTGGTCTGGACACTGGTCACTGGTCTGGTCACTGGTCTGGACACTGGTCACTGATCTGGATACTGGTCACTGGTCTGGTCACTGGTCTGGACACTGGTCACTGGTCTGGACACTGGTCACGACTGGTCTGGACACTGGTCACTGGTCTGGACACTGGTCTGGACACTGGTCACTGGTCTGGACACTGGACACCAGTGGGTCAGCCGTGAGAGGAGTGCCGTGTTCTACATTTGTACAGCCCGTGCCAGATACATGGAGAGGCCATTCAGCACCCCACGACCACCCATTACTGGTCCCATCTCCCAGCCCCTGCACATGGCTGCCCATTCCTCAGCCCACACCACAACATGACCACTGTGCAGTTGGCCAGTTTTAGTTTTTTTGTTTGCTTTTAGAGACACAGCACGGAAACAGGCCCTTCGGCCACCGAATCCGTGCCGACCAGCGATCCCCGTACACTAACACCAACCTACACACTAGGGACAATTTACACTTGTACCAAGCAAATAAACCTCTAACCCTGCACGTGGAGTGTGGGAGGAAACCGCACCCGGAGAAAAACCCACGCAGGTCATGCGACACATTTGACCAGTAGCACGGAGATGGTACCTGGTCCCCACGTGATACCCAGACCTACTTCTCTGGTGCACAACTCCGTCCCCTGGGTCACCTTAATACACCATCCCCATCCCCACCCCTATCCCCGCCCCCACCACCATCCCCACCACCACCCCCACCCCCACCACCATCCCCACCCCACCCCCACCCCCATCCCCACCCCACCCCCACCCCCACCACCATCCCCACCCCATCCCCATCCCCACCCCATCCCCATCCCCACCACCATCCCCACCACCATCCCCACCACCACCCCCATCCCCACCCCCACCCACCATCCCCATCCCCATCCCCACCCCACCCCCACCCCCACCACGATCCCCATCCCCACCCCACCCCCACCCCCACCACCATCCCCACCCCATCCCCACCCCCACCCCCACCACCCCCACCACCACCCCCACCCCCACCACCATCCCCATCCCCACCCCATCCCCACCCCCAGCTGTACAAATTGCAAAATGCTCAAACTAAAGAACACTTTAGTCAGCATTAGTGAGGAGAGACAGATTAATGTCAAATGGAAATCCTGATTGAAGTAGAAAAGCCATAAAACTAAATCAGATGTTTTCCACAAAAAGATTCCAACTCAGTGGAGCTGAAGAGTCACCCTGTAAAATATCAGTCGGAAGGATCTTCATCTGCAGGCTTTGTGA